>OX638274.1:2400000-3000000 GCA_951806755.1 Brenthis hecate
AATCGTCCTTTAAAGGGGTAAAAATGGGGGTGAAAGTTTGTTTTGGGAAACAAGCTAGGGACGAACCCGAGCGAAGCGAGGGTGAGTCGCTAGTTACATTATATAAAAACACATATAACAATTCAGTCTGTTGTATAATGTAGTACACTTACTTGTGGAGCTCGTTGATTGAACTCGTCCTCCGTCAGAGCGACTAGTGCTGCACCATCCATTGCGAAGTACTCAGCAGGTACCATCGGCAAGTTGAAATGTTGAAGTGTGAAGACCACCCACGATTTCACATCACTAGTGCTCCATTGCATTGGATCTGTTAAAGAAAATATTTTATTAAATATAATCTATCATTTTTTTTATAAGAAAAATTAGAGAGGATTTTCTATTATTAGGTTTTAATAGCTAATATTCTAAAATACCGTTTCTGCTACATTCAAAACAACAAAAAGTTAACTATTCATTATTTTGACCTCGTTTTAATTGTACCATAGGTTATTACTAGTGGGTAGCGACTCACCCTCGCATCGTTCGAGTTCGTCTCTAGGCGATTCTTTAAATTAATCTAAGAATTTTTATTTATAAACCCATTGAAATAAAACAAATACTAAATATTAAGTGAAGAGCTTAGCACAATACATTAGTGAAAACCGCACCCAAATCGATTAAGCCGTTTCTGAGATTAGCGCGCACGAACGCACAGACAAACAGATAAATATTCTATAAATCATTGCTTTGGGTTTTATTGCGTTATAAAGACCCCCAATAATAGTTTTTCTCAAATATCTGCCATGTACAGACAGCGATCAGACACTTTTATTATATGTATTATAGATTTGAAAAATCACCACGAATTAAAAGATAATATTCCGTCACGTGCTCTGACAATTATACAATTATTATGAATTTTCCTTAAAAAATATAAATACATATAATAAATGAAATATATTTATGTTAAGCGTATGACGCTATGAGATTAGCGCCAGAGATCATCAATAGACGTATTGACGAACGCTTTAAAAATGGCGTAATCGACCATTTTTACACAGTTCCTAGAATACATTTATAATCGTTATATGTCTAAGTAGTAGCACGGTATCTACGTGGAAAAAACTTAATTTTTTTACTGACTTACGTTATTGGTGACGTCATTAATAATCATTCTTCTGATCGTCGTGATTATATTGTGTAGTGCCTACATTCTCACATGTTGTAGAAGAATTTTTATAGGACAGTTCACATGTAAATAGCAATTGTATGATTAATGCATACAGTACATGACTCACCTGGTGATATACCCAATACGGTGCAAGTGTTATCAACGTCTCGTTTAGACTGCTCAATGGCCATCGAAAGAACACGGTCTATATCTGGGGCTACGAGAGCATTTTCGTCACCTCCACTGCTCTCTTCCATTTTGACACTGCCCAATTCTAAGGGAATTGGCCTCAGGTTAAGGCGTTTTTGGAATGATGTGTCTTCAAGAGCAGATCGCAGAAGTACGTGGTCTCTGGGTTCTTCAACTTCAATTTTGGGAATTTTGTAAGCTTGCTGTACGTGGTCTTGTAATATCTGGTTTTCTTTTAAAAGCTCTTCAATGTCTATATATTCTTCGTGCTGTGGTACTGGAGAGGAGTATTGGTTTTGGCTGCCGTATGAGACGCAGGAGCCTGACGGTGACAGAGGGTATGGTGATGCAAATCCTGGAACTGTCAGTCTGTTCGGTTCCTCTTTGATGAATACAGGGGAGTATTGTAGGGAGTTATACGGAGAAGGTGGTTGAAGCGCCACGGTTGGAATGGAACCTTCGTCTGATGAAGGAGAGGGGGTAGGATAGGCCTCAAAATCGTAGAGCTCAAGATAGTTGTTATCTGGATATGGTGGAGGAGGCTTTATGTGTGTTGGGGGTGAATGTAACATGGGTTCAGGAGGAGATTCAGCGCCGAGGAGGCGTAGAAGATGATGTAGGTCAGCCGGGGATGCAGGAACTGCTCTCTCGCCCTGGGATGCCGATGGAGGGCTACACCCAGAGCGGGGCACCGTCTGTGGCATCTGTTAACAAAGAAAACAAATATAAATAATCAACAAACAGTCAAATTTTAAAATACACTAACAATTATAGGAAATGAAAAAAGATCGAAGATTCCATTATATTAGGTTTTTCACCACTTTCCACTGTAAATTGTGAAAATCTTAACAAAAAAGTGTACTAAGATATTACAAACATTTTTTTTATAATATTCTAATTATAATTTAGGCAAAACACGTGTGCCAAAATTAAAACATAAACTTTTAAATCATTTGCGTCAAGTTTAGCCTATGACGTGGATCCAGATGTCTCAAACATAACACTCTGCCGTTCCTACTTTGTTTATTTATCGAAACGTCAATATTGTCTTAAATTAGAATTGAATTAATGGGTTAATTAGAGGTCAAGATAAAAATAAAATCTTTGAATGAACACTACATGCAATAAGCTGATAAATTATTGTTTTTTTCTGAAATATTTAATTTTATAACACTGGATTTACCCTCAGATGGGTCCCGGATCATTCAGGTATAGACGGGAATGAAAAGGCTGATGCTTTGGCAAGAAGGGGCGCTGAAACCCCAGAATGTAGCCCAGAGCCATTTTGTGGTATTGCCAAACAACATGCCTATTCAGTTCTCAAAAACCACTGCAATCTCAAAGCACTTCAAGAGTGGCAATCCACTTCTGGACAAACACACTCTAAAGCGCTAATTAAGGGATATCGCAAAACCTTTACAAAAGAGTTGCTTCAACTCAACAAGTATAAAACCAGTGCGGTAACCAGAATACTTACTGGTCACTGCAAACTCAATAAACATATGTTTACTCTCGGCCTCAGTCAGACCGCAATGTGCAGACTATGCCATGAGACAGAGGAAACTGCTATGCACATCCTCTGCTCGTGGGGTCCACTCATGCACCGCAGAAGTATCTATCTAGGGCAGCATATTATGCAACCAGAAGAGATACAGATACTCCCCGCTCAGAAAATCTGAAAGTTCCTGGAGTCAACAGGACTAAGCGGAGAACTTTAATTCATTCCAAAGGGAGCTACAATGGACCATAACTGGTTGACGTAGCTAGGGCCGACCTCGGCACCACACCCGATAAAATAAATAATAAACACTGGATTCATTAGAATAGTTGTTTAAAGAATTCATTTTGCATTATTACACTTTCCTCTATGATTAAAAATTCTTTAGAGATTTTTCGCCACTCGTTTGAATTAATTTCGAATACCCATTAGTATTAAAATAACGTAAGTTAATAACTAGTATCTAATTAACATAAATTAATATTTATTATTATTGGATATTTATTATAATTTTGATGGAATATTTTGTCTTTTAAGATAAAGGGAATGCGTGCTACTCACTCGCCATAATGACAACCCCATGGTGTCTAATCCAACGAAATACTGTGTATTTTTCTCTTTACATCAAAAGCAAGTGGAACCGGTCGGTCCAGGTAATCAAGTCACCTAGCATTATTAACTTGCTATTAACAATGTCTTCTCATGCCATGTAACAATTCATTCGTAGCTACATACATAGATAGAACACGCGAATATACCGGAATATATTAATCATATATGGTAAATAGGAAATTTTCATTGTATTTTAGACTTACAGTTTAACGTATGTTAAAAGTTTACAAATTCATTCTACTAACGCTATCTAATTTAAGATGTCACATTTATTTTTAATTTTACTCCGTCTAGTAGGAGAACTAGATAAGTATCATTGTACTCTTTTACTTTTTCTTCTAAGATATAGATATACTAGCATTGCCCGCGGCTCCGCCGGCGTTCAGATGACCAAAAACCAAATTCTTAGGTTTTACATATTAGTATATTCTTATATTGCAGTTTTTGTATTTTTTCTCAGAAATGAGATATTCTTCCGCGGTAAAAAGTATCCTATATGTTTACCCGGATAACCAGCTATCACCATACCAAATTTCATCAAAATCCCTCCAATGGTTTTTGCGTGATGCGGTAACAGACACACAGACAAAAATTCTAAAAACTATAGATTTGGCCTTTGTATCGATAATAATGTCTATTTCAATAAGATTTTCCAAAAAATATTTAATGTACAGATTTGGCTCAGTTAGAATTTTATTATATGTATAGATTTTTGTGTAATAAAAATATTTTATTAATTGAAAACGTGTCAATAACCATTCATTTTTATATTACGCACATAATAAGAAGTTAATTTATAGACATAATTATATTCTCAAAAGGTCACAAGATGAACAAGTTTAAATGACAAGATTTAGAGCACTCTCGTGTCATATATCAAACTAAAAATATTTATTATAATTAAACGTAGGTACGTTTTAGATACATATAAATATTTACAGCCAGCGTTAGCCATATAAATTTTAAATATTTTTTCGTGATATCTTAATAGTTATACTGCTATTCGGGGTGGTGACATATCCAAAAAATCAAAGATCATAGAAATCGGTCCAGCCTTTTTCGAGTTATAAGTGTTTTAACAAACCCGATATATACAGATAATCAATACAACATAAGTTGGAAGAATGTCACACGGAAACTGATTGATACTCGAATCATTAAAACAGTATTAGGTGTTAAATGCTTTAACATCTGTGTGTTGTTGAAAATTACATAATTAATTAAGCAATTCACACTTATATATATATATATATATATATATATATATATATATATATATATATATATATATATATATATATATATATATATATCTTTTTATAAAAGTATAAATAACGAAATGAAAAGCGAAATGAGCAAGTAGGTATTGAATGACGGGCGAAGCAGCCTTAACATAAATATAACCTATTGTAAATGTCTAATTATAAAAACGTTACAAGTTCGTTGGGGCCAAATATGCGGAAGCTTTGGCATTCCAATGAATTAGTAAGACCACAAACTATTAGGCTGCACCGGTTAGGTGATTGTTAAATTCCTACATACAATTATATTGTGTATATATTATAATTATAATATTCAAATTATTTTGTTGAATTACTAAGTATGACGAAGTTCACAGGTTCAAACTCTGTTTATCTTATATAAATGAAAATGAATGTTGGTAAGCGCATAACTCAAGAATGGTCCTTAAGGTCCATGGAAGGTTTTAATAAAGAGAAAAATTAAAAATTAACAAAACAAAATTTAAATTTATATGGCTTACGCTGGCTAATAACTATTTATATCTATTCAAAACGTACCTAGCGACGAACCCGAGCAAAGTGAGGGTGAGCCGCTAGTTGTAAATATTAATACAGTCAACTCTGATTTATCTTTAAATAATTGAGAGTAAATTATCATAATTATATTAAAAAATGTAAATGGAAGTACCTACATAGTGACCACTACAACCCTTCGCTTCATACAAAGAAAACACAAACATATCCTATTACCTTATAGGAAGGTAAACCTTTAGGTTTGACGTCAGACCTATTGTGCTGATTTATTTTAGAGCAAAACAGACACGCGCGTGACCAGACAAAATGTAGCCTTCTGCTACGATTTCGACAAGGCCTTGGGTTTTCACGAATGAGCAGACTGAATTATTACAAATACCTTTTCAAATTGGATAGATGCAACAAAGTCGTGTCTGTTACTAACACCATTGTGAACGTGAAATCTTTACTTCGTTATGTAACTGTCATAATTTTTAACTTACAAAAAAGTATGTTAAATAACGTGTCTTCTTCATTCTACACTACAAACAGCACTTTTAGAAGCCATTGAACATAAGAATTGAATTGAAAGTATGTTTCGTATTTTTAGCTATCTTGTGGTAAGGTGTTGATAGATATTGCATAAAAGATGTATAATAGGCACATATATATGTAATCTATAGTATTGTTTATAGGCCAATTTCCAAAATTGAACCTACATCGATCTGTAGTAGGCTTAGTAAGATAAGTTTGTAATTGTTACATTTCGGCCATATGCAAGCCATTAACAGAATATATAGCTTACATTAAATTTAATCATTACTTTAATAGGACAAATACAATGTTATGTAAAATTAAAAGCATTTGAAATGTTCATTTTTTTACTTATTACATTAACGGTCACGTGTACGAAGCAGAACTAGTTTTTGCATAATACAACAATAACGATACGAGTCTCGTTACTTATTACAAGATGTCCCAGACAGATTAACTTAAATTGCCCATTAGTTTTGGCACACCATACTGATTTATAACCTTTGTGAAAAAATTCAATCAAAAATAATCCTAACACCAAAACAATAGAGCACAGAATAGCGCGCAATACTATAAAGTAAGATTTCGAACTGAATTATGCTCTTTACTCTGTTTATAGCGCTTAAACTTGCTCTGTAAGCATTTAGAACGTGTTTTAACAACTGACAACTATACACATAAAATGTTGAAAAAACTGCTAAAACAAATTGTGGGGAATCCCGCTAACTTTGAATACACGAGTGTCACAGACCGTGAACAGTGGAACTAAATAATTAATATGAGATTTTTTACAACATTATTTAATTTGAACTAAAGTGTTAACGATAGCTAAATATCTATTCTGATAATAGGTATAGCTTGAAATATATCTTACATATATGCTTATAATAATAACTAAAGCCTAATAATCTAGACCTTTTGCCATTAAAAAAACACTTAAAATCCTGTCAAAAAACAACTCGCGCGCAAATAACTTATATCGGGTAAAACTCACGTTAATATTCCTTTGTAGAACAGTTCAATATCACTGATATATAAACAAAAATCCGCACTCACACGAAATGTCTGGTTAATGTTGTGATGCGTCCATTTTGAGGTTAGATCACCGGCGATTAGTCGGTTAAGTTACGTAGTTTTTTGGCCCATGACCGCGTGTGTACGGCGAGTAGTTCACAGGACCACTGAGCTCTGCGCCCGCGCACACTGCCTTTGATTGAATGAACTGCGTCACGCCGGAAAATACGCCTCTAAACTAATATCGAACTTTAATAGTGATTGCATCTAAACAATACGCGCCCATACGTCAGTACTCAGCTATCGATGACGTCCAAGTAAATAGAAATTAAAAAGTATTTAAAACTTTTCCGCTTGACCTCAGGTCCATAATTGGTTTTTCTTCCGTGTCGCATATTAAATCGATATATAATATACATACATTTATTTTCATTTTTAATTACTTAATAAGATATAGGTAATATTAAAGTTTTGATTGAAACAGTTATCAAATTAATTTAGGTGTTTATTTCTTATATGTATAATTTATTTTAATTTATACAATATTTTTTCTATATATGTATTATAATTATTAGTTATTTGATATTTTTATTGCTCTTTTAAAGATAAACGTATTAAATAAGCGATTAAAGGAGATAAGTTATCTCTAGTGGAGTGAAAAATAATATAAAAGCTTTCCTTTAGTATGAGAAGCTTATAAATTAAAAATAAATAAACAAAGTCAAGGTAAATTATAAGTATTTTTAAAGACTATAATTAAACAAGTAGCAACTTAACATGATATATAATTCCTATAATTTTATTCTATTGTCACGTTCTAATTGTCATTTATGATAAAATACTGGTATTTCTGGCCTAGACGCCTATAAACTTTAATGTTAATCAAATGGTGACCGAATATGAAAATCCCATAAAGTATCCTAGAAACGAATTCAAATAACTATGGCATTGTTTCTACGAATATTTATAATGACTGTACTTTTAACATAAAATAAAACGGATTAAAACGTTGTTTAACTAAAAACTTAACCAGATGATGATGTTCTCCTAGCCGATTCCGGCTACGGCGGCCAATCTCATTGAGACTAGCCAACTGCGCAGGAGATATTATAGTGCACAAGTGTACGCGCAGACACAAGTGCACTCTCTATTCCTGTCACTCTCATACTCCGGTGGGACGACTACTCGACACGACCAGTGAGAGTTAAGGCGCAGGACCGACGGCTTTACGTGCTCTCCGAGGCACGGGGGTGAAACACCGCCAACTTCCCAACTCCGGGCGGTTACTGAGACTTTCTATACAGAAAGACTCAATAACTAAACTTGGCCCGACCCGGGACTCGAACCCAGGACCTCCGAGTGTGCAGCCGTACTTGCTAGCCACTACACCACCGAGGCAGTTAAAAAAAAAACTTAACCAGAAGTTAAGAGTGTACTTTTTCAATATATTATAGTTAGCTAGTATAGCCTTAGTCAGACCGCAATGTGCAGACTTTGCCATGAGACAGAGGAAACTGCTATGCACATCCTCTGCTCGTGCGGTCCACTCATGCACCGCAGAAGTATCTACCTAGGACAGCATATTATGCAACCAGAAGAGATACAGATGCTCCCCGCTCAGAAAATCTGGAAGTTCCTGGAGTCAACAGGACTAAGCGGAGAACTTTAATTTATTCCAAAGGGAGCTACAATGGACCATAACTGGTCGACGTAGCTAGGGCCGACCTCGGAACCACACCCAATAAAATAAATAATAATAATAATAGCTAGTATATATTATGTAAAATCCGACCATAATCAATATTGAAAATTTGAGTAACACATACCTATATAATTTTACATTTTTTTTTCAACATTGCTTCTACTCTGTTACATTTGTTCATTGTATATATGAGAATATATACAATGAACAAATGGAATATTCATACATACCTACTTACAAATCAAAACATTTCAGTATTATTATAATTACAAGGTCAATGTAAAAATTTAACATAGTACACTTAAAAAAAAACCCAAAAAAAAACTTAATATTAAAGCAGGTGAGAACTAAGTCAATAAGTTACAGTACGAGTATAGCTTAAAAAGAGACTTGAGTATATTAATTATTAATTGTAATTATATTACAATTAATATATATTGTAATTTATATTAATTGAATAAATTCTATTTATTGTTGCATACTCATGCTATAGCAAAAAGCTGATTATTTTATAGGGAATTCAATAAAAAAAGTAGATACAATTGCTCTTATCTCATTGGTTAAGAACGATGACGTCATACGGCTCATTCATTCATAGTCTAATTATAAAACACAAACACACAAACACTCACATACACTAACATATAAATAATAACGTGAAGCACGTGGGAAAAAACTTAACTTCGTGATATAATTGTTTACGTACAAAGCAACACGCTATGTGGATTACGATGTTGTAAAATTACGACTAACTAAAATGATCTTTATTTACTAATTTATAAGATAAAAAGTGATTTGTATTTATTTTCACATTAACATCTTCATGTGTGTTTGTATAGGGAAATATGTAAATAACTTTTTCCTGGAAAATAGTTTGTGCGTAATATTTATCATTTCATGCAAATGAAAAGGGTTGTTTTAATGAAAGTTCTCTCATAAAAAAGACATCGACGAGCGACCAATATTTGTCACAGTAAAAATTTTGTGTTATTTTATTATTAAAATTTTCCTGTATAAGAGTTTAATTAAGACAGTATGAAGTAATAAGTACTTACAAATTTATCTATAGATATTACATATAATAAAATTGTCACTGAGTTGAATCTGTACATTAAATATTTTTTGGGTTTATTAATTTATAGTTTTTAAAAATTTTGTTTGTCTGTCTGGAAACTCATCACGAGAAAACCACTGGACAGATTTTGATGAAATTTGCTATGATGATAGTTGGTTATCCTGGTCAACATTTTTACTGCGGAAAAATATCTCGCCTCTGAAGAATCTATACTAAACTTTAAAACGTAAAGCTTATTGATATGAAAAACTGATGATATAAAAATATGAGTACATATTATAAAAAATATAAAGAATATATTTAGCAAAACTCTTTTTTTATTTATATTTAAGGACTATAGTAAATTTTTAGTTTTTTTTTGAGACGATCAATATTTACAATATAAATTCTTTGGCCTGACCTTGATTGTTGATAAAAAAATGAAAAAAAAAATCTACAATATTTTGAATATAAATACAATTTCTTTTATTGGAATTTAATGAAAATTTATTGGGATAATTAAGTGATTATTACTTAAAAAATACATCACCTATCATCTGTAAAATACTTTAGGACTGGATTTTGTCTCAATACTCTAGTAGGGTATTTATAAAAAAAACAGACTTGGTCGAATTAAAGTAAAAATTACAGTATTTTTAAATATTTGTATACTTTATTTATTAATTTTCGCTTTCCGAAGTATCACTGTCATCGGTACGGAATGCAACGACGGACTAATAATTATGACTTGCATTGTAATCGCGGCCTAAGCATCTTATTTGCAACTAATCACGTGGAAGTGCAATATTTCAGTGCTTGGTCCATTCGGCGAATACAGTATAGTAGTTCTGCGAACAGTCTACCTTGCGAGCACAAACTGCATTTTGAGGATCTATTCTGCTCATCACACCAAAGATCCTCATCATATATTCATTAAATTTTTAAGAAACTAATTTAAAGTTACTACCTTTAAAATAAAAAAAAGAACCATCAAAATCGGATCTCATAAGGCGGAAGGAAATATCCAATAGCCCCTTTTTTACCCCCTTTTTGGAGGAAGTACCCCTTCAATCAAAAATCTCCGATAGTAAAAAAAATCTATAAAGTCTTAAAACCTGTACACTAAGTTTCGTTCAGATAGGTTGTAAAATACGACCTGTAGAGGAGTACCAGCAAACTGACAGAGGAAAGCAAATTTTGCCAGACTTGAAGCAGAAACGCTTCGCTTGGTCGATCAATAATTAAATATAATGGAAAGAAATAACCGAATTGATACTCTTCGTTTTTGATATCGGCTAAAATGTACTATCTAGAGATGATGTTTAAAACCTTTAAAGCAAAAGGGCTTTAACTTCTGAGATATTGTACATCATAATAAAAGACATAATATACCATACTATCAAAAGAATGTCTGAGCACTTAAAAAACATCATACTTAACTGTAGTGTGATCAATACAAAACTACAAACTTCAAACTAAATAATAAAATATGAAAAAACAAAAATATCAATAAAGAGAACAAAATCAAACACAAAAACTAATTTCAAAACATCGTTCACATGGCACAGTATAATTTATTCAGTAAAACAATACGCACTAAACAATCTCGACTCAACTCACGTCCAACATGCACATTTCATACTTTATTACCGTATCAAATTATAATTCAATGAACCCTTTATTCGTTGAAGGGTCGAGAAAGGTTTTACATGCCACCGAGCAAATTATACGCTTACAGAATGATAATCTAACTTAGTATATATTATTATGTAATTGGAATTGCCAAGTGACTAACGCATTTATGTCATTCTAATTCATAGTTTTAACTCCCACATCCAACAATTGTTGTTCTAAAGATGTCTTCGTAAAAGATTGAATGACTGTTTTTTAGCTGTGGCTTTGAGATTTTTAAAGGCTATAAAACTGTTAATGTTATTTTTATGAGAAAGTAAGCAAATTGATAATCACTAAGTATGAAATAAAGTCGCTAATTCTGTATGTCTGTTTGTACGGTTCCTTTGCTCAACCGACTTTGATACTGTTTTCATTATCATTTAAAACATTTTATTCGAAAGTTTTGTATAACTCACGCATATGATATTAATAGAGAGTAATGAAACGTCGATATTTTGCAATCAAGTCTGAACAAACCAAGTGCGGGTCGCAAAATGCAAAGTTAGTTGATATAGTTGAAAACATACAAATACTCGTATAATAAACATGGAGTATTAATGATTAATTCAAGGAAAAATTAAATTTATATAGGCTCATGAACCCTAAACAAACAGTTATTAAAAATCAGAGAATTTCTTAAAGATATATATATATATTTACACACCATTATAAAGTTTGCTGAGGAATCTCAGCTTCTATAATGTCAATCTAAATTAGCCAAAAATAATATATTCTATATTAGAAGTCGAGTCAACTTTCAATTTTTTTTAATAAAATAGCATCAAATGTCACTTTATTGGAATAAATTATTGTAGTTATAGACTTTCAATTTTTCTAGAATAAAGTCAAGATTTTTTATTTAATTACTTACAATTTTAGAAGTGTTTATACAAATATAAAAAATGAAATGAATGAAAATAAATAAATAAAATAAAAAGCCACGCAAACAAACTGACAGACATATAAAATTTACTACAAATATACAATTTTAATCATTCTTATTATTAAAATACATAAAAAAGCATATAATATAAAAACTACCTGATATAATAACTCCATATAATGTCTAATGACCATCATTTTTCAGTGCAAACCCTATTTCGATCACAAACTAAGTACTAACACTATTAAGACGTCATTCAAGTACTATAATTGTAGAATTACTTATATTTTTTATGAGTTATTGCAATATATTTAAGTTTATCGAGAAGTTATCTCGGGTACAAAGTGTAGAGGTAGATAAGATAACCGCACATCGTCACAAAACAATGTAATTTGACGTCAGTTAATCATATTGGATTAATATATGGTATTGGTTTTCTAGTAACAAGTATTTATTTTACGATATGGTTAAATAAATGGGTTCTAAAGTGGATACCATGGCTTGGTAAATGTAGTATAAGCCACCCCCAGCAAGGTGGAGTGACAATACGCAAAGTGGATGGCAGCGATTTTTCTTAATATATACTGTATTCCTTACATTTTATAACCAATAAAACAGATTTGTTCAATAATTTTCTATATATTCTTCATATTTTTTACAATTATTTAGTACATATTTTCATATTAACAGTAAGCTTAGAGTATTTATATATAATATTTATATTTAAATATATTATTTTTTCTTGTACAGGAAAATTTGTGTAATTATATAATACCACGAAGAGCTCCGTGAAGTGCCATTGGAGAAGGATACGTCCAGCAGTGGACGAACGCATGAGGATGGTTGAGTATGATAATGACGGTTAAATGGTTTTAAATGTTTTTGTGATCCACAATATTATTGTGTATAATATCTCAAGGAAAAATACTGTAGTGAAATGGTTCATTTAGGGTATTTTTCATTATTATAATTATTTACTTTAAATTTTTCAACATATTATAAGTCCAGTTTAGTTACTGATTGATATTGTCTTCATCTATTGTCTTTTCTATTTCTATTAAATCATTACTTTTATTAAAAAAAGGGGAATATTTCTTGATTTTTCACCAGACCTATCGTATCACAAAAACATACATTCATGTATGTATATAGCTGTTATTTTCTTAAGTATTTTATTTAATTATGTTTCATTTAATCTAAGCATACGACTGACCGTCGCTTCGCTCATATGTATACATTTTGTATTTATAATGTTAAATACAGTTGCCACTTTTTGGCAACTTTTTTACTATCAGACGCCCATAGTCCGCCAACCCGCACTTGGCCAGCGTGGTGGACTATGGCTTGTTCCCTCTAGTATTGTAGAGAGGCCCATGCCCATCAGTGGGACTTTAAAAAGGGCTGAATACATACATACATACAGACACCCATATTGTACTACTGAGTCCAGGTCATAGTTCTGGATAGTCTAGTCCAGCGTGAAAGCATAACAAACAAACATACATACACACAAACTTTTGCAATTTATTTCGCATAATATTGATTAATTTAAAATCGCAGATAGATATTTTAATTTTAGTTAGATATATAGGATAATCCAATCGAATGCATTAATGTTTATTTTATCTAGAAAAACAAAATAATCTAAATGCTGTATTTTTTCATAATTCTTTACTTATCGTTAATTTAATCTACTTACTACTTGCTATGATGCCAGGTAAATCTTTTACCCTTTATAAGATCCTATTTGTTTGTTATAGTTTTTTAGATTTGCACTAATTTTAGTCTTTGATATAAATATGAAGCATCAGCATAATTTCAAGCCAATTGTATGAAATTCAAATTCTAACAAAATATTTTATCTTAATTACTTAATAAAAAAATCAAAAATCGGTTAAGTTTTTTCGAAAAAATATAATTAGAATGTTTTATTTGCCATAGGTATTTAGTATTGACTTTTATAACATACCATAGTTGGTCATCAATTAAATTGTAACTTGATTATTAAACTATTTTATTCTTAGGACTGATGTTTTCAACTGGCTAATTTATTCTCCAAACTAGAGACTCACCCTCGCTCCGCTCGGGTTCGTCCCTAATTACGTTTTAACGTTTAGTATATATTTCTTAGAGATAAGGTATTTTCCCGCGATAAAAGGTATCCTATATGTTGACCTGCATATCCAGCTATCATCAAACCTAATTTCATCAAAACCGGTTTAGCGTTTTTCTCGTGATGCGGTCACTGAAAGACAGACAGACAAAAATTAAAAAAAAAGCTATAGATTCGACCTCTGTACCGATAATGAAGACTATTTCAATAAGATTTTCCAAAAAAAATGTATGTACAGATTCGATTTAGTTAGAATTTTATTATATTCTGTAAAGAATGATTTAATAAAAGAATATTTAACATGCTATAAGAAAAAATAATGAGTAATAAATAAGGCTAAAAATGTGTGAATGTATAATTTATCACAAAAAATTATGCAAATCTTTCGATCTAATTAATTGAATTTCCATGTTAATTTAATATGCAAATAAGTCGATGAACAAAATATGTCTTGATAGTAATAGCAAAACCTAAATTCATATATTTACTTATTTTTACTAAAAGCTAGGCGTTTTCGTTCTAAGCTTTGATATTTTTTATTTATTTTAATGAAGATATGGCCGGATCTATAACTAAATAAAAACTTTTTAACAAAAAAATAAAAACCGACTTCAAACAAAAGCACTAAAAAGTAAAAAATAATTGATTGGTAGTTTTCATTTACTATACATACCTAATCAAATATATTCGAAGTCGGTGTGCTTTGCTTTATATGGCCTGGCACCGATTTCGAAAATATTTGATTAGGTATGTATTTAATAGGTAGGCTTTAATTACTTAGCCAAAGCACACCGACTTCGAATATATTTGATTAGGTATGTATAGTAAATGAAAACTACCAATCAATTATTTTTTACTTTTTAGTGCTTTTGTTTGAAGTCGGTTTTTATTTTTTTGTTAAAAAGTTTTTATTTTTCCCTTTTTAGTGTAGACAGTAGTATCAAAGTAAGAATTCTAACGCATTAGGCTTATCAAATCAAACAAAACAAGCCCAAACTCAAAGTATCTACTATTAGCCGTTGAAGAGTTCCACCTATCCACCTTCTGGCCTTACGATCAGATCAGGTCAACAATACCGAACCACTGTACTATCAACGGAAATAGAAACACTTGCAAAGTTTCAAGTCAATATGACAATTAGAAGTAGGTTAAATTCATCATTAGCTATTTTTCCACCCTTAGGGGTGGTATTTTTTTTTTGAAATTTAAATGGGACCAATCTGGAAGTATACACTTTCAAACAACACAAAAATTGTCCAAATCGGTTAATAAATGACGGAGTTCTGAGGTAACAAACATAAAAAAAAAAACATACAGTCGAATTGAGAACCTCCTCCTTTTTGAAGTCGGATGAATATACTATTAATGATCCGTAACGAGAAAATACTAAGAAGGAAGTATAAATATAAGATAACAATTAAATCCTGTAATCTATATATGTTTGACATCCCTACACAATACACTTTAATCTACTCTATACATTTTATTAATTTGGTACATTGAGTACTGCTAACCAAGGTCGAAATAAATATTAATTTGCTCTTCATGAGAATCGAACCCGCATTTTTAAATAAAAAAATAAAGTTAAAACATATTGTAAGGTAATTGGTGCAATTTTCATTTTGTTAATTGTGGGTAGGCTGTTTGTAACAACTATACCTTCAAGACATGTAACACCTCAATCTCTCCCGCGATCATGGATGCTGTAAAGCATTGGAAACGTCGGGAACCAAAAATCAAAATAAATCCGCGAAATAATCCGAAAAGATAGTTTTATTTAAAAATGCCAAACATTCGCGTAAATCTAAGAAAGTATTAATCGAACCCGCAATTGTAACAAATTATAATATATTAGTTAAACACCGAACTATTTCATTGTCAAGTTGTCGATATAAATATTAAATATAAGCATAACTACGACATAATATATATAAAAACGTAATTTAAATATTTTGTAGGGTTCTATTAAAGGGATAAAAATGGTATGTTTGTATGTTATGAATAACTCATGAAATTACTGAAACAATCTAAAATTTACTTATTTTTGTTACATCTATGTAAAATAATATATTTTTCTACGTATAACTTGAGCGGAATCGTGTGCCTATACTAGTTCTACAATAATCCTGTAATACAATGCAATAATAATACGTAATTGTACTATTTATATCATAAAGTGGCAAAAAGACTTCAAACGTTTGCAAAGCTTTAGTCTACTGGAACCGGTCCTCAAGGCCCCTGGTTTTCCCGATGTAAGATGGCGGCTTATGTACACGTATACACTATTCAATTAATCATAAGCTCTATTAAATATACGTTAAGATTGTATTTCGCTTAACACATCTAAGACAACTTTACGGTAAGTTATGTATTGGTAGAAAAATTTACGTTTGAAAATGTGCATTTTATTATAGTCGTTATTTCTTTGTTCAATAAAGACTTGTTTTGTTTGTACAGAACACTTGAAGGTTACACGCCGTAGCAACAAGCTCGTTTGATTGTAAAATGCATAAATTTGGTATATTTTATTGGCTTAGATTCAGATTAGGAGCCGCCAATTTGATTTGCAATTATTTTCAATGTCTTAATGAAGCAGAAATATTAGTTTCGCGAATCAAGTTTCAACTTTTAAGTCACGTATTCCATATGAAATAATGAAAAAAACAATCCTGTTTAACTTCTTCGTAACCTTTTAATGAAATATGTATGTTTAAATGAATAACATATGTAATAATATTTAACATATCATTTACATTTATTATTATATTTTTTTTAAATTTTACTCTTTTATCGCTCAGTTATTTTTTTTTTATATTTATGCTTAAACTTTTAAAATAACCTAGATAGCTCTTACCAATTTAAACAACAATTTAATATTTTTAAATATATATTCATTCTTAAACGATTGAAGGATGCCATTTTGTATAAGCCACAAGTTTTTTTTTAAATAATAAAATTAAAAAATAAAGCCCATTATATGAGACAAAGGAGTAAATAAAACTAGATTGGTCCTTCAAGGCCGTTTCAAGCCTGTGACGCAAGTTCCTTTCACCGCCTTTAAGTTATGAACGTAATCTGTAATCGAGAGTGTTTGAATAATAAATTACCTATTGGTTTAATTCATTGTTAACTAATTCATATAAACCTTAATATAGTATACAATTAAAAGTATATATTTGACCGACATAAAAAAGGAAGTTTATCATATATCTGTTTTTGTATGTATGTATGTATGTATGTATGTATGTATGTATGTATGTATGTATGTATGTATGTATGTATGTATGTATGTATGTATGTATGTATGTATGTAACGCAACGTTTTTCTATCGTGAAACATAATTATTTTAAATGAGATCAAAAATATGAAATTTTAAGAGGTATCTTATTTAAATTAAAAAAAACAACTATTCTAGTGATGGTGGTGAAATGTTAGTTTTAAAATATTTTGAATTGTTTTTGAGCAATTAAAATTAAGTAAAATATATGTGTAAATAAAATATAGGTACCTATTATCCGGATTGCTATAGAAATTCACATTTTAGTTTGGATATTTAACATAGCAAAAAGTGGGTTAAACGTAGCTTTTAGTAGGACTAAGGTAGAGTACGCACTCTCCTACGACGTGTATGCCAATTTTTACTCTTTTGGCAAGACTCTCATTTACATCATTCTTTTTACTTATTAAATTTATTTTACTTTTAATTTAATTAAAAAAAGTATAAATTAAAAACCATCTTGTTTCGACAATGCTCAATCAAATGGAGCCCGTGATTTTCCATACATTTGAATTAGCATGTATGTATGTATGTACACACGTGACATTATATTACGCTATGTGTAAATTGCCTCTAAATGAAATGTGTTTATCAAAGTTCAAATTCATAATATTTACACTACAATTAATCTATAGGACATATAATTCTAACTGAGCCGAATCTGTACTTTAAATATTTTCTGGAAAATCTTATTGATAGTCATTATTATTGATACAGAGGCCGAATCTATAAATTTTAGAATCTATGACTGACATCTGTCTGGACACGCATCAAGAGAAAGCCACTGGATAGATTTTGATGAAATTTTAATACGATGATAGCTGGTTACTCAGGTCAACATATAGGATACTTTTTACTGCGAGTAAATATCGCATCTCTGAAATACATAGCTAGTTAATTTACATAACTCTAGCTTTTCTGAGTTACTTTTTGTCATATCAATGGAAACTACTGTGCTATACAAAAAAACGTCAAAAAAATACATTTTTCAACCATAATATGAACTATACCTATTTAAAAAACATGTCAATCAATTGCTCTTTCTCTACTTTTAAGAAAGATAAACCAATGAATGCACTCCTTCTTCTTTCTTCTTCTATATTATATAGTATATATATATATATATATATATATATATATATATATATATATATATATATATATATATATATATATATATATTATGTTATTTATATAATTCTTTGAATCGTTTGAAATTGATACTCTACATTTTTTTTTTCAGAATTTAGCATTGTATTTAAAATATGTATTGACATAGCTACACTGAGAAAAATAATGTTATTTTACACTTTGGCTATAAAATTCGTTTATATATAATATGTAAAAGTTCCCTCACTTAAAGAAAGCTACCCTATTACGATACGATTAATTTTTAATACCATATAAAACGTAAGCAAAGTCACAATACTTTATTAATATAAAAACAAATTCTAATTAATATTATTACTAACCTATAGATAATGTAATAATTGCTAACACGAGAATAACATATATTGATGGGTTATCAACAAGATAAATTATCATTTTACTGATAAAACATAAGTTTTTAAACAAATAAATATAATTGTTTGAAATTTAAACAACAAATCAAAAACAACTATTAAAATTTATTAAAAAAGCTTAAAGCTTAGCTTAAATATATATACAAAACGATTAATTTAATTCAATCTCAACCAAAATATTCGCCATGCCTATATTCATTTTCCTCATACAATAGGCTTTCGCAATTCTGATTCACGAAGATGCGAAATGGTAAATGAATAAGGCATTTAAGAACCGTTAGGAAATTCTTTAAAGGTGTAACTGTTTTCGTCGTATCTATTGAATACTTATTGAATCTGCCATATACTTAAAAGGTATAAAATAGTAATTTGACATACATTCTTGAACTTATATAAACCATTGTTTATATGCAGACGAGCGATTTACCCTCGCTTCGCTCGAGTTCGTCCCTAGAAACGTTTTAAGGTTTAGTATAGATTTCTCAGAAATGAGATATTTTCCTGCACTAAAAAGTATCCTATATGTTGACCCGGATAACCAGCTATCATCATACTAAATTTCATCGGAATCTGTCTAGTATTTTTCTCGTGATGTGTTCCCAGACAGACAGACAAAAATTCTAAAAATCATGGATTCGGCCTATGTAATGATAAAATAATTAATGACTATTTCAATAACATTTTTCCTGAAAAAATTTAATGTACAGATTCGACTCAATAGAATTTTATTATATGTATAGATTATTATAATGTTAATGTTGTTTTATTATTGATAACATTTTTTAATAATAAACCAAAATAAGATAACATTTATTGATTTATAGCTGATATACATATAATAAAATTCTAACTAAGCCGAATCTGTACATTAAATATTTTTTGGAAAAGCTTATTGAAATAGACATTAGTATCGATATAGAAGCCGAATCTATAGTTTTTAGAATTTTGTCTGTCTGCCTGTCCCTTATGGAATCACAGAAAGACCACTGGAGGGATTTTGATGAAATTTAGTATGATAACAGTTTGTTATCCGGGTCAACATATAGGATACTTTTTACTGCAGGAAAATATTTCATCTCTGAGAAATCTATACTAAACGTTAAAACGTAAGTAGGGACGAACCCGAGCGGAGCGAGGGTGAGTCGCTAGTTTAAAAATAAATCTGTAAAACGAAAGTCAAGGTAAAAATTTCCGATTATAAAAATTTGTTTGACGCGAGCAATGACTCATATCAACATTTTAGTCAATCGGTGGTTCAGATCACGTAACTGAAATCGTCCTCGACCCGAATTAAGACAAGTGAAAATCGCCCCATTCTCTCTGACCACTGTTACGACACGTCTTTGTCTTGGAATGAAAAGAAATTGCTTAGAGTAACTCTGTAATTTGTCACTTTTAAACTATTTTACTAATTATAATTATGATGCATGAGTAGTTTTATGATAATTTTTAGTATTTTTGCATAAAAAAATGCCTAGATTTTTATTTTAAATGTCATATTAACGCAGATTATGTTTTGGTGTTAATAAAAATAATTTTAATATAAGTAGGTACAGTATATTTATTAGGAGGAAAAGCCTTATTAGTTAGCTATTACTGTCGGTCGCAGGTTTGAGAGAGAGTCTCAGATTAGATCTTAATATAAACGGCGCGTTGATTGATTAAGAAGAAAACTGTATGTAAGATCTCTACTTTTAATAACTAAGAATTCAGTAGAGTTTTTATGTTCCGTAACTAAAAAAAGGACACCAAAAACCAAAGGTTGTGTAATAGCAAATGATTTAAGCAATAAGACCGATTTTCATGCTTTACGTATTTTTTCGAACAACGCATATCTTTCTGTTGTGTATGCAATAAATATAAACGTGCACAGCTATAGTAATAACATTATTTAATTTATATATAAATATGAATAGGCACATCCAAAATAATTCAGTACCTTTTTCTCCTATGTTAGGCAACCAATAATATATTTTTTTGTTTAGTAGCTACTGACGAGCTTTTATGTTATCAATAAAGCTTTTCTTTTTACTTTTGTGCTATGAATAAAAGCTTTTTAATAATTAATTATGATCGAATTTCGCCCACTGGACGTTCACTAGTTTTTAGAAATATTTCACTACCGAAATATATAGCAGCGGATACGATAGAATATGTATGTTCTTTATAAGTGATTTTTCATTATCATTAGCATCGACAAACTGGCACACAAGCTGTGATTAATAATTGTGTTAATAGTCAGTTCACACAACTCGAGTTAAAACTTCAAGTTATGAAGTAAACATGAGAAAATATCTGCACTAGAACTCGTGTGGTGCAACTTATAACTGCAAAAACATAAAGAATCTTCGCATCTGCTTTCCAGTATTTATATAAAAAATAAGACATTTTTATTATAAAAATAATATTAATTACAAGAAAAATAATTCTTACTATATTTTTTATACTTCTTTCATTTTTTCAATATTTTGAAATCGAGTTCAAAAATTTCCTTTGTAAAGCTTTTTTGTAATATGTGTGTGCTTGAAATTTTAAGCTTCTACTTCTAGAAATTTTAATTGTGATGCAATATTGTTTCAGTCACTTACTAGTCTACTTAGTCTAGTCTTACTTGTTTCAGTCAGTCAGTGAGCTTTTACTAATTCTCGACATAGTTTCCAAACTTTTTACTTTTTTAAACTCTAAACTCTACCGAAAGTTACAGAAAAAACAACTAAAACGAAAAAAACAGCTGTTTATATTTATGCTATATTAACTTTTTGATGTATTTTTGTTTTTATAAAAAGAAAGTCTCAGCAATTATAAAGCTATATTACTTTAAGTGGTTCGTCCACATAACATGGTGCGTTCGGTTAAAATGAGCATGAGAAAATATCTCAGAACTTGGTCACAAGTTTAAAATATCGTAATTATTTTTCACTTAATATCTATACAATAAACATAGAAATATATAGGCACGCTTTATTTCAAATATGGACTAGTATTATTAGAACAATAGAGCCTATATGATTACTCTTATTAAATATCCAAGTTATTTTAATTCTTCTGCAAGACTTGAAGTCATGACCGCCAGAGTAGTAAATAGTATAAAAAGCTTATACTAGTGTAACAGTAATATGTGTTATTATATATAATAAAAAACTTTCGTTATAATAAGGCTTCTGCGCCCAAAGTGTCGACTCTATACTAACTCTATTATTAAGTCTAAGCTGATCTTCCGCACTTTTACACAGTATAGTTATAGTACTTTTAAATTATTTTATATATAACTAGCGACTCACCCTCGCTTCTCTCGGGTTCGTCCCTTCGGGTATGTCTCTCACTTGATTCCCCATACAAACTTTCATCCCCATTTTCACCCCCTTAAGGGATGATTTCTGGTATAAAAAGTTAGTAGATCCAGAGATTACCCCTTACAACGTCACAAACTCAAAAAATCACAAACTCACAAACTTTACCTCTTTATAATATTAGTATTTAGTATAGATATATATATAAAAATAAAAATCTTAAAACCAGTTAAGAAAAGGCTATATAAGAATAAGTTATGTATTTTTGAATTACATATGGGTCTAAAATTAAACAATTAAGTACATATACTATTATCATTTTAAATTCACCGCTACAATATCCGTCTACAAGAAAATTATATATTTCTTATATTGGTACTAATATAAATATAAAGAAATATACATAATGTGTACAAGAGGCCTTCTCAAAACCATTTATGCGATATAAATAAACTATTTATTCTCTGCAGTTCCGTGAACGCATCAATTGCTATTTAATAATCGCAATGATGAAAAAGATAAAACTAAGCTAATAATAATGGACACTTAACTTTTTACCACAAAAATATATATATAATTCAAGCAAAGACCAAAACATATATATATATATATATATATATATATATATATATATATATATATATATATATATATATATATATATATATATATATATATATATGTACATACACACGTACATACGTACGTACATACATATATACGAGTACCTAGCACAGAAAGGAATAATAAATATAACACATATTATATTATTGGCGATTATGTTTATTTATTATGATTTAAAATAAGTTAAATATATAGATACATATGTAAGTTACACGAATTTATGATTATTCCAAAAATATTTGTCTTAAATCCCTATATTAAACGAACATGACATTTTACCCGTATATTAATTCATAATAACATGGTATAAAAACAATAAAAATTATCCTATAACTGCGTATCACTTAAATCAGTGAAGCCGTGCCTTAAAAATAGAATATTATCCATTCGAAAAACAACCCTAAATTTCCCCAATAAAGTTGATATTTGTTTATTTTTGTTTAGTACTCGTTTAAAAAAAAACAACCAGCTCTGGCCTTCAGTTGCTGCTTCCGAGTTCTTAAGTCCAATATTAGAGTGTTCGCACACTAGCGACTATAATGAAAGAAATATGTTGCTTACAAACTTCTATTAGTATTTTTATAGATTAAATTATACGAGTTATCAACTTAGTCGATAACGATTCTTTTGTCTTTCGGACAGTGTGCGCTAGCTCTTAATGTATAGTTTTTGCTGTACTAAAAATACTTTTTATTTTGTCGTGTTGGTCGTTGACATGTTAATTTTTTAACAATAAAAATTAACCACTAAAACTTAGAACTTTATATTTGTATTTGCTACGATAATGTTTAAATTTCTAAGTAATAAAAATGAAAATGTGAAATATATGTAAGTAAATTAGATAAATTATAATAATTTGAGTTTTACACATTAGCATACTTTCGTTTCTATCGTAAACTTTTAGGTTGCAAGTATTAACTGATTAGTTTTTATTTTGTGTAAAATACACCTATATTAATTAGGCAGTGGCATTCCAGTAGTAACGCGCTTGCTTTTGAATCCATGTAAAGTGGGTTTAAATCTTAGATCTAGCACTCGATGTTTCCATGTGCGAATTATTTTCAACATGATTACTACTTGCCGTACGGTGAAGGAACACATCGTAAGGAAACCTGTATGTCTGAGAAAACCTAGCAAGTTTTCGAAAGACATATAAAATTTGCTATTGTGTGGTCGATTCTAGCCTGATCCCATCTTTTTGAAGGGAGGCCCATGCCCGGCATTGGGGCGTTAAAAGGGTATTAAAATTGCATACGTGTATTTTCATTTAGACCATACTCGCACTCATCTCTATATGAACATGATTACTTTTTAAAAGTTTTGCACAGCAAGTGAACTTTGACCCAAAAAAATTAAATTTGATAAGCAGGTCCAGGATTCCCAATTCAAATGAATTCAATTCAATTTACTTGTTACTGGAACAGATTACTTGGACAATATCACGCAGAATGCAAACGACGCGAGAGAAATCAGTCAATATTTCAAATTTCACTCAAATTCATTAAGCAGTTACTGCGTCTAGCAATTATAAACATACACTCATTCAAATTGATAATATTAGTGTAATGTTACGAGTACTATTTTATAATTTTTCATGACTATTTTTCCATACTGAACATCATGGAATACATCATATCTTAAAGCAGTTTGCAGTTAAAGTGTGACACATAAATACATATATACGTAGACTTCAACGATTACTCGAGAAAGCGTTAACGCGTGCCACCGTCTTAACACGCATTCAGACCAATACGTTATAGACTAATTAGGTATTATTAAATCTTACAAGAAAAATTTAGATCTAGATCTGAGAATCTGCTAGGAAGTTTATTTTGTTTAGAAAATAAAAGCGAGATCTAAATATATACCTATTTATAGATGAAGACAAAAAAATAGTTTAATATCTTTTTCTTCTGTGTTTGTTAACCGATTTACTTTTTTTAGGGTTCCGTACCCAAAGGGTAAAACGGAACCCTACTACTAAGACTCCGCTGTATAATTTAAACTTTTTTTATACAGTTACCAATTAGTATAGATTAGTAGGTAAAGATAAAGCGAAATATTTATCCACTCAAAATCTATCTACACGTTTTGTATGTTATATGATATCTCAATATATGTATATGTATGTCTATATATACAAAATTACTTGCGATAAAATCTAACAATAATAATAACTATTACGATAACTATAATATGACGCAAATGTAATAGTAAAACTATATAAATACCAGCGATACACCCTCGCTTCGCTCGGGTTCGTCCCTAGTTATGTTTAGTATAGATTTTTCAGAGATGAGATATTTTCCCGCAGTAAAAAGTATCATATATTGACCCGGATGACCAACTATCATCATAACAAATCTCATCGAAATCTGTCCATTGGTTATCTCGTGACGCGTTCCCAGATACGCAGACAGACAGACCAAAATTCTAAAAACTATAGATTCGGCCTCTGTATCTAAAATAATGACTATTTCAATATGATTGTTCAAAAAATATTTAATGTACAGAATCGACACAATTATTTTATTATATGTATAGATATGCATGAGTTAAAATTTAAGTAATTAACTAGTTAATAGGCAACGGAAAACCTCCTGTATACAAAAAATAAAACCATTAAAACTGTTCTTGCAGTTAATAATAATGAAGTATACTTTATCATTTTAAAATCTTTTTTTTTCTTTGCAAAGATCAAAATAGTTTTGTAAACAATATTCATATTAATTCGGCATTGTAACAAATCAACTACGGGTAGTAATCGCTATGTTTAGATTTAACCAGACCAATACACAGACAAAAAAAAATCTAATGCAGACTTGGCTTTCATTACATTTTAAACAACCACTAACACACATTTATCAAAAATATTCAGTATATATAAAAACTATCAATGCGATGGCATAAATATTAAATTATCACCCAGACCTTTCTTTTGAGCTGGCAATGATTGCTATTGCATATATATATATATATATAATATATAATATATGTATATGTATATAGAGAGAGAGAAGATAAAACAGTTCAGTTCATTTTTCTTCTCTCTTTGTCAACCGTTTCTTTTTGTTTAGTAGCTATTGACGAGCATTAGTTTTATCAATAAAAAAAATTAGGCACTTTTTCTTTCTTATAGATGGTAAATTTTATTCATATAGGTATATGTTCTTCAAATTTTCAATAATTCATTTAGGCCGCTGGACGAACACTACATTATTTTAAAAAGTACACAAACTTTCAAATTACCTTATATGTAATTATTCCACCCATATCCCGTGTTGCAAGCTACTTCTAGATTTTTTTATGGGACCACCCTCAAAATCCTAAAATTTATTTGTATGTTACTTATTATTCCCAGTACTTCACAGGTTTCACCCTCTCAAATTGATTTAATACTAGCGACTCACCCTCGCTTCGCTCGGGTTCGTCCCTAGAGTATGTATACAACTTCCCTATTTGAATCGGATATTATTAAATTTTTCATTAGTTTTAATTTTTTTCGTGAGACACAATTTTTTTTAAAAATCAAAGTAGCCTAAGTTGCTCCTTATTAAACCAGCTATCTGCCATTGAAAGTCCCGTCAAAATCGGTCCAGCCATTTCAGAGATTAGCCGGAACAAACAGACTGACCGACAGACAGACAAAAATTGTAAAAAATGTTTGTACCGTGTATATATCCATATGCATTTTGTAAAAAGCTGTTATTTTGACATTACGAACAGACACTTAAATTTTATTTATCTGTATAGATGCAAAAAATTTAGAATAGTTCATTAACTATACATTAAATATTATCAATAGAACGATATAAAATGCAAAGAAATGTATATAACTAATTATATACATATGAATTAATATTTAGACAAGAATAATGAAGTAATTATCTAATCTACTTGTTTATTAATCCTTCAGTATGTTAGATAATATTGTGATCTATACAACCGACCAATACCTTTCAATACGCACTATCCCTCTTCTTCACAAGCACCCGCAGTTTAACTATCCCTTTCATTAATTATTTTCTTGATAACTTATCTTTTTGTTTGTTTCAAACGAATTGCTTCTACGATAATGGTTGGCTTAGATCATAGATTTTTAGGTCCATAAATGAAATAACTTATTTCATTAATTTATTAACTCAGTATAACTTTATTTTCATTTTCAATATATAGGAGAGATAAATTGGTTTTGTATTGTAGTAAATGAAAATGTATGTACAATTCACGTCATAAATTTATATATTCTACAAGATCCAGGTAAAGAATATATACTATGCATAAGCTCTCGGAAACACAAAGTTTGTTGAACGTATTCGTGACAGACCACACGTCGATGTCAAAATCCACATTTATTTGCATCTAATAAAGCGATTACTAACAATGTCACAGAGTCGGAGATGCTCAGGGAATATATTTACTAACCAAAAGCTCTTTAAACTTGCCATGTGTTTTTATTATGAAAAACCGTTCACGTTTTATGCAAATACGCGCGAGCGAGCGAAAACTAGAAAGTTAACTCGCACAAGTGCCTTCACTCACACATGCAATACTGTGTATATATAAATAAAATCACGTAATTAAGAAGAAAATCAATTAATTGTTAGTAGGTAATTTTTTTCTAATCCACTTACCGCTTCGGTTTCCTCGTTAAGATTATTCTCCCACAGCATTTCTGGTACAGTTCTCTCACAAAACAATTTATTATTCAAGTAAATGTTATTAAATGTAAACAATCAGTCCATTTCCGCGCTATTTATGTAGAAAATTGCATCCCGTTTATATTAAAAAGGATAATTTTCCGATGTACGCGACTGCTGCCGTGGCGGGATCGGCGTTGTGTGCGCGTGCGCAGGCCGCCGAGCTGGCACGAGAGCGCCCGATGCCGCCCGAACTCACCCGACCGAACCGACCTACTTTGTTACTTCGAAACGCTTCAACTCGCATTGATTTTTTCTCAATTTTCCGAAGAAATGCTACTGTGGCGCAAGAACAACTTTTTTAGTCGTTTTTCTATATTTCTTTTATATTTTCACTTTTATATGGAATATATTTAATAATATATTAAGTACAATTAAAGTTTAGTTATAAGACAGAATTGGTTTTTACTTTTTAATCGAATATTTAATTTTAATTTTATTAGATTTTTTTTCATATTTGATTACATATTTTCTATTCCTTAATTAGAATGTTATTTAGCTATTATAATTGTGGTTTAAATTAAGCCTGTTCACTTACAATCTTGTACGTATATACATATATAAAACAAAGTCGTTACACCATTTATAACTCAAAAACGGCTGGACCGATCTTTATTATCTTTGATTTGTTGAATTTATCTCCGCCCCGAATAGCAGAATAACTATTAAAACGTTGGAAAATTCACGAAAAAAAATTACACGGTTAACGCTGGCTAATAACTACATATTTATATCTGAAACGTAGCTAGGGATGAACCCGAGTGAAGCAAAGCTGAGTTGCTAGTCTTTATATAGTATGTAAATTTCCAAATACGTACACTTTACTGAAACCGCTAAACATCGTGTTTACTTTATAATATAAAATTTTAATGTATTAAATGGCTTATAATTTAAAAATAATTATTAAATGGTCATTTCCAACCTTTCTAAGTTATGACATACATTTGTAATACAACATGTGTCACCCCTTAACCTCACTCGCTCTTATTCATATCTGAAATTACATAATATATGACTTTCAATTGAAATAAATAAACCTAAAGCTTTCAAAGTTTTTAGGGTTTGTTATAAAACGTTAATTCTCTCTGCCGATTATTACTGGTGTAAATATTAATTTTTCTATAATTAAGTTTACATATAAATCTTTATGTTTTAAATTTATATTTTATAAATAAAATGATTTTAATTGATATAAGTCATTATGAAAGTGTATTATAAACGTGATGACTCACCACGCCGTTCACTACATTCTACTAATCTCTTGTGAGTTGTGGCGCAATGCTTGTTGGGTAGTGGTTCTTATTACTATGTTGGTGTTGTTATTGCGCTATTTACCTCATTTAACTTATATTTATAATAAAATATAATATCTCAAAATAACACGCTCCTTTTATAATTTGTATGAAGCATATATTTGGTTTGACTCAAGACATTATTATTTCGCTAGAAAATTTAAATTCATATACTTGAAAAATACAAAGGAATCTTATTTTTATTTATTTATTTATTTACTATAAAATATATGTTATCTATACATATAATAAAATTGTAACTAAGTCGAATCTGTACATAAAATATTTTTTGGAAAATCTAATTGAAATAAACAATAATTAGACGTTATTATCGATACAGAGTCCGAATCTATAGTTTTTAGAATTTTTGTCTGTCTGTCTGTTACCGCATCACGAGAAAACCACTGTCATCAGTTTCAATCAATCAAATTTAGTATGATGATAGCTGGTTATCCGGGTCAGCATATAGGACACTTTCTACGGCGGGAATATATCTCATTTTTGAGAAAAAATACAAAAACTGGATTGTAAGAGTATACTAATATGTAAAAACTAAGAATTTGGTGCTTGGTCATCTGAACGCGGGCGGAGCCGCGGGAAATGCTAGTACAAAATAAAGTAACAAAATGTTGACTGAGGATAACTTATTTGTATCTACTTATAAGCCTAAGCCGCCAATTAATAAAGAATATCTGTCAGCCACTTTATACTCCCAGAAATGTTTAATGTGGTTTAACGAATTCATAGATCTAATTAATATTCATAGTGATTCGACTAAAAATCTAAATAGAATCAAGTGAGCCAGACGTTATTACTTTAACGGCAGTATGTGGAATTACAAAGCATTATAGTTTAGGATTACTTACTGAGTATAAAATTTCAAAATGCTGACAGATTCCGGTGGAGCTGCAGGAACCATCTTGAAAAAACGTTTTCGCCCATATCTCGGAAACTATGCACTTTAGGGCAAAAGTTTTGAAACTATTTTTGTAGAAAATAAAATTTCGCATCTATTACTTCTTGTAATTTTTTTTGTAAAACTTACCGTTTACGATTTATGGCCCATTCAATTAACCGGTTTTTCTGTCTCGACCGATAACTCTTAAAATATTGCTTTAATCAATTAAATGCATCTATCAATTTTAAAAGATCCGTTTATTCTCTACAGCTTTAGAATTTAGTGGTACAAAGTAATATAGATGCTTCTTGTAAGGGTCAAACGGTAAGCCTCTGATAAAATATATCTTTATTTATTTTTATTTTATTTTATTTATTTAGGTACAGAAACAGAAAACAAATTAAAAAAATTACATCTACGTATTAAAAACTAAAAATATCATATTAAATTTGTTGTCCAATTATTTCTGTACACAACATTCAAATAAAAACATATAATAATTATATAAACAAACTTAACCAAAAGGTGAATTAATACAGTATGAGTCTGTGCATTTAAAGTAACGAGTACATAAGAAATATTAAAAAACAAAAAGAAAATAATATTTACATTTCATGTGGAAAAAAAGACAAAGAAAAGAAAAAAAGATAAAGGAGAAGAAACAGAGAGAAAACATATCTTTATTATCGAAAATTTAAAGTAAGAACTATAATTTATTTAATTTTTTCTTGAACGATAATAAACTATTATTAAAAATGGCGTATTCATCATTTAAACTATTGTATGTTTTACACATTCTGTGTAAAGGGTTGTTTTGGGAAACGTTATTAGTTGCCGAAGGTATATTAAAAAATTGTGGCTGACGAATCGAGTGAGTATGAATTTTAAATTCCAGTTTTTCTAGTAATTTATATCGATAATCTATCTATTAAAAAAGCATTTGGCTCACAATAGATAAAGATATCACCTATTATACACCTTAAATGATAACCCTCTTTTTCAAAAAATTGGTAAATAAATAAATTCTCTAAATCTGATATTTTTTTATTTTAAAATCTAATTTATCAGGAAAATAGTAGTCTGCTTTTTAATATGTTATTTAACTTTTCTAAATTTTCCAGCATTTAGTTTATTTTGCACCCTGTTTTTCTATAAATAATTTTTTCGATGCAATCCGTTACATTGGCATAGCCAAAAATTTCTATTCAAAATTCAAAAATTCAAAATATTTTATTCAACATTTTAATGCTGAATTAATTATTTTGATTTTTGATTGCTGAAAAAATTGTAATAATTTATTATTACAATACATTAATTTATTATTACATTTTTTTACTGAACGTCATGAGTCTACTACCAGTTCGGAAAGACGAAGCCTCAGACGAGAGAAGAACTGGCGAAAGAAACTCAGTGGGACTAATATTGACTTATCTTTATATCTATTATATATTAGACAGATATTATGATCGCGATTTCTGGTATTACTCATATTTTCCTTGTTCCTAAAACTAAATATGATTTGTCAACTGAAACTTTTAGTAGTCGTGTCTACATATTTACTGGAAATTACTTTATTGTTCAACAATAGTTACCTTTTATATAAAATAGATACTTCAAAATCACTTGACCTACTTAATTAACCTTTGAGGTGAAATATAACTATTAAAAGAAAAAAAAGAAAAAATCGATTTTTAATTGACAAACTATCTTTAATCCCTCCACGACCGTCGGCGTTACAGTTAACAATAGATTTCTTAGAAATTTTATTAATTTCTTAAAAATTTACCTGGAGGTGTTAAATACTCGTATACACAACAAAACACACAAGACTGACCTGAGACCCCTTCTTTTGGATTCGATTAAAAATAAATAAGTACCTACTATAAGACGAGGTTATAATTAATTTTTTATTAAAATCAGTTTTAAATGAAGAGGAAAATTAATGAAGTTTACATTATTATTAGTTACTGTACCTACTTAAATTAATTACAAATTTTCAAACATATTAAATATAGGTACAAATATAACTACGATGCTAATATATTAAGTAGATTTATAAAATACTAGTGTCAACCCCTCGTTCCCCATAAGAAGAATCTATGTTATATTAGAGGCTCGCACTCGCTTCGCTCGGGTTGGCCTCTAGGAAAACAATAACAAACCTATCCCACGGGAACCATACATTTTTCCGGGATAAAAAGTACTCTGTGTGTTATTCTGATGTATGAGCTAATTATTATTGTAGTTTCATCAAAATCCATTCAGTAGTTTTTGCGTGAAAGAGTAACAAACATGCATCCATACATACATTCTTACAAACTTTCGCGTTTATAATATTAGTAGGATATCTCTAACCCAAACAGGAGGTAGAGGCCAAATAATATAAAACACTTATATGTAAAAAGAATAATATAGCGCCATAACGCCGAAATATTTAACTGGCTTTATCTAAAATTCCGTAAATAACAGGTTCAATCCTCAAGCGTAATTAACATCAATCATATATTTTTTTATTATTATTCCTAAACCCATAACAACATTGGCCGCAAAATGTTCTGAAAATAATAAAATTTTATTTACTTGAAACGAAAATCGAAATCACGACCTCTTTTATCATACATCATTAAAAGGTACCTCTAAATACAAAAACATTATGGTACTACAATAATGAGGCATTAAATCACAATTTTATGAATCACATACAGTTATTACAAATAATTATATTGTTAAGAAATACTGTGCCCTAAAGCGTAGGCTGGGAAAAACCTGAGCAATTCGCACTTAAAAGCTCATCTATCTATCTACCTATACATATAATAAAAAGGTAACTGATCGTGATCTGTACATGGAAGATATTTGAGAAAAAATATCATTGAGGTCTTTATTTACGCAATAGGACCCAAAACAAGGATTTTTAGAATTTTTGTCTATCTGTGCGTTTGTGCGCGCTAATATCAGAAACAGTTTAACCGATTTGAATGCGGTTTTCACTAATGTATTGTGGTAAGCTTTACTTAATATTTAGTGTTTGCATTATTTCAATCGATTCATAAATAAAAAAGTTACGTCAATTTAAATAATCACCTAGGGCTGAACTCGAGCGGAGCGAGGGTGAGTCGCTAGTACATGTAATAAAATTGTAACTGAGCCGAATCTGTATATTAAATATTTTTTTTGAAAATCTTATTGAAATAGACATTATTATCGATAGAGAGGACGAATCTATAGTTTTGACAATTTTGGTCTGTCTGTCTGTTTGGGAACGCATCACGAGAAAGCTACTGGATAATTTTTGATGAAATTTGGTATGTTAATAGCTGATTATTCGGGTCAACGAATAGGATACTTTATAGTGCGGGAAAACACCTCACCTCTAAGAAATCTATACTAAACCAATAACAAATTAAGACTCAATGACAAATTGCATTGCTATAAATGTTGCTCTCTGACTCACAAACGATCTCTGTTAAAATCACGTTGATTTTCAATTTTCTGGATGAATCAAAAAACGCCCTTCAGCATTTATAATATTAGTGACGATGAGGTATTTCATAACTTTCATATGCTGCCGAAAATTAACCTTCAAGTAGCAAATAGTATCCAATAGTAAATAATTGTTAATAAAAAATGTATGAAGAGTTCTTTAAATAGGCAAAGAAATAAATCATTTATGCATTATTTTAAAATTATTAAGTCAAACTTCTAAGTATTAGCACAGATCATACAATAATATACAAGTAGTATTAGAAAATATTTACCAGAACGTTTAACTTATTCCTAAAAAGTATTCAAACCCAATAGAGCATTAAAACAATTTTGTCATTATATAAGTATCTAGCATAAAAAGCCTAAAATTTTATAGACGTTTTTGTTACAAAATCGTGCACAGTTGATATTAAAAGATTTACTTATTTCGAATGTGGCTTGGTATTTTTTGGTAATGTTACGGAATGATAAATTTATTAATTCAACAATGTTCGGTAATGTACGTGAAATACTTGTATGCAAATGTAATTCTCCATATACATTGAATTTATCTGCATCCCCTATTTTATCCCCTTAGGGGATGAATTTCGAAAACTCCTTTCTTAAGCGTTTACAATATAAAATCAATATCTTCTTTAAATTTTAAACTTTTACCATCAACGGTTTGGTCTTGGCGTTGATGAGTCAGTCAGTGAGTCGCGACATTGCCTTTATGTAGGTATATGTATACAGAATAATTCCTCCACTCCTAAGGGTTGTAGCGTAATTCATAATTGTATATAGTCTATAACCTTCCTCAATTAATAGGCTACAAAACTCCAGAGTATCCTCTACTATCCCGGTAAATAAAGTACCCACGGGGCAACGGATAAAGCAAGAATGGCTTTTTGCATTTAATGAATCTTTTACTGGTGGTTAATTGAGAGTTTGAGTACAAAACGAAGATCTTGTCATAAAACGCGAGGGAAACCGCGAGTTGAAGCTAGTGTGTTTAAAGGTGTTTAAATAAAATATCCACCTATAAAAATTGAACCTGTTACGTCCGATATAGTACATAATGCCAATTTGTTAGACCATGCGCCAGACGGACGCCGTGCGTGTACTGCCCCTTGATAGCTATAGGAGGTATCTTCATACGGACACCGTTGTTTACTTACCAAATATATTCTAAGAAGTGTCTACATGAATTTAACGTACCAACCTATATACATACTTGTAACTCGTTTGTATCGCATCAAACTAATCGATCAAGCGCGAGATAACAATGAATTACCACTACTATAATAAATTTTATAAGATTTACTTCTTTCTATTCAAATTGTCTATTTTTGTTGCATTACGGTTAGCACTTTGTAACTTTCTTCGACCAAAAAACAAATCATTTGGTGGGGGTTCAAGGTTCTGCACCTTAAATGCTTAAGATTCTGGCATCTGTCAAATTCTATCTCCAGTATCTTAAGTAAGACCTCACTTAATGAAAAGGTAAATTATTAATTTTGGCCGTTAACGAGACTCAAAAAAGTTAAAAAAAACTGCCTTCCAGGCTAAAATAATGGCACCGACTTCGAAAATCTTACTAGGTATCTATGCTAAATAAAAACCCTCGTTTAGTTATTTTTTACAATTTAGTGCCTGGAAGTCTTTTAAGTTTTTTTTTTTTTTAAGTTTTTATTTTTCTATTTCTAGTGTAGACGTAATAAGCAGGTAATTTGTAAGAAGAAAGTTTTTTAATAACATATTCGATTAAACACTTTATTTAAAAAAAAAATTGATTTTTTAAAAACCGCTCGATCGATTTCGATAAAATTTAAATGAGACCACCTGGGAAGAAACAAAAAAAATCCAAATCGGTTCAGGCGTCTTTGGAGTGATCGGTAAACATACATACAAAAAAAGATTCCGACGAATTGAGAAAAAAAGAAAAAGGAGGAGGCTTTTTGGAAGTCAGTTAAAAAAAATTTGTATCATCTCGTCGTTGACTGACTAAACAATACTTAGTTTCCTGCGAAACAAGCATATAAATGTGATCACCGACAAATTATAGTACCGGTCTCATATGTCTTGTATAGACGAACAGATATGTGTACACCGTGAGGGTTATGATATATTGTACTGTTTAAATATATACATAAAATTATTTTACATAACGTTTATATACTGTATGTATGTATGTGTTTAACTTATTAATTGAAACATCTATAATCTGTGATTTAAAAAATGTATAGGTATTCAAATCATTAGTTAGTTCTTAGTATTGAGTTCATTTGGCTTCTTTTTGGCTTCTTGGGTCAATTATAGCGAGATTTTTAATGGCACATAGAAGATTTGCTAGTATTATGACTAGTATTATTTAGATTTGCTAGTATGACTAGTATTATCAGTTATTTGGACTAAGCCAAAGCGGGCAGGACATTAAGTTCTTAAATATAAATTACAAATGTTTATAAAGTTTTTTTATAAATTTTATATCATTTCCATGGTATTTTATTATATACAAAAAAATAAATCATTATACGATAAACATTATTTTTCTAGTAATCGAGATCTCAAAGTAAGAGTCAGTAAAGAAACCCAAATTTGTTATGCGTCCGCGAACTGATCCTTGTTAGTTAAAACTACGCCTTTGTCCTTGAGGAAAAGCCCAAACACGTTGAAATTGTAACACACAAACGAAAATGCCACACGTTAAATCACGACACCATCGTATTTTTTGCTTGAGGCTATATTGTCAATTGATTCAAGTTGTAAGAAGTATATTATGTGTACATGTAGGAAAAAAAATTAAATATCTTTAAATAGGAAAATAAATAGATTAATTATAACTCTTTAACTCCGTTCTTACAAAAATGTACGAGAATACGGTTAAGTAAGAATGGAAATTTTTATCTCACAAAAAAAATTACAAACAAATATAACTTTAAGTTAAGCTACTAAACCAGTTGTTGCAATTTATCCTTAAATCCTCAACTAAAAGTAAAAGTTATACGTGTTTTTTTTGGTTTTACTAGCGAAATACGTCGATAATTTTACAAATTTCTATCAACATTATTCTTGAAATAAATTATTTCACCCTTAGAGATTCATTAGTGCGCTTTTTATGATTATTTTTTAGGAAACACATTTACGCATAGCATCTGTATACATATAGGTATGTATATGGCTAGAAAAACCAATACAACCCACCTTCACCTATATTTTCATTTTTTTATATTAAGCAGAGAAACAAACAATTAAGCAGGTAAACAAACGAAAAAACCAACAGGCTAACCGGTTAATATACAGGCAAAAAGACACACAAACAAAATATTATCCTCTTTATAATAATAATAATATAGGACAAGTAGAACCTCAATAAATTGTTTAATAATTTATGAGATTCATGTAAGTATTACGGATCTAAAACTGATAATAAAATATAATAATAAATGTTAAGCGTTCAGAATTTACATGTCAGTTATTAAATTTGCACATGGCTTTGGTATTTTCCAAGATAGATTTTAAATGCATATTCTATTGCGTATGTCAATCTATTTTAATATGTCCTACTACAAACCTCAATTACAAAGTTCAATCTACAAAAAAAAACTTTGGCTTTATAATATAAAGCCAATGCTATGTATTTAGGTACATGTAATATAAATAAATATATTGTTCATAAAAATACTAAAATTGCGATCAAAAAATGGGGGTGGGGGTAGGAGGGTAAAAAATACTTTACGACCTATTCTCATACTTATCAAATATACAAAAAGCCGTTTTGGAGGAGTGCGACCACAAACATCGTGACACTAGATTTTTATATAATAGATAATAACTCCTTCGTCACAACGATTCATATGAATAATAATTTGTTTGAAAATAATAATTTTAATAAAAAAATAATTGTAAGTTTTAATAAAATTACAAAAAATTAGTTTATGACTAGTATTTAATTACGTACAAACAGGTTTCATCGACAATCTTTACATTTATCAAAATTTATAGGTATATAAATACATACAAATACAAAATTCAGTAGCTTTTTATCTTCTATTTGTTTTTTTATTGTTTATTGAAGAGCTTTAGTTTTTTCAATCAAAAAAATCTAATGTATATTTTTTGTGTTTACGTGACATCTGCGCCAATTGTGGAGCGATTTTCATGATTATTTTTTGGAAAATATATTTACGCGCACCATATGCATACATGATATGGTAATGGGACTCACCGCCTAGAAAAGCTAGTATTACTCTCCAAAACCTAACAGGACCTTCCCCGTCTTAATGGGGCGCCGCAGGATCGCTTACGCACATAAGCACGACACCCTGACAGCAGACCTGCTAAGGCAGATAACCATGGATTTGCTCCCATAGTCCACTCTGCGAACAGAGAAATGCCTGGAGCAACCCGCATGGCACACCGCCCACCGAGGTGGGCCAACTCCTGATGCATTTCTAGGCTTCACGCCCGACTGGATTGCCGGATGCTAATGAGCCCCCTCACCACAACAAGGCAAACACACATCGGAAATGAAAATTATTACTCCTCCCTCAAGGGCATATTTATGTTATTTTGTTTATTTATTTTATTTGGGAAACAAACAGTACAATGTAATACAATTAAAAAAACAAAACTTAAAAAATAAAACATCGACCAATCAAGTTTCCATAATTAAATAGTACATAGAATAATGCGAGCAAAGTAAGAAATCTATACATATAATAAAACTGTAGAGGTTGAACGTCTGTACATGGGAAAAAAAATGCTAAAAACCGAGTCAAGGGGATGTAAGAAGAGATATAAAACAAATCTAATTTTTTTTTTCTATTTTTTTGTTTCTCTGTGTTTTTCTGTTTGTACGGGTTAATATCTGGGACCGTTGAACTGATTTAAATGAAATTTTGCATGGTAGTACCTTATATCTCCGGTCAACATCTTAAATAAAATTCATCCCGGAAAATTAGAGTTCCCGTGGGATAGTTAAAAAACTATAATAACTTATACAGTAATTAGTATAAATACAATAATTTGACAAATGACAATTAATTACAATAAAAAATACATGAAATAAAAAATTGATAGCATACTTAAAGATAATAATTAATGATTTTAGTCATCCAAAAATGATATGAGGCATTTATTATCCAAAATGAATATAGGTAAGAAGCGTAGATATATCCGTCTTAAAAACACAATCCACACACGTTTTCAATTTATAATAGTAAGGATTTTTACATGACGTAAAAATTCATGTGTTCTTCATAGTAAATGTAAGTAATTGTTTTGTTAGAACATAAAGGAGACGGCGTAATCATAACATTTCCTTTTAGTCTTCTCAGTACGACAGAAATAGAAGGGTCTTAGACCTTCAGTATGAGGACCGTTTATAAGTATCTCTAAATTCTTAGAAGTAAATTGCTATAAATATCGCTACCAATTATAGTTTCATCTAATCTATACATATAATAAAATTGTAACTAAGCCGAATCTGTAGATTAGATATTTTTTGGAAAATCTTATTGAAATAAACATTATTATCGATACAGAGGCCGAATCTATAGTTTTTTTAAAAAAATGTCTGTCTGTGACCGCATCACAGAAAAACCACTGGGGGGTTTTGATGAAATTTGGTATGGTGATAGCTGGTTATCCGGGTCAACATATAGGCTACTTTTTACTGCGGGAAAATGTCTCATTTCTGAGAAAAAATACAAAAACTGCAATGTAACATTATACTAATATATAAAACCTAAGAATTTGGTTTTTGGTCATCTGAACGCGGGCGGAGCCGCGGGAAATGCTAGTGTAATAATAATACTATGACTATATATGAGATATGTATTATAGATGCAAAATGTATGTATTTATGGAATGATTACTTTATTCGGCATAAGAGACTAAAAGCATAATTCTGAATTCTGAAACTTACCTTGTAAAGAAAGGTTTTTATTCCTTTTCAGTCCTGTCTTGTCTTGTTTGAAAGTGGTTTCAAATAAAAGGAAATAAGTGAAGATTTTCGTCCCATGTGTCACTTCTTTCATATAAATATCATTTGATTTAGAAATATCGAAATTTCTTGATCTTCCGCTTTTAAATGTATGTATCTAAAATAACTCTAAAATAACTCTATATAAAAAGAAAACATAAAATATATTAATCTTGTTTTAATATTATAAAGATGAAAGATTTTTGATTCCTTAATTATTACCCGATAGGTTACTATCACGTTTGTAACTTTGAAAATGACGAATCTCCATACGAATTCCTCCCAATCTAAATTTAAGGGATGAATTTTGAAAAATATTTTTTCCCATCTGTACCTGCGGAACTTTTGTATAGTCTTAAGTTTTCAGAGATTCAGACTTTATTTATTAATCAGCCTTTGTAACCTTTAGAGATAAAACGCTACATTTTATCTATAAAGTTTACGAAATTATCGTTAATTCAAATCGAAAATATTGAATTCAAAGATTTTCTAACTTGTTAACAGATCAAGAATATATGAGTAGATATAATAAATACACAAATTATAAATTATAAAAATTAATGGAAAAGACGACGGCGAGTTGTTTCAACTACGATTTTGATAACAAGTTTGACAACTTTTACGTATCTCTAAACATCGCTTGTGTTTTAAATATAAAAAAATCTAAAAAACAGGTATTTTAAAATATTAAAACTATTATATAATATAATGTAGTTTAAAGATCATCTGAAGAACCAAATTTAAATAATTTTAATTAATAATTATAATGTCCTCCTGATCGATTTCGGCAACGGCGGCCAATCTTAATGAGACAAGCCAGATGCGCAGGAGATGTCATAGTGCACAAGTGTATGCGCAGACACAACGTGCACTCTCTATTCCTGTCACTCTCATACTCTGGTGGGACGACTGCTCGACACGACCAGTGAGAGTTAAGGCGCAGGACCGACGGCTTTACGTGTTCTCCGAGGCACGAGAATTTTAATAAAATACTGATGTCACCTCAGAGATTAAGTAAAATGAAGAGAACTTTAACGCTTAAGAAATTACTTTCTTTCAAACCGTTTTTACCACCTACTTTTTTGATAGTATATCTATACTAATATATTAAATACTAGCGACTTACCATCGCTTCGCTCGGCTTGGTCCCTAGCTTGCTTCCCCATACAAACTTTCATCCCCATTTTCACCCCTTTAAGGGATAATTGCCGGAATAAAAAGTATCATATGTCCTTCCCAGGGTCTCAAACTATCTTCTTACCAAATTTCATCTATCTCGGTTTAGTAGATCCAGAGATTACCCCCTACAACGTCACAAACTCACAAACCCACAAACTCACAATATCACAAACTTTACTTTTTATAATATTAGTATAGATTATAAATGTGAAAGTGTGTTTCTTTGTTTGTCCTTCTTTCACGTCGAAACGGAATGATGGATAGACGTGATTTTTTGTATGCAGATAGTTGGAGGGCTGGAGAGTGACATAGGTTACTTTTTACCACGGGAGATTATCTCATTCCACGGGAAAACACGTTATAATACAACCCAAAAAATATTTGTGATCAGAATGATTTGAAACTTAATATTAATATTCCTCAATACAGCATTTTTAGCATTTTTCGAAATTCATCCCATGAGGAGGTAAAGTAGGGCATGAAAATTTGTTTGAAACCTACCTTTTTAGATTTTTTTTTCGACGAAGCCGCGGTTTCTGCTAATATTATATAAGTAATAATTATAAGTCCCCATTTTTATTGATTGGCATTTGCTATTGATAAATATTCAAATATTGACCTTTTAATAAATGCATACAGATCTTCAGTAGTAAACAAAATGTTTGATAAGAAAAAATATTTTCGATACCTAGATGAATAACCTTCCTGTCTTGCCTTGAAAGCTTTGAACCCAGAAACCCTTAATTGGTGGTTTCAAATATTTTCAAAAAGACCTAAAAGCGAATAAAAAGACCAACCCACATTGTTGTATGTAAAATAACTTATTGTACCTGGACATTGTAATAGTAAATGCATTTCCCAACATCAAAAAAGAGAGGCAAAAGCGTAAAAGTATTTCTAAAAGAATTTGCGAAGATATTGCGTTACATATGTACATACAAATAGGGTACCTTCCTTATTGAAATTGGTTAAAAAAGTTTGCGCAGCTTTTAACAGTACTTTTTATTATTAATTGATAGTTATGGATAAGGAAATTTAATGTATTATTGGTAATGATCTATTTTTGTCGATTTATATATTATATAATAGCTAAATATCATATCTAGAAATAGATGTAAAGATGTTGTCATATGTCTTAGAAAATGAAGGTGTTACTACATATATTTAATAAAAAAATCATTTAACACGTTCAAAGCCAAGCCGAAAATTGGGCTTTCGTAGGGTGCCCAAATTTTTTTTTGCTTCGAAATATCATAGATACGTCCACACGATATCGCGTGATTGGCAATGAATCTTTTAAAACATGTTAGTTAGAAATCGGTGAAACACACACAACTTGATCTTTGTTTGAAATTTGCTAAAATTTAGATTTAATTAAATACGAAATATAAAAAGCATATAGGGCTTTCCTATGAACACTTTAAATATAAAAAATTATAAGGCAACTCACACTAAGTTTGCTATAGCAATTATTATATAAGAAATATCTGTCAATCGATCAGATATAATTTGTTCTTAGTATAGTTGAAGCCAAATCAAACTGGATTTACGTATAATCGAAACTTGAAATAGAAATAAAGCATGAAACCAGTATAGAGGTAAAAAATTGTTTGTCTTGCCAAAGTCGCCACAAGGTCGCTTCAAAACAAAATGCCGAATTAATCAAAAACAAGTTATGCACGAATATTCTATTTTTATTCATTTGTTGCATTTTATTATATTTAATATTACTTTTTTCCTTATTTTACTTATATATTTTAATTTTCTTATTACTATTTTATATAGTGTATACGCAAGCGGATAATTTGAAGAAAATTATTATTTTTGCCTATAAGTAAATAGTACCTAGGCCACCGAGCTTCGCTCGGAGTTTTTGGCCAAAAACAGCATTTAACGTTCAAAAAAAAACAAAGTAAAATTTTGAATAAATACAAAAAAAACAAGAGTAACCATATGAACCCAGACACCTGTGGTTGTCAAACTTGCGCCTTGGCCGCTTGACCACGATTCTTATGCCCGAGCGTGCGTAATTATCGACCATATTTTCTTTCGTGGAATAATGCGAAAGAAAATTGCATGAAAATTCGAAAACACGTGTTTTCCCAGACATAAGACTAATCTAGATCGATCTATCGCCCCCGAAACCCCCTGTGTACTAAATTTCATGAAAATCGTTGGAGCCGTTTTCGAGATTCATATTATATATATATATATATATATATATATATATATATATATATATATATATATATATTAGAATTGCTTGTTTAAATATATTACATATAACATGCGTTTACATTTTCTATTTAATTTTATTCTGTTTTGAAATTATATAGAACGTATAATATATCAAACAATAAAGGCACACATATTAGAAGGAAACTAAATTATACAAATAATCAGTTTATGAGATTTTGTCACTATTAAAAATCGCTTGTCATTTAATTATTTGTCTTATAGGAATGTGAACGTGATATTTTAATTTGAAAGGAGCCAATACATTTTTATTGTTAGTTATGACTTTTGAGAGTTCCTCCATGAAGAAAAAAAGAAAAAAATCTTTTATATCACGTAAGAGTTTTTTTTGGCAATCCATACGTTAGTCATAAAATACTAACCACTACTTAAAGACTTCATTATTTCTTTATCATTTTCATCAATAATATTTTTATCATTAATTTTAAATTGTACACGCAAATAAAATTGTCATATTATTTGCTTTTAAAAAATTACAGGCGTCAACATTAAAAATATTGTACCAAAATGATTTTCATAAATAAATACAATCTTACTACTATATAAATGCGAATGTTTGGGTGGATGGATGTTTGTTACTCAATCACGCCAGAACTTCTGAACGCATCTGGATGAAATTTGGCACAAAGATAGATTATAGTCTGGATTAGCACATAGACTACTTTTTATTCCGGAAAAATGTACGGTTCCCGTGGGGTCGATTTGTTATCGTTTTTCACTAGGGACGAACCTGAGCGAAGCGAGGGTGAGCCGCTAGTAACCTATAAGTTTAATATTTACTTTAAGTAATATATCTAACATGAACGAATTAGCCACTTCGTTCATGATATCTAACTGCAAGTCATTTTATATTTTAAGAAAGAAATAAGCATGGTGGGGTCCCTATACTTCAGCTTGCCAACTATATTTTTAATATACTATGTAATTTTTCTTCAAATGAGTAAGATATTTTAATCTTCTTCTTCTCCCTGCCCATTTCCCAATCACTTGGGGTCGGCGCAGTACATCCTCTGTACTGCTGAAAGGATTTGGCAAAAGTTTTACGACCGGCCGCCTGCCTGACGTCAACCCTCCTTGGGAATGCTATTGTTTATCGCGGAATATGTCTTATGATATGTCTCTTATATATATCTCTGATTATGTCTTGTAATATGATGCACTTTAGATTTTTTTTGTCTTATAAAACATTTTTTATACTATTAATTAAAGTTTAATGTTATTTTCGTATATATTTTAAAATAAATTTTAATCACACTATAAATTTTGGTTTGACGTTGTCAAATTTTAATAATACATATATATTCAAAAAAAAATATATAGAGAATATGGTGAAGTTTATATGTGAACTACTCGTGTTGAAAGATAACTTATTTTGTAGACGTATTTGGCATATATAATTTTTTTTGTTCTTTTTAGACACTTACCATAACTAGAGTGATTTATGCGTAAAATAAAATAATATGACTTATTTTCCACATTTTTCTAAGAAATATTTCAAAAATAACATCTAGCAAATTACTTCCCTACATTTTCACAACAATTTTAAAAATTGTGACAGTTTGTACCTGTAAATAATAGAAAGCATGTAACTTCCAAAAATTATGCTGCAACGGCTCTTCAGGTTTAACTAATAAATGTACTGTAATATAATAATAAATATAATAAATATACAATAATAAACACACAAACTTGCATTTAGTGTGCGTGAACAAAATGATCCATACAGGTACAAATCAATAAAACAAAGTAATATAACCAATCATAAATTAATTTATTCCATTTTTACATTAAACCTACGTTTATATACATAAGACGTTTAATTTTATTAGAATAACATTTTCACACTCCAAGGCAGATACGAAGAAATATCAGAAGCCTTGATTCATCCTATCTTATTAGCTATTTAATATTATACTTAATTTTAGAGGCAGTGGAAAGCTGTCAAGCTTTGTTACAAAATCTCATATTGCATTAAAACCAATCTCATAACATATATATTTTTACTTTCTTACTTCCATAATAGTTTTAGTACTTTAGTTACTAATTAAATTTTAATATTTTTTAATATTCAATTTTGTTTTTCAATGAACTGTAATTAATGGTGAGTTTGAAAATTATGCAAGCTTTTGCAATAAAAACTCTTCGAATATTCCTAAATATTGTGTGTGTAAAAAAAGTGTGTGTGTGTGTGTGTGCAATTCACTCACGGTAGAAGTGAAACTTCTTTGGCAAAAATCGCTATTAAATTAAAACAAATCAATAATTAAATAAGGCATATTACAATAACATATTTATAGAATATCATATACGGAAAGAATATAACATTATATATTTATCAGGCATGTTGTATTATAACAATGGTTACCATGGCAACATGGTAATGTATTCTATCTCATTCTCTCGTCGGCTTAATCCTATATAAATATGTGTTTGTCTCTTATTAGTGTCGCATTTTCGTTTCATCAAGTTTCAAATCACAACGATTCCAAAGAAGTTTCACTTCACAAAATTGAGATCATTACAATGAACTTAATTTGGTGCAGATATATCAAAAACCCGACTATATAATAATATTTAAATAGACACTAAACTAAATAAATAAAGCAGGAGAATGGAGGCTATGTACTTGCCAAGCACGTGCGTAAATGGCACATGTATTAGACTTAATAATAATGTTATAACTAACACGCTTCATACAAATATTTTGTATAGTACTCGTATTATAACTAAGTTTTGAAATTTTCTAATTGTCTATGCAGTTGTTGATAATGCACTAGCAAAATGAATTTTTGGCTAGAAGGTACACTGAGATTATTAGGATATTGTTTTAGTTCATATAAATCACCAGTAAACAAAAACTACAAGGAAAGTTATACGAACGAAGTTTGATTATCGTTTATCCGTGTAGGAAGTATTTTTTTTTAAATATGTCATAACTTTTTTAGTCTGTAAGAATAATTTAGCATTCTTAGCTTAAACTTTTAAGGCGACGAAGCCTTTATATAGGAATAATTTAAAAACATTAATGTTATAACGTCTATTATGTTGAGTATTCATTAAATGTATTAAAAACTAAATAAAACAAAATCAAATCTATCCCACGGGAATCGTACATTTTCCGGATTAAAAGTAACTTATGTGCTATTTCAGACTATAATCTATGTCTGTGCCAAATTTCATCGACAACCGTTCAGCCGTTTTGGCGTGATTGAGTAACAAATATCCATCCAATTTTCGCAAAAAAAGTCCCATTAAAATCAGTTTACTAATGTAGAAGATATCGTGTAACAGACATGAAGCAAACATACACTTGAATTGAGTATTTTATATTATTAATGAAAATTCCTCTTTTTTAAAGTCGGTCAAGTATATCAGTTTTCATGCGCGAATGAAGGCATTCAGTGTATGAATACTGTTTTAAACGAATATTAATACGAGTACCAATACTTATAAAAATTTTACTACCACTGATAAAAGAATAACAAATGGTCGAAATAAAACGTTATGAGATTAATTGATATTTAAATTATATGTCAATGTTTAGTATTTTAGTAATTCGTTCGTTCGAAATAGATTAAAGATCGCAAGTGCTTATTTGAATAATGAAACAAAATATCTATAATAGCTTTAAATACAAGTGGTTTGTAGAAAAGTATAACAAAGAAAATCAACGTCATAAAGAAATTTTGAAAAATGTATTTAAATAAAATACCTACATTTTAAATTAAATTTTCCTTTTAGAATTTTTATTTCCAAACTTATACAAGTTCGAGAATACTTTTTCAATCTACTACAGTCAAATCAAAAACAGAGATTTTTTTAAATTTTCACTTGTAGCTAAACTAGCTATAATTATGAAGAACCATTGAATAATTAATAATTTTTAGTTTACTTTACAGACTAATGTTAAAAGTAAATAATACACTAGTTTAAAGTTTGGTTACTACACATTTACATTATTTGGTCCCAAAGCCGTACTACACCAAAACTCTAGACCGAATCAACCAGACAAGTTGCAATCTATAACATACTCGTACATTGCCTCAAGCGGGCATCGAATCCGCAAAAAATCTTTAATACCATTTTTCAAAAAGAAAAATGACCACATCAGTTAACATATCTAATTATATGAGGCTCTCCTATATTACTATTTACATTTGAGCGCTCGCAACACAGTGCGTACTATGACACTTTCGGAAAAGTTTCGAGTCCATGGCAGTTTATCCTGAGCCGTTAGTGTATGCGTCAGACGCGACTCTTTGCCCTGCCCGTATAACACTTTGCACGGTCTGTGCTGCTCCCTGAAAAATAAATTAAAATAACATTTAATTACACATTAAAATGGTACATTTTATAAAACTAGACCTAGATAAAAACAAGTATGTCCAACGGGAACAGTACATTTTTCCGAGATAATATAAAGAGAGGTCATTCCTTAATAAACGAGCTATCTAACATAAAAAGAATTTTTCAAATCGTATTAGTAGTTCCCGAGATTAGCGCCTTCAATCAAACAAACAAAGTCTGAAAAACTCAAAACCCTTTATAATATTAAGTATAGTTTATATATACATGGCTTTATTACTTATCATAGTCTAAAAAATATATTGATTGTACTAGTATATTAGATAGTAACTGCCTCGGTGGTGTAGTGGCTAGCATGTACGGCTGCACATCCGGAGGTCACGCTTTATAACAATTAAATAACTGCCATTTCTATAAATCCTGAATTTTAAAAAAGGTTGTGCTTTTTGTTGAATTTACACAAAAACCATATTTAATGAAAATTAATAAATGTATGTATTTTAATAATATAGTAAATATCACAATTCCAATTAATATCTGGGTTAAAATTTAGTGTTTCATTTTATTATACAAGCGTTAAAGTTAGTTGTCAGATAACTTACAAATGAGCTCCAAATACACCTGAAAACTTTATAAATTTAGACAAGTTTAGAAAATGCCAATCATTCTATTAACAATAACAATTAATTTAATTTAAGACATAACACCTTGTCTCATCGTCTCTATTGGTGACAAGAGGGCTGGCTTGTTTTTCGTCCAAAGCGGCTAGCAATCTTGCTACCATTCCACACGAACGTCATATATAAAGTAATAATTAGCTATACATTTGTTTTATATACATATAATTGAGTATAATTTTAATTCCTTTAAGGAATACATATAATAAAATTTAAGATTTTTTTTTAATTCTTTTAATTGATTACCTGAATCGCTGCGCCTAGGAACTGCGAAAAAGCTCTTGTGACGTTTATGGCCGCAGATACCAACTGCCCCCGACCCGGGCCTTGTTCTGATGTCACTACACTCGGGGGTTCCAAAGGAATCTATATGTAAAGCAAACATTAATAAAATACCAATAAATACTAGGAAAAACATTCACAAGTCTAGAAGCCAGAACAGTTAGTATATGTGTGAATTAGAATATAATATGTACATAGATGATTAGTATAGTCCCATACATAAAAAAATAGTAAAATAAAATAAAGAATATATAATAATATATATAATATATACAATGAAATTACAAGGAGTAAGGAGTAGAGGAGCACCTATATCATCTAATTATTTACAAAAAATTATTTACAAATTTTGAGGAAAATATTTCAACCCCAAAAACCCTACATAAAAGCTATATATTCAAAATTTATTTATCCTTAGCCCGGAAAATTATACTAATGATGTGTTATTTTTTTTAATAAAACAAGAACGTATGTATATAAGAATAACTAATTACAAAATACATATGTACATGATTATCTATCATATATTAAAACTGTAGAGGTCGAATGTCTGTACATAGAAAATAAATGCTAAAAACCGAGTCAGGGGGATGTAAGAAGAGAAATACAACAAATCCAAAAAAAAATAATTTTTTTTTGTTTTTTTTTCTCTGTCTGTCTGTTTGTACAGGCTAACCTCCGAAACTCTTGAACCAATTTGATTGAAATTTTGCATAGTGGTACCTTATATCCCCGGTCAACATTTTAGATACTTTTCATCCCGGAAAATTAAAGGGTTCCCGTGGGGTAGTTAAAAAGCTATAATAACTTATACAGCTTAGTACACAACAATTTATGCACCGAATTTAGTACAATTTCCCATGCCGATACCTTATATTGCCGGTCAAACAACAGGTTACTTTTTATCCCGGAGAAATGAAAGGTTCCCGTGGGATAGACCTATTTGTGCTTTTCTAGAGGCGAACTCGAGCGAAGCGAGGATGAATCGCTAGCTTATAATAACGTTGAATTTTATATATTGTAAGAATAATAATAAATAGAAATATCAGTATGAATACCGTAGAGTTAGATTTCGCAGATGAGTTTAACATTTAAAACACATGCTTAAGTTAGAAAGAAATTGTGAAGAAGCTTTCGAAATTTCCTATTATACTAAAATTATTTCAGAAACAATTATTAATTTACTTACCAAAATTCACAAATACACTGACACTCACAACTATTTAATAACTATGTTACATTATGCTAGTTCTGCCCGCAGTTCCGCTCGCGTATTTTACTAATATGCATATTGTCTCCGCTCCTAAGGCCTTTCTTAAGAAATTGGCTATAAAATATATACCTACATTTTTTCCGATTGGACTCGGTAGCTCCAGATAGGTTTTAAAATTAAAAATCAGCTTTTTAAAGTTAGTATAGATATGTACGAACTTTTACAACAAATACTTTTCAATATTACCTAATAAAAAGATTTATTATTCACAAAATTACCAAACAATTCCCACAAAGTTTACATTGTTAAAATGGGTATTTAATTACATATCAGATGCAGGGGACAAATATTTACAGGTAATGTCATTGGACAGACATTTTGGAATGGGAATTAAAAAACAATGGGATTAAGGAAACTATTTAAACACATACACAACAGTTAAATGCATTTGTTTTAATCACTGGTCATTATTTGAACAAAAATAGTTAAAAACGTGCATTATTGTGCAAGGTTTGTTTGTGGAACGTGAAAGTTGTGTTAGTAACAATGATACAATAAGGCAGTTTATAATTTTTTTATTGGCATCGCCTAATATTTAACAGTATTTACAGAAAATGATATGACAAAATAAAAAGCAATTTCATATAAAATTACTTTAAAAATTAACGAAAATCAAAGCATTTTGAAAATTATGCCAAATTTAAAAGCAGAAGAAGCGTTTTCTTTATAAAAAAAATAAATACTTAAATGTCTTAAACTAACTAAACATACGAGATGTGCCTTTCCTCCAACGTTTGTTATAAGATATAGAAAATTAGCTCGCAATGAAATAAATGTACAAATAAATGGGAAGGACCAAAGGGAAGAAAGAATTCGTCGGAGTATCACATCTAACGTATGCCATTAATTTTCTACATATTTACACAATAATTCTTAATACCATTTTATTCTGTACAGTCAAATCAAAACAGACCTAAGAGTAAATTATAAATAAACTATAGATATGAATTTAGCCTAAATATGTAGTATCCATCACCTCATCCCCAGTCACATAACCTAAGTAAAAGAGACGAGAAACCCACTCTGTTTGACGTCGGCCTTTCATCAGCGTTACCAACGAAAGGCCCCGAGCCAAACCAGTTGACTCCCGAACTTGTTGCTGCAGATGGCGCATTTGAAGGTCTAGTTGATTCTGGTCGTCTATTTGGTCTTGGTTGACCAGGACCAGGGGCTGTCTCCCTCCACTGCTGCCATAGCCATGCGAGGCCATCCAATATTGGTCTTCGAGGAGGTGGTGGTGTCGTAGTTGGTCTAGCTTTAGGCGTCACTACGACTTGGTTGAGTAAAGCCTACGAGGTTAATTTGTTATGTGTTAACTTTTGAATGTAATTTTTATGTAAAATAAAGTTTTATTTAATAAATTAAATAATTGTGATGTCAAAAAAAAATGAAAATATTAAATGTTAGCAAAAACGTAGACTGTTGATTTTAAGATTAACATGTTCAATTAAATTTGATTAGGTATGAAAAATTAGATATTATACAAAAAGCTTTAACTAACAGCTAGTCGAAGCTGCTCATCAATAGAACTTGCGGTTGTCGGCCCAAATCCTTGTTCCTTCAGTAAAGCAGCAAGTAATGCATCATTGCTATTTCCATATTCTGTGCTTAATGAAATTGAGGATTTAGTCGCTTCAGATACCATACCAGCAGGCTGTGCTTGTTGCAATAATTTTTTTAGTGCTTCATCTGATGACTGTCCTTAAATGTTAAACAAAAATAAGTATTGAACTAACACAAGTCTTAACATATTTGATTAACCTATTCTAGAACGTTATATTGGCATAATTTACCTGTAAATGCAATTTTCCCTCGCTGTGTGGTAGTTTCTTGTGCATCTTGAAGTTTAATCAAAGTTTGTAATAGTTTTGCATCATCCTGTTCATTTTTTAAGTCATCTTTAACTGCAATTTTAGCTCCATAAGGTTTAACAGTTGTAGTAGGGGCCGCCGCGTTATTTGGAGATTTAATATCAGCTACTGGTCTCTGAATTAAATTATTTAATGGTATACTTAAAAATCAAAGAATAATGAGAATGTTTTCTATATAGTACATTAATTTAATGTTGTAATTTTAGGACTTACCGCAGTATTTAATGTTGGAATATTAAACTTGGAAGGATCTTGTCCAGTAGCCTTTAGCAATGCCTGTAATAGTTTAGTATCTTCCTCAAACTGCTTTATATCATCTTCTATCGAAGGTGTATTCAACGTAGAAGCGTCTGTAGTGGTGCGTGTAGTAGTAGTGGGTGGTCTTGTAGTTGTTGGTCTAGTCGTAGTACTAGGTCTGCTTGTAGTAGAAGCATCAAGTGTGCCACCTTGAATTTCATTCAAGCTTCTTTCTACAGCAAGTGCAATAACACGATTGGCAAGTGCTGTTTCAGGGTCTTCTCCATTTGTTTTTGAATTCAAAACGGATTTCTGCAATTTAATTTTATTGAAGCTATATTTTTTAATATTTCCTTATACGAGTATTTACTCGTATAAGAAAAAATGTTTCGATACTCTTTTTTACAATTTTTTTTTGTTTTTTTAAAATACACACTAGCTACTAGACCTGCCAATGTGAGTCATTTTTCAAATTTAATGGATTCTAGAAAAATAAAATTATATAAGAAAATGATCCCCATCTATATATAGACGAAACCTGTTTCAAAGCGTGAATTTACAACCATACAAAAGCTCAAAAGATACGATAAAACAAACAGACATAGAAAAACATATTGTAGATTTATCTAACTTTAGAGAAAATTATTTTGTTTCTTTCAAAAAAAAATCTAAAAGTATTGCGACTTTTCCCTGGTAATTTTAAGGTATTTAGTACCACCACCACTTAAAATTTATTTAAATTGTTAACATTTAATCAACCGATTGAAATGAAAAATAGATAGGATTTTTTTAATATAAATACTCAAAGATAAAAAAAAAATTTGTTAAACTATTCGAGGGTGACAGCGCGACGGACAGAAATAAAAATAATAATGTGATCATCAACTTCGAAACATGTTGTTTATAAAATTTATAAGATATTAAATTTCATGAAATTATATTCATCGTTTAATTTGAAGCAAACTTTTATTTAAAAAAATACAAAATATTCTATACATACCAGGTTTTTCAAAAATAATAAGTCTTCTTCATCTGAGAAAGTTGATGTACTAGGAATTTCGGTTGTCACTTGAAATCGAGCAGCCTTAGAGCGCCGGGTTGTTGTGGCTGATGAATCTAAGTTTTGTGTAGTTGTTAATCCTTCAGTGAAAGGTCGGAATGTAGTTGATATTCTAACATCTTCTGTGCTCGATTGTTCGGGCTGTAAAGTAGACACAGTGACAGGCCCAGGCGTAAAACTATTAAATACAGGAGATGGACGCGACGTAAATGCTGGACGGAGACTAAGAGGCGTGGTAGGAATTGATTCTATTGATGTAGTTAAGGGATTTGAGGCTACTCTAATATTTGACGTGAGTCCAGATATGATTGGTGAACCAGCATTTTGATTTCCAGTAGCTTGTAGTAATGCTTGCAATAGCTTTGTATCTTCTTGTAGTTTTCTCAAATCATCATTTATAGATAATGTGGTTGTACCGATAGTTGTTGATGTAGTTGTCGTTGGAGCAAGAGTAGTCGTCGTAGTAGTGGTGGTAGTTGTGGTAGTTTGGGGAGTAGTAGTGGATGCAGTAGTAGTCGTTGTTGGCCTTGTTGTAGTAGGAGCAGTAGTAGTAACTGTTCGTATAGCATCTAAATTTGGTAAATTAAGTTCAGCTGGATTACGTCCTGTAGCAAGTAAAAGTGCTTTCAACAGTTTTGTGTCTTCTTCAAATTGTCGAATATCATCTTCGATTGACCGAATTGTTGTAGTTTGTTGTGTATTTCTGTTATTACCCAAATTTAGGGCACCTCCACTTAAAATTGCTTGTAGTAGTTTAGCGTTATCATTTTGTTGATTGTTTGGAACTAAATTTGCATTGTTAAAGCCATTTAAGTTTTTAGGATTACGTCCAATTTGTTGTAGCAACGACTGGAGTAGTTCAGCGTCTTTTTGATTAGAAGCGGCAGTTTCTAAAATATTATTGGATGTTGAAGTTTGAATAGTAACCGGAGCGATAGTAGTTGTAGTCGTTGGTGTTACAATTGTAGTCGTTGGTGTTGCAGTTGTAGTGGTTGGAACTGCAGTTGTAGACGTCGGTGCTGCAGTTGTAGTAGTGATTGTTGTCGTTGGAACTACGGTCGTAGTAAAAGCTGCTACTAATTCTGGAGAATTTATTGTAGAGGTAGCTTGAGGAACCGTGACAGGTGTCGAGGTGGTTTCAGTTGTTATAGGTGGTAAAGTGGTTGTCATTGTGGTAGACGGTAGAGAACTTTGTGAGATTACAGTGGTAGTTTCTGTACTTATATCATTCATTAAAATAGGTAATTCTGATGGTAAATTGGTTGCTTCAGAAGTCATTTCCGTAGGTAATTGTGTTCTAGGTTCAGACTCAGTTGTAGATGTTTGTATTTCTTTTATTGCTGAAGACTTAGGCATTTTTGTAGAAGCTAGCTTCAATACATTAGATTCGTGTGGTGGTACTGTTACTTCGTCTATGGGTATAAATTTAAATACTGCATTTCCGTTTCCATCGTCAGGCTTTTCCGTGCGAATTTGTTTTGTCTGTAATTGAGATGAAGATTTTTAACAATTCCTTCTCTAAAATTCTTAAAAAAGGAACTTTTTAATTGTAATAGGTACAACACTCATTATTTTTATTGATTAACCCTCACCACTTACCTTTATTTCTCAACAAAAATTACTGTTTTAAACATTTGTCATGCACTATTAATGATTTATTAAGTTCATTAATTAATTAAAACGTTGTTACTATTAGGTTAGTTGGATTTATAGCTGATTAAAATGTAAAATGTAAATGTAAGTGTAAGAATGTAATGCCAGGATATAATGATTATACCTCCGGATCGATATCCAGTGTTAATATTCTTGGTTCGCTAGTAGAACTTGTCATTGAGGATATGACCATCTCCTCTTTAGTAGCCGAAGATATGCTATTAAGCAGAATTTCGTCAACGGAAGGTAGCATTGTAGTTGTGCGTAAACTCAAAACATGCGAGGCAGTGCTTTTTTCAGCAGGCGACTTATTTGTGGAGGTAATTATATCGAATGAACTGCTATCTTTTATATTAAGTGCCGATGAGGAAATCTGCAATTATGAAATAGACAGTTAAGCTTTGCAATGTTAATTTGGGATGTGATTAAGGTGCAAAAGGCATGCAAAGCTTACCTTGGTGCCATCACCTTCCCTTAATACATAATGTACTACATACTATGCGATGAAAAAGCCCCAAGCATAGCTTTTAAGCTAAACAACATAAAATTAATACCGTAGTTTGTAGGTTATTTACAGTGTCGGTGGTTAATTGGTTTTCCGTTCCGTTATTTGAGGTGTCTGTGGATATCACAGTATTAGTGGATACTCGGATAGGGTTAGACTGCGGTCTGACAATGGCTGGAATGTTATGGATGGGGCTATATGGATTTCTTAAGCTCCATGGACTAATTGGTAGTATGTCAATTTTTTGCATGATTCGTGGTACTCTAGTTCCATTAGGAAATTTTCGTATTACTGTGTTATTTGGTAGTACGCCGTAAATGATGTATGGACTCGCTTCTGTTAATGTTTCCAGTACGTCATCGTTAGGATCTTTACGTACCACGGTGTTGTTAGGCAGTATCCCGAATATAACATAATCTTTTTTCGGAATAGTCGATGGAGTGATGACGTTGATTTGATTGCTAAATTTATTAACATTTTTAGATAATGTTTCACTCGTAGGTGCAAGCGTAGTATCAGTACCTGCTGTAGTAGTTGTTTCTACAATGTTTTCAGCTGTACCCATTTCTGTCACTGATTCAGTATTAGAAGTGGTAGTCATAGTACTACCTAACGTTGTAGACTGAATAATGGATGCATTTAAATCAGTTGTTTCTACAATGTCAAGGCTTGATGTTCCTAATCTTGTTTCAACAGCTATTGTTTCAACCATTGCTGTTGAAGTAGAAGCATCAGTTACATCAGTTACATCATCAGTTGTATCAATAAGAAATTGAGAAGCTGGCGTTTCAGTGCTTATCGCAATAGTAGAAGCAGTGTTAGATGGCACGGGTGTCGTTGTCAATATAACCTCAGACACAGTTTGTGTCGATGTAACTGCTTTTTCAGTTGTAATTAGGTCTATTGTAGTTTGAGAGGAAGTAGAAGGAATTGTGGGGGGAGTCATCATTTCAGTATTGGTCACAGGAGTAGAAGTCAGTCTGTCTTCATTATTAATGTCAGACATAATAGTTGTTGTTGTCATATCCATTGTGCTTACAATTTCACTTAGACGACTAGAAAGAGATACTTTGTTTTGATTTGTATCATTAACTAATTCTGTTAAGGGAGCATTTGAAATTTCGTCATTATGATTTCTTATTATATCTTCAATCATTTTTAAAACTCGAGCTTTTTTTGACAGTATCCATAACTGTAAACGCGATAGTTGACTAGGGTCCTGTATATTATCAATATTTTCTATTTCTTTTACCTGTAATGATTTCGTCGGGACAGCAGGCGATATTTCCGTTAAACTTATTTTATCTACATCACTAAGGTCATTCAATTCAAAATTAGATATGAATGGGATTGGAAGAGGATTGTTAGTAGCAGTATTCATATTTAATTGTGTACGAGAATCGCTAGTCATAATAATCATATCTGCCCCTGGAGATCTTAAAGTTAATTCTATATTGGGTGTAGCGGCAGTAGAGGATGTGCTAATTGAGTTACTTAAATTAATAGAATTTGATTCTGTTGATGAAATTTGCATTTCAGTATTAATTTGTATAGATGAAGTAGCTTGAGTTCCAGGTGCAGGTGTGATTGTGCTATCGGAAGTCTCAAGTGCAAACGTGCTATTTACAGTGGGAGTTGTAACAGTTGTGGGAATTGAGGCATCAATTTTTGTACTATTTACAATATTTGTGTCATCTACATTTTGGAGGATATTTTCAGCTAAAGGATTAAACTCATCTTGGCTATTTATATCAATATTTGCAGTATCTTTAATATCCTCCAAACTGTAAGGAGTCGTATTAGGAACAGAGTCAAGGTCATCTTGCATGGATAGAGATCTATTTAACTTGGGAATCAAAGTATTTAATAATTTCACCATATCTACCGAAAGCCTAACTCTACTATCCTCGTCCATATTTTTTATAATATTTTTTATATTATTTGATAGCATGCTAGTTAGCTCAGGAGAAACTATTTTGTTATTAGATAGTATAAGATCAGATACTGTGTTATATACCCTTGTAGAGGTTTCAGTCGTCGGTTGAATCGTAGTAGTCACAGAAGTCGTTTTGTCAGTAGTTCGTTCGGTATCTGCGTATAACACTTTTATGGCAAATGGTCTCCTTGCAGATAGAGGTGTTGTAGGTGGGGAAGTAGGAGGTGGGAATGTTTGGGGTGTATTCACAGGAGAAGTTGATCCAGCTTCAATATTTTGTGATGGTGTGATTGTTCCCTCAACCGGCATTCGGTTAAACACATTTGGTGTAGACTGTTCAGTGGTTTGTACAGTTTGAGCAATGGTGGTTATAACGTCCGTTGACATAAATGTGTCTTGACTAGTTAAGTCATTTACACTATTTACATTAATATTGTTACTCACGCCGTCAAGTGTTTGCTTTACATCATTATTAGTGTTTTGAAATTGCAATACTTCTGTCGTTGAGGAAATACGAGGCTTAGGTGTAGACGTAAGTATTTCAGCTAAAGCATCAAATATTGATACTGTAACTGAAGGTGAATGCTGTGATGCCTCAACATTCATAACTTGTAAAGATTTGGCCAGGCTCTCGGAAAGTCTGAGGTCAGCTGAAGTTAGTGGACTTCGTGATTTAGTGAAAGATATTGCATTCATGTCTGGCCCTAACTGAATTTCTTCTCCCACTACCTGAAATAAGAAGTGATCTCACCCATAATTATAGAGATAAAAGTGAGAGATAAAGTTACAACAGAGAGATTCAAACGTGAGATAGTTTAGAAATACCCAGAAAATTGTGCGTAGACCAAAGCCTCTTTATTACTTTTGGATTTTGTAAAATAAATGAAAAGAATTTCTAAAAAGAACATACACTACCATAAAAGTGAGTATTGAAACAATTTTTAACATAATCAAGGTTTAATTATTTATATAAAATTAAGTACAATGCATTTAAGCATTATATTATTAAAAAATATTTAGTGCTATACATAATTTGTATATGCTTAGTCAACTCCTTGAATTGCTCATTGTTTTATCTATAATTGTTACTTACAATTGAAATAAATTATTATAATTAATGATTTATTGACAGTCAATATTTGTTTATATTTTTAAGCTAAATGCAATTCTAGTATACTGTGTAAATATTAAAATGCCTTAGCAATAAAATAATTATAAAGTATATAGATTTAATATTAAACTACGTAAATGAAATGAGAGCATGATAGTGAAGACATTTTTAATCTAAATAATGTCAATAACCGGTTGTAAGGCTGTTTCGTGCATGCATGTTGGCGATGTAGTATTTTGTCTTGACATCTGTTCTGTGGTAACATCAGAAAAATCTTCATCTTCGAACCAGTTTGGCTCTTCTATATACTTTGATAAAAGATGATCAGTCACGAAGAATTTCAGCCACGCCTTTTGTAATGAAAATATTAATTAAAATGTTGATGGAAAGCAGTGAAATGAAATGAGTTCATGACAATGAAATGTTTTTGTTAGATACATAATATATTCATAGATGTTTATAAATGTAATATACAAGAATATGATATGGTATGAATTCTAAATTATAATGACAGAAAGTATTACGTGAAATGAAATGAGATATATGTATATAATACGAATACCAATTTCATAAAGGGGCTTTGTATTTTTTGAGTTTTTGTTAATATTAAATAATATACTATTGTACGTATTCTTAAAATATTATTGATATTTACAATCAAAATCTGAAGAAAATCGTTAGTGTTTGTAATATTTTGTACTATATTCTGTTTAATTTTAATTAAGACCATTATATTGTGTTATTTATGTAAGTACTTACAGTTGTTGGTGTGACTGTGGGTACAGTGGGTTTGTAAAAGGGTTTATCAAGGTATGATGCTCTGTATTTAGAACTAAATTTATTTTTAGCTTTGTCTGGTTCACCTATTATCTGTAAAACGATTATGTTACTATGTTTAATCTAAATCCATCGTTTTAATTATCATTAAACTTTTGACAATTATTATGTTATAATAGTAACTAGTAAATAAGCAAAATATATACTTACGCCATTTGATGAGGGCTCCGTTGTCTTTGAAAATGTATCACTATATTTTCTCAAGCTTCTCGCAGTAGATTTAGGCGTGACAATTGAAATTTCTTCTCTACGTTTTGAAGGTTTTCGTCCATATTTTCTTGTTTGAATATTTCTTATAGGAGGAGTAATTACTTCTCTATTTTGCAATGAAGTGTCTTTGTTAGTATCTTTGTAAGTTGCATGATATTTTTGTGTTGTATTTATGATATTATTCATGGGTTTGGTTCCATTGTCGTCAGCTTTGTTAATTATTTCATTGAACGTACTATTTTCTACGGATTCCATACTATTTACTGTGATGATAAAATTTTGATTTTCATTTTTAAGTTCATTGTCTTTGTCACTGTTCCCATCAATTTTTACGGCACTATTCGAATTTGTAAAAATTAGTGGTATCTCGGCGGTGTTTTCTACTTTTTTTTCAGCTATTTTTATTTCTTCTGTGACGGCTTGAATACTTGCATCAGTTGTTGGATTGTTACTTTCCGTTTTATTTTTTAACCTAGAGTAATAAGAAGTCCTTGGTAGTATTTGTTTTGACTTAAAGGTTGAGCTCTTATCACTTCTATCTATTTCTATGATTTTAGGAACTTCTGAGCTTATGTTAACGTTTTTTGGGAGATTTCTTCTTGAATATAAAGACGAGCGCAATACAGGTTTTTTAAATAAATTATTATTACTTTCTAGACGTTTACTTTTTAACGAGTTATCTACTTCGGGCTTCTCTGTTGTAACTATTTTCTGTTTCCTACTATATTTATAAGGTCTTTGAGTAACTGGTCTAAAAGAAGTTGTAGAAATTGTTGAAGATGAAATAGAGCTGGATTTTTTACTTCTTGGCACATACGATCCTCTTAGACGATATTCTACAGATTTAGGCTTAGGTTGTGTTGGAGATTGTGTAGTTTCCTCTTGTACAGTATCATTACTATTAGTTTCATTTTTATTTTCTTCTAATTTTATTTTACTGCGAAGCTGAAATTTAGTTTTATAATATACATTAATTATTATCAATAGCTGAACTGATACAAATAATTTGACATGTATTATTTTTAAATGAGTGAACTTTGTAAGTACGTACATTTGTGATAGTTAAGTTCATTAAGTACCGTGGTTGAGTTTTATGTAAAAAAATAGGTATAACTAAAGCAATGCAATGTAAAAGTGAAATATTTTTTATTCGAAACTAAAGTAATGGATTAATTTTAATATTACCAGAGATTGATTTTCTGTATCAGGAGCCGTGAGGATAGATTGTGGTGATGTTGTGTAAGTATTAAAGACTTTTTGTGATGCTTTCACTGACAAACTCTCGCTGGGTGGAGAGCTCGCTTGTGTCTGAAATTGTTTATTGTTTTGCTTTAAATACTTTTGCATACAAATCAGTTAATTTTGAAAAATGAACCATATATGCGTGATGTAAGTTTCAGTATGATTTATATTTGTTAGTACGTGGGCAATGTTAGTTTATATGAAACAAATTGAATTTTTGTTAAAGTGCATATTTATTTGTCACTCGAACATGATACAAAATGGTATTAATATGAGTGATATTTATGATTAAATGCTATATGATTCAGCCTATTCTACTCACCGATGCATTTTTAGCTTGAATTAATGCTTTAAAAGTTTCAGGATAGTTATCGTCTTCCTGAATTTCTTCTGATACCTTAGCTGTGGCTATAGGTGTTATTACTTTCCTTCTGGAAATTGGTCTCTTTACAACCTTTGTTGTCTTTATAGTGCTTGTTTTAGAAACTCTTTCAGTCGTTTGTCTAATTAGTTTTTCCGTGGTTGATCGAGAAAACGACTTTAATCCTGCTTGACTAGCAACATTTTCTCTTATTTGACTAGATTTCACTTCGTTCAAAGGTGCTAATCCTTCACCAGTTAAATTGGAATCAACTTCCGATTGTCTAGTTTTGTATCTTAATTTTCTTGAGTTTCTAAGGTCACTTGATCTTGCCGTTGTTGGTTCTTTAAGAGACGTTGTTACTGTATTAGCCGTTCCTGAAACTTCTAAATCTAGTGCCCGTAAATTTGTTCGAGTGTTAATGCGATTGCGGGCTCGAGCAGTAGTAGCTTCTATTATACGAGCTGTTGAACTTCTTCTTTTAAATTGACTATTGGGATCGTTTACTTCTTTTGGCGAGTTTCTGGCTATGTCATTAAAAGCGGAATCGATATATTCACTTTTAGTTGAAGATGTAGGTGTAGTATTAGGTAAAGGAGCTTGCGTTGATTGAGATATAACAGGTCTGTTAACTTGTCGAGATCGATTTCTTGACTGAATATCTCTGTTCACTGTAGTATCAAAATTTTCTTCATTAATAGTAGGTCTGCTCCGCGTTCTTGTGTTTTGTCTTCGCAAATCGAATCGCTCGTTTCGTACAGTTTGGAGTTGAGATGTTTCTGTAGTTGAAGATGTGACATCATGTCTGCTTCTGCTTTTCGTTCTTGAAATGTCACGTGAAGGAATTTCCTCTCGTCTCCTGGTAACTCTTGATCTATATACGGGTGGTGCATCTTCTGATTTATCTAAGGTGGTAGAATTTCTGTCAGAGTTTGGAAACCGCCTGCTGACTCGTGATGCACCTTCCACCTGTAAAACAAAAAAAGTCGCTTAGATATATCGCTTTATATTAAAAGTTTAATAGTCTTATATAGAACCAGAAATAAAATACTTCTCTTTAAAAAATAAATATTTAAACTTTTCTGTAAACTTATTATTTACTTCGCAATAATGGCTTTCTTTAGAATTAAAAAAGTATAACAATAACAGAATGCACATTAAATTTACAACAATGAGTGCTTATGAAATCTATAACAGCATCTGGATAGGCAACGAAGTCATACAATGAAAAATGCATTATGTTAAACAATGCTAGGAAGGGTTGTTTGAGTAAGAAATATGTACCATTCTTCTTTCACCGCTCAAATATACCTAAAATGTGTACCTAATACATAAAAAATAGGTAATTAAAATTAATGTAAGTTTTATTATATAAACTAGCTGTAGTAATATATATGTATCTATGTCTAATCGAAAATGAGTATATTAAAAACACAGATTTTTTCCTATATTGAATTTGATAACTAGTTTAAAATTATAATTTTAAACTAGTATATAATATATTTTAAAAAATTCAAAAAGCAATCAATCTTCAAGAGAAAGAGGTATTGCTTACCATTTTTTTTTTTTCATTTTTATATGTATTTGAAACAAATGCATTTTTGTAAACGAATGCTTACACATATGCTTACAAACTTAGTTTATGTGTGAATTAAACCTAAGTAGATAACATTTGCTTACATTATACCTGGGTAGCTTTTAGAGGAAGCCATTGAGTGTAATTAATAGTTATATGACCTTAATGACTTTAAATAATTTGAAACTACATTTAGGGTACATATACATATGTACCCTAAAGGGTCAATCAATATAAAAGTTGCTTATGTAAATAAATCCTTGTTTAGTATTACATATATAAATATCGCAGTGTGTTTGTATTTTTTGCTGTCAGTTTTTTGTTTTTCATTACTTTTTAGTACCAATAGGATATTAGTATATTGCAAGAAAATAGCCTGGATTGATCGACATTAATCTAAGGTATTAAAGTAATTGAAATATAAAAAAGAAAAATCTTCTACATGTATCCCCTTAAAAGTGGTCAAATTACACCGTTATAATGCTAAGATTGCTACTCATGTGTACCAATTTCATACATGAAGGCACTTTGCAGGAATCATTGTACCGAATCAATAGTTTCAACAGCGCGAAAAAATGTGGAGGGCCACGAAGAATGCAGTATATTACATACTTTCATATGTATTTTTGTTCGCTGACAGAAATTACGTAGATCCTTATAGTTCCTTACTAATAAAGTACCGGAAGTTATTTTATGCATACAGATAATTAAGACGAAAAAATGATTAATAATTTTGGAGAATTCTTCTTTGAATTATTATATTTTTTTTATAATTTCTTTCTTCATCGTTGTGATATTATATTGCATAAGTCGAGCTAATATCGCAACTTTGACTTATTGGATAATATGATAAAACGTTACTTAGCTTTGCGCATATACTCCGCTAAGTAACAACGCGAAATATGGAAAAAAATAAATTTTACTTTCACTATAGACAAACCAATAAAAGTTAAATAACCTCTGCTTATTAAATTAAACTGTAAATTTAAAAACTTTAAAAATTAAATGCGTATTTCTAATGGCCCCAAGTGCTTAATAGCCTTAGTAACTTTAGAACTAACAGGTAAATAACGTTTATATCAAATAACAGATAATTATTCAATTCAATTATTCAATTTGTGGGTCTACTGCAATGTTTAGTGTAATGATTGTCTTTGTAAATAGTACAGTGTACTAATCCACTCAGTAGACTAACGATGGCGTCTAGACAGGGCGATCGTGTCGGAAGTAAGTGCAAGGTGAGACGCGAATACCACCATAGCAACTGTCATACTTTTGTATGACAAATTCAAATTCAAAATATGAATATTAATAAAAAAAAAAGTGTCTTAAATTCATTAATAAAATTTCAAAAATAAAACGTTTTAATATAAAATATTATTCAGTATTTCTTCAGTTCCGTTTTCTTAGTGTCAAGCAAAAAGTGAATGTAAAACTTATCCCGTTCAAAATCAAAGGTCGCAATGTATGACAGCTCATTATGTACTAATCTAGAGCACCTGAGCTCTAACTTAAAATCTAAGCACACTCTGGCCATGTCATATATAATTTATGTTTATAATATAAACATAACCCAGTATATTTGTTCAAAACAGTATGGGTAATTACAGTAATTTATGTACTTTAATAGTATTAAGCTTACTATTTTATTTAGTAGTAGTAGTAACTAGCAGCTCAACGTCAATTTCATCCAAATCCGTTCAGCTATTTTAGCGTAAACAAGTAAACAAGAAAAACAACAACAAACAAAAAGTAACAAAGAAACACACAACACAACAACACACAAACTTTCGACTTGATAATGGTGTTTATAATTTATATTACAACAATATAAGTTTCATTAGTAACAAAATAAATTACATATTACAATTTTCAATAGGACTCGAGGTAAATATCTACATAACCTAGTTATATTAATAGGGGAATTTAAATATTTATGTCTTAATACTTGTGTTTCAATAACCCGGTACCATACAGTCTAAATGACCTAACAGTAATCTAAAATCTTACATTACGTTACGTAAACTCTAGTATATATCAAGCATCAATGTAACTTGCTTTTCAATATATATATAATTTTATTCAAACCTGTATATTTTTAATACATCTAAATGTTTAAGAATTAAACCAATAAACTTATAAGTTTAACTAGCGGACCCGACAGACGTTGTCCTGTTTACACGTCTTTAATTTGAAAATTTCAAACTTTTTGGACAAAATTGTGAATCTAAACCATTCCCAGATCCCCTTGAACACACACAAAAAATTTCATCAAAATCGGTCCAGTCGTTTGAGAGAAGTTCAGTGACATACACACTCACAGAAGAATTATATATATAAAGATAAACATATTGATGACAACAGTTTTAAAAGTTTTTCTAGGTTAAAGGCAAATTTTTCAATATTTTGAGATATAAGATACACATTACACATATATATCACAATTAAAAGAAATATATGCCTGTCACACATACCTACCCAACGTTTAAAATATGATCCATGATAAAAAAAATTGTAAACGAAAATCTACCAATATGCTTTAAATTATTTTTAATTAATTAATCTCTATCTCCTATCTATATTCTATCTCTAACTCCTTGAAAAAGCACGCTTCATTCACAATGACTAATGAATTTACTAATATTTATATTGATTAACATTATAATGTGTTAAATTTGCTTTATTCTATTTATATTTAACAAATTAACGTAATAAATAAATTGGCTTAACAAACCTGTTTGGTTGATTATTATCAAAGTTATATTAATAATAAAACACTTACCTATTAATTAATTGGAACACACGTTTTGTACAGAAGGCTACAATAATTTGTACTATTACAATGATTCGAGTAAGAAAAACACAACTAAAACTTGTTTTTTTTACTAAAATTGAAATAATATGAATATTATGTATAATCATTCAATAAATTTATAATGAATTGGCTCTAAAAACTTAATTACTTGCGTTGAATATATTATTTGCTATTTGTTGCTGACTGTACACTGTACAGTGTATGCATTGGGCTGGCCAGCTCCACGATTATAAGTCACGATATCAAATATCTTTAACAACAGACCGTGAAAACTTAATATTGTCGTCTTTATTATGAAATTTATTACTGTTTAATGTAACTAATGTTACTATGATAGGTTAATATGATAACATGTTTTATATGTATTCAGCCCTTTTTAACATCCCACGGCTGGGCACGGGCCTCCCTCCCCCACGAGGTGGATCAGGCCATAGTCCACCACGCCGGCCAAGTGTGGGTTAGTTTTTGATATAAAAGCCCTTCAAGATGAAAAGAAATAAAACTAATGTTACGTATTACATATACATTAAGCGTTATTGACAGTGACAGGGTAATTACAAAATCATTGTTTGTAGAATCGCTTTAGGAATACGGTATAACATTAGAACTGCTGTATAATTACGAGACTTGATTCTGGAACAATCCAAAATGATATTTATTCTATGAAAAAAACTTATAAAAGTACAATTATATATTAACTAAATAGAAAGTATCACTCAATACAGCCCTTCATAACGGATCTACGTGGAAAGTGTAAAATGAATCATAACATCGATTAGTTATGACATATTGAGAAATACTAACGTCTTAAACAAATAATTATTACTCAGGTGTCTTTTAATATTAATTAATTCGTGCAATAATTGCCCTGCCCTACAATAATACAAGAGACAACTTTATTTCGAGTCATATTGTTATATGAATAACTTACATATTTTTATCTGTGAGATTATCCTTTTAAAGACATGTTTACACAAGAGATTTTTGCCTCGAGGGTACGAGTATTGAAATATAATAAGTTGGGCAATGTAAGTGTATTGTGTAATTTAGTTGATATAATACAATTTATATATTGAACTTTTTATATACTTTCGAATTACTCGCCTCGGAGATACGAGGCTGCCTCTTTTTTTAACGTTGGGAAATGCATTTACGAAGCTGCCGCTGTGTAAATAAACTTTTAGCCCAAATCAAATTAAAAAAACGAGCTTAATGCGCCATTACAGTTGAATTACAAATGGAAAAGCTTATTTCATGGTTTAATGCATAACCCACTTTTAATCGCTACCATGGGAACAGAACTATAGACAACACTAGTTAAAAATAATTATAAAATTATATAAATGCATTAAAAACAGATTGACATCAGATATTTCAGAACGATTCTCATTAGTATAAAGATTTGTCTCAGTCGCATGGTAACGCAATACTTAGTAAATGGCTTCGGTATTACTTTAGTACATTTCATTTCTGTACCTACGAGTACATTTAAAATGTAAGCCGCAAATTAAACATTGCTCATGTAATAAATGTGAAACATATAAACGTATCATCAGCGTTTTCACGTCAAAGTCATTTTTTATGAAATTGGTTTTATGTAATTACTTTAATTTATACGACCATGTCGATAGTCACTACGTTTTATTAATTAAAGTACCCAGGCGCTCGGAGTCAGTTTGCCCGTATTAATCTCAGAAATTACTAACGAACTTCCATATTACCGTTTTTACCAATACAGACAGAAAAAAAAATATTTTCGTGATTAACAAAAAAATCGGAAAAATCGTTCCATCTTAAAATATGATTTCATATAATTCTAAATAGTAATTGAATAAAATATAATTGAAGAGCATTTTGGAACACGTTAGTCGTCTCAAAGTATCGTCCCATCGAACTTTGAGTGTAGACAAAATAGAGTGTGCACTTGTTTCTGCGCGTACTTACACTTGTACACTATACCTCCTGGCTAGTCTGATTAAAATTGACCGCCATGGCCGAAATCGATCAATAAGATATTTTTTTTTTTTACTTCCAGCTATTAACTTTGTAACTGGGTAAATAAAAGGCTTTGCAAATCCACATCCTATCTGAAGCGAAATTATATTGCAATTGGTGTCATTTCAAAATTGGCAGTCGTTTCAAACAGAGTGGGCTGAATTGCATTATAATACCTAAGCTGACTGTCCATTGAATTTGTTGTACGACTTAAAAATATATCTTTACATAAAAAATATTTAAATTGGCCAACATATTAAAATCTATAAAATATATGTGTATATATATATATATATATATATATATATATATATATATATATATATATATATATATATATATAATATGTGTGTATGTATTTAAAGTTATATATGTGTAGTGTATCAACTATGTGGTATCCATAACACAAGCCTCGTAGCTTATCATGGTACTAGATGGTGCTGTGTGTTAATGTCAAAACATATTTATTTATTATTATGTATTTACGCCGACTCTAAAACAGCTTTAATGTAAATAGTTAAAGTTTTTTGCATTTTAGTATGACTTCAATAGGGACAGATCGAGATATTTTTTTTTTAAATATCGATAACATTTCGTAAAATACGAGTATATATGTACCTCATTACAAGAAATTATATAAGAATTTATATGTGTATTGAAAAAAACAATGTTAATCAAAAATATTTTGAATACTTTCAGATTTTGCGTATTTTTTTACAGTTTTTATATTTTATCTGTGCATGGTGAGTCTTAGCAGTATTTACACTCGTGTGTAAATTGCAACGACACTTGCCTACCTGACCGCAAGCCTTTATGAGTAGGGTGGGCACTTTTAGCATACCAATAAAGTAAATGAATTTTGTTAACAATTTGATGAAACATTAAGTAATATAGCTGTGGGATATTATAATGTTCAAAAACTGACTATTGAGAGTAGGTAAAGCTAAGCTTTAAACTTTAATGTACAGTAGGTACCTAGGTTCGATTTGCGTTTTTCAGGAAAATAAAAAAATATAGCCTTTTTTGGAAAAAGCACCTAAATAAATAAACTTAAAAAACAAAACCTTAAATATATACAAAATGTAATTCAAAGCATTAGAACCGTTTCCGAGGTACACGAAATAATATATACCAAAATTGCTCGATTATAAAATATTTAGTAAGTCTTATATAATATCTGTTATAAATGATTACATGATATCTCTCTGATATAAATTATAATCATCGTTTTAATGAAGGTCGTAGGTTCAAGCCTACGTCTCTTTTATGAGAGTGTTTTACCAGAGGAAATCGAATCTAGTACTTCCCAATTACTTAGTTATCAGCCATTGTACCACATGCCATTATATAATTAACAATAAAATATTATTTCTTTATTTTATTGCAATCCTTAGTCATTATTTCTATAATGGTTATAATTACAGAAGAGAATTGTCACACTACTCGCACGTCCTTGCTCGCCTTTCACCCTGACAAAGTTGATATTAACCTTTGTTCTTGTCAAGGCGCAATAATAATATCTGATCGGCGCGGTCAAAATTTCACAATTAATTAGAACCGGATAACGAATTAACAACAGCTGTTATAATCTGTTATACATACAATAAAATTACATACATATAATAAAATTGTAACTAAGCCGAATCTGTGCATTAAATATTTTTTTGGAAAATCTTATTGAAATAGACATTATTATCGATACAGAGGCCGAATTTATAGTTTTTAGAATTTTTGTGTGTCTGTCTGTCTGTCTTTCTGTCGGTCACGAGAAAACCACTGGACAGATTTTGATGAAATTTGGTATGATGATAGCTGGCTATCCGGATCAACATATAGGATACTTTTTACCACGGAAAAATGTCTCATTTCTGAGAAAAATACAAAAACTGCAATGCAAGAGTATACAAATATGTAAAACCTAAGAATTTGGTTTTTGGTCATCTGAACGCGGGCCATGTTATAGGGAATATGCGTGTTATTAAAATAAAGGTAATATATTTTTTTATAATCTTTATTGCTTTTGAATTAAACCTTTACTAATATTTTTTATGTAATATCTTTTTGATTAAGAAAATGATTATTAAAAAGTTTTTTTTTAATTAAAAATTATTAAAAAAATTTAATAAAAAACACGCTTATGACAATAATGTATGGGAATTGTAAACAAATTAAATACGCTCAATCTCGATGGTGTTCATGTAGCCACTGTGCAATTATACCTAGTCTCAGCCTTGTTTATATTTTCATAACCTTTTTATTGAGGAAGGCTATAAAGCTATCTCGTATTACGCTACAAACCCGAGTAGCGATAAACCATACTTAATATTATAAATGTGAAAGTGTGTTTGTTTGTTTGTCCTTTTTTTACGTCGAAACGGAGTGGTGGATTGGCGTGATTTTATGTGTGGAGATAGTTGGAAAGCTAAAGAGCGACATAGGCTACTTTTTACGGCGGGAAATTATCTCATTCCCACAGGAAAACACGTTATAATACAACCAAAAAAATTTTTAATGGTCAGAATTACATGAAACTCGGTGTTAATTCTCTTCAATACAATTAAATAAATACGTGTTTTACCGTTTTTCGAAATTCATTCCTTAAGTGGGTAAAATAGGGGATGAAAGTTAGTATGAAACGTTTTTAGAGGTTTTTTATAGTTTTGGCGCGAGCGAAGCCGCGGGTTCTACTAGTAAAATGTAAAGAAAATAAACCATAAAGAAAATTCACGATGCTACCCGCGGACAAAGGTATCATTTCATTAAAATAATATATAGTAAAATGAAAATACGCATTTAACTAGATAGCATTTTTTTATTTAGTCATCGGAGCCTTAATCAAAACTATGTCCTAACATTTCGAATGAAATATGATAACGTTATTTAATGATAACAACTGATTGTTATATTTGATAACTCTTACTTTGTTACTTCGATTTATTCTAATTAATCTATTAATTAATCTAATTTCACCTATTAAATTTAAAGAAGCAGGAGTTGCTAAAAATCATTATATTCTTAAGGAAGGCATAAAATTTATTAACCCTTTATTTAAAAATAATCTTCGTCACTTTAATCGTTTATTTAATTTAAAATTTATTATTAAATTTAAAATTAAACGCATATACTGACATTGATATCTACATACATGTATATTTAATAAGGCTTGACTTATTTTATTTGGTTCTGACAGGCTGTAATATAAGATAACAAACACATTTCTATCTACATAAATAAAAATGAATGTACGTATGTTTGTACTCCATGTGTTCTTCATGTCATCTCCATGTTAAACCATTCATCCGATTGTGATGAAACTCTGCAAAGGTTCCTAGCGCAAAAATAAAGAGTTTTTCTTTGGAGGTTTGTCTTATATTCGTTCCTAAACCATTCAAGGTTAGGGACGCACAAGCATGTAATAAATAAATGCAATTTTTTTATGTGTGTATTTTTTGATTTTCTTTCACGCTGGAAGGCGTAGACGATTTAGGATAAAAAGGCATCTAAAGACGCACGCAAGTTCTAATCTATTATATAGACGATAAAAATTATGAAGTAACTAGCGACTCACCCTCGCTCCGCTCGGGTTCGTCCTTAGTTACATTTTAATGTTTAGTACAGATTTCTTATAGATGAGATATTTTCCCGCAGTAAAAAGTATCCTACATGTTGACCCGGATAATCAGCTATCATTATACCAAATTTCATCAAAATCTGTCGTGGCTTTCTCGTGATGCGGTCACAGACAGACATACAGACGAAAATTTTAAAAACTATAGATTCGGGCTCTGTATCGATAATAATGTTTATTTCAATAATATTTTACAAAAAATATTTAATGTACAGATTCGAATCAGAATTTTATTATATGTATAGATATAAAATAATATTTAGAATTATCGAATTAATTCATTATTAATTTTAATACTTCTTTAGATTTACGCGAATTTTAAATATATGAAAAAAAATAAAAATATATTTTCTATTCAACTCTAAAAATTAATGCAACATCTAAAGAAAAAACTATAAAGCAAAATTTGCTACTTATAACCTTATGTAATTTTCATTTTAATACGTATTCAGGATTTCGTATTCCACATTGGTTTAAGCTGTAAAAAGGTACTTCAGTAACTGTAGAAAGGTAAAATAATTACGGCAATTATGTTTCAATTAGATATTATGTCAGATTGAGTAAGCTTTGTAATTGGCTTACTTTTATAGGGTCCTGCATAGTATTAATAAGAAAGATAATATATTAAAATATGCATATTGCAGTGAAATATGATGATTATTTTGTCGACACGTATAGCTCAGTTTGTAGTGTAGTGACCCTCCTTGTTGTGCCTACGGTCGTGGGTTCGAGTCGCGCTGGGTGCATGCATTTGTGTGATGAGCACGATTGTTTGTACTCCAGTAATGGGTGTTTATATTTATAATATGTATGTATTTAAAGTTTTTATATAGTCTTACTTATAGTCTAATAAATATAATTAAGCGACACGACGTTATAGAACAAGATTATGACAGAAAATAATTAAAAGATCTAGATCGTAAACCGAATGGAATTCCTAATCTATTTACCTACATATAATAAAATTGTAACGTATCGCTGTCTATACAGCAGAGATATTTGAGAAAAACTGTTGATGGAGTCTTTATTAAAGCAATAGAACCCAAAACAATGGTTCTAAAACTTTTTGTTTATTTGTCTATGCGTTTGTGCGCGCTAATCACAAAAACGGCTTAACCGATTTGGGTGCAATTTTCACTAATGAATTATGGTAAGCTTCACTTAACATTAAGTATTATTTTATTTCAATCGGTTCATAAATAAAAATGTTATATCAACTTAAAGAATCATCTAGTTAATTAAAATATACCTCTATTATTTACGAATACAATTAAATAAATTTTAAAAGTAAAAACCCCTTCATGTTTCGAAGTTATCTACCGTACGAATACGTATGTATATTTAAGCTCTGCTAAACAAACACGAGCACAAGCGTGCGCGTCGAATTTGTACAACACGCAATCGTTCGATATTAAAGTAAAAAATTATTCATATTCATCATTACGACCAACTCAGTCGTGATTTTAAATCTAATTTATAGTTCTACAGTTACTATAAATATTACTGAAAAAGTTAATGTGATTAAATTATGTTAATAATTGTATAGCAACAGTCAAGTTAGATGGCGCAAGTTCAATTCAAACAAAATTCATACAAAAGCGTTAAGAAATTTTATATTTAAATTATGATAATATTATATCAATCAAATCGATATATTGTACAAAATAATAATTTAAAAAAAAATTACACTGGATTGCAATTTTTTAAGAAATATTTGAAATTGGTCTGAAGTTAATAAAAAGGCCAAAAGAGTTATGTTCTACATAATCCTTTATGGCATGGCCAACCCACCATTTATTTTTGTGCACTATACTATTATAGATAAACATAAAACAGTTAAATCGATAAAATTATCATTATGTTCTCCTAAACTGCCACATTTTCGAAATATTTGAATATAACTAACACTGCTTAAAAAAAATTGCTGCAGATGCTAATGTCAGCCATAGAAAAATATTCGAAACCCTATACTCGTATATTGATATCTTGGTTTGTTTTTTTCAATTTATCATTTTATATCTAAGAAAAAATCACTAGACTTAGTGTTTTAACATATTTATTCGGCTAGATATAAAAAGATTACAACGCCGCTCTAATTCGTGACTGAATATGAACATTCAGACACATATATTGAGAAATCAATCAAGACCGTTGCCGATCGCCTAGGCTGCCTATTACGCAACTTAATTATATAAAACTTAATATATTACATGGCTAAAGTTAATGGACCTTCATATTATCTTTTAGATCTATTTCTTTACATATTTTCATTCTAGTTGATTTACTATCCTCAACTAACAATTAACCCCATATTATTTTCCTTTATATAATAGTTTTAAATTGTGCTAGTTAAATATTATTTTATTTGATAATATCACGTCGAAAGTTCATAAAAAGGAATATTTTACTCAATACTTCTTACTCGTAATTTACCGACAAAAATATTATATTTATTATATTTTGTTGCGATATCATGTATTGTTTTAATTTAATTATTAAAATGAGAAATCTTTTCCTAGAGCGGAGATCGAACGGTGTAGTAGGTATATAGTAATGTATTGTTATTAATAAATTTTTAATTTAAAATGTAAAAATGACGATTCAAAAGTGATCGTAAAAATCTATTTGAATAAAGTATATTTTTATCGATTGATTAAAAAAAAAAATATCTAAACAAAATAACCAACCTAAAAAGGTTACATACATACATATGTCTTAAGTCAGTCAAAAATACTCGATACAGATCTCTTTAAGTACTAAAACAGCAGTATACTCATATTACATAAAAGGTTTCAAATAGGTTAGAAAATATTAATAAAACTTAAATAATTTAAATGCATTTAGAAGACAATAGACAACCATAATAATTATCAGATATGTATGTCTTTTCAAGTGTACATAATATTCGCTTTAATTACATAATTAAAAGTATAAAATTATAATAAATCCCTAATATATAATTAATAAATACGATTAAATTCAATAAATATAATTCATAACTAATCTACAACTGTCAGCTATAATAATTAATTAAAATAATGTTAAAAAAAGTCAAATAATATACCTAACATATACATATAATAAAATTCTGAGTCAAATCTGTACATTAAATATTTTTTGGAAAATCTTATTGAAATAGACATTATTATCGATACAGAGGCCGAATCTATAGTTTTTAGAATGTTTGTCTGTCTGCCTGTTACCGCATCACAGAAATACCACAGGAGGGATTTTGATGAAATTTGGTATGGTGATTATCTGGGTCAACAGGATAGGATACTTTTTACCGCGGAAAAATGTCTCATTTCTGAGAAAAAACACAAAAACTGCATTGTACATATACTAATATGTTAAACCTAAGAAATTGGTTTTTGGTAATCAGAACGCAGGCGGAGCTGCAGGCATTGCTAGTTCAAATTATAAACTGATCAAATAATAACTAAACATGCCAAATTAATCAAGTAATTAGTAAACCAGTAAGTAGATTTTTCTTTATAACAATGTAGAAAAGTACTAAGAACTAATACGTAACTTTAGCGGATATTACATTACAACAGAAATTTTAACAAACAATAGAACAAATTTGTTACCCTTTTAAACAAAAGAGAAAAAAAATTAAAATACAATCATGTTTGTCGTCAATGTTACCATAAAGAAGCTTGTCTTTGTGAAATTCGCATGACTTGAAAGAGTGAGATATGGATTTTAGTAACTTCTTACATCAACAAAGTATCGTTTTTGCGAAAGAAGTAAGTAAATTACAATGCCTACTCTAACGCTCTCTTCAATTTTGCTCTCTAAAGTCTTCGGAACGGCTACACAGATTTTAATGTATATACATATAGCTATTTTGAATGTACATACATATAGTTGTTTTAGTACAACGAGATGTATGGCTTGGATCAACAGTTCTACGCACTCTTATTTTAAGATCTTCTTTGAATCTATACATATAATAAAATTCTAACTGAGTCGAATCTATACATTAAATATTTTTGGAAAATCTTATTGAAATAGTCATTATTATGGATACAAAGGCCAAATCTATATTTGTAGAATTTTGTCTGACTGTCTGGGAACGCATCACGAGAAAACCACAGGACAGATTTTGATAAAATTTGATATGATGTTAGCTTGTTATTGTGGTCAACATATATGATACTTTTTACTGCAGGAAAATATCTCACCTCTGAGAAATCTATACTAAACGTTAAAACGTCCTAGGGACGAACCCGAGCGGAGTGAGGGTGAGTCGCTAGTCTCTGTATAATATTATGGCTATAAAAAATATAATGACACTAAGAAAATAAATAACGGTCAGTATATTTAATTAGGCGTTATTTTTGTAACTTTGAACAAATTACAATAAACAAAAGAGAAAATAAAATAATTAATTCTCATCATGAGTTATAATTAATTATGAGACATAATTTAACTGTAATATAAGTATGGTTGTAGGAGCAAATAAGAATAATTATTCTTTATTCTATTTTGAGTAAAAATATTTTTTCTATTTAATAACTTACGAGTATAATTTTTTATGGGACCAACGGGGCAAACGGGCAGGAGGCTCACCTGATGGAAAGGGCTTGCAGATATCCATCTTTTTTAATGTCTCTATTTTTGCCACATATTTTTTAATGTCCGTCTGAAAGTAGTATGGTGGATGGAATAAATGAACGGGATATGAAAGAAAAGTACGTCAAATACTTATTGATATAAATAGATATAACTGCATTTAATTTTTTTTGTAAAGTTTTCCTGAGCCTTACATACAGGCTTCAAAAATTAAATCTAGAATCAACTAAAAGTGCAAAAAATAAACTATTACTATTTTATCAAGCGAATCTATAAGATGGTAAGAATAAGATCTCCAGAACAAACATTGTCATAAAATTGCAGAAAACTATGAAATCTTACAATTTGTATGTATATATCAAATCTAACAAACGAACAGGACATAAAAGAAAAGTACTTCAAAAATGAATATATTAAATTTCACTCAAAGGGTCCACTGTACATAAAATGGCTATCAAAGGAGTTTAGTTACAAATAAAAAGTATGTGTTTTTTTCTACATAAGTATATTTCTTAATCTATGTACATATATATCATATTCTATGTAGAAAATGGAGATTAAATAATAAAATTGTAACTAAACCGAATCTGTACATTACATATTTTTCAGAAAATCTTATTGAAATAGTCATCATTATTGATACAAACGCCGAATCTGTTGTTTTTAGAATTTTTGTTTGTCTGTATGTCAGTGACCGCATTACAAAAAAACCACTGGATAGAGTTTGATTAAATGGTATGACGATAGCTGATTATACGGGTTAACATATAAGAGGCTTTTTACTGCGGGAAAATATCTCATCTTCAAAAAATCTATACTAAAAATAATACATACAGACGAACATAGAAAACCTCCTCCTTTTTGAAAGTCGGTTAAAAATACGTATAACGTAACTAAGGAAGAATCCAAGCGGAGCAAGGATGGTACGCTACTCTGATATATAAATGATAGAATATTAATGCACGTAGATTAATAAATTCTATCACTTTCATAGAATGTAGAGCTTAAATAAATCTCTCTATCTATATAGATTATAGACCTTAATTGAACCCAGTCATGCAAAAAACAGCCATGTGCGTAAAAGTACCAACTGAGTTATAGGCATTTTATTATAAAAAATAAGCAATAGTTATATAAGTACTGTTCAATTTTAAAATAACCAGAAAAACAAAACATAACTCAAGTGCAACTATCGACAGAAAAGTGCTTATAAGTCTGTCGAGACTTTAACGCACATGGCTGTTTCTTGCTTTACTAGGTCAAATTATAACAGTTTCCGAGGGGGACGGCGCGTACGCAGTCCCCACTACCAAAAATTACGCGTCCGAGTTATCCGCATTAGGGATAATCGCAGAGGTCAACCCAGCCGCAGTGCAATGGAAGGGCCTCGCTCTGGGGGAACCGCCTTCTTGATCACGGTGTCCCCTACGCCAGGTAAGTATGCTTTGCTGGGCTCGACCGGCCGGTAGTCATTATTCGTGAAAGCATCTTGCCAGCGCGATGCAGGAATCGCTTAGAATGGTTCAGCGCCATCTAGTGGTGTATGTGTGCAACCAATGGCTTGTATTAAACGACTCTACTATACTTGTTTTTTATGTGAAATAATTAGTAATATTTGTTATAAATGGAAATCTAAATTTTAATATAATCTTTTACTTATATTTTTGAATAGATTTATTTGGTCGGCATAATCTTTAGAAGAGACCTATGACGTATTTCGGTAGAGATGATTTTTATTATTATTTTATTTTAAGCCGAACAGCATAGTATTTTTAAAAGAAATTCGTATTTAGGTATATATGTTTATTTACTTACCTTAACGACTGTTTGTTGATTATAATTTAATTTTTTTAATATAATGCTCATATTGTTGACGTGATAGAGTCCTAGTTATCTAGACAGCGCGATGCAGGAATTGCATGAAATGGAACAGCGCCATCTATCGGCAGATAAGTAAAACAGAAAGCTTGTACGGACAACTAACAATAATACTACTGTGTTTTGATTTTTTACAACAATCAATATTACCTTTAAACGGACAAGTTTAAAAAAAATATACACATTATAGTAATAAATCGGAAAATATCAACATAATATTAATAAAGCTCTATTAAAGGTATTTATCTTTATTCATCATGTAGAGCATCTTATTGTATATTTAACTAAATTACATTGTACTAAATTTAGTATCTCTAGCATTACAGATCCAATGCAATCTTTCATCATAATTATTAAAACAGCCACATTCATACTATTGCACGTATTTTCATACAGTTTTCAGTAGAGAAATAGGTTTTTTTATAACCTATAAGTAATTTATAAATATTCTGCAAAAAGAATCTACGTTTATGATGTTATTGATATTTGAGAATTAAGTCGGTAAAAACTGTCTATTTACCCAAATTGAACGAGATAAGTCTCTAGTAACTTATAATACAAAAACAAAATTTAATCTTAAACATAAATACATGACAAATTTTATATATTTTTTTCTTTTTCTCGGTTTTTGAAGCCTTTGACGTTGATATATGATACAAACAAGTTAAATAAGCGTGGCTTCCGCAATATGCATACACATTATTATATGTCATAAGTCACTATTTTTATAAAACGCAAAGAAAAATGAAATAAAATTTTAAGTTTAAATATTAAATAAAAGTATCTTTTCGGATTTTTCCGCAGATTCATTTTGATTTTTTGTTCTCGGTATTTTGAATGTTTTAAAGCAATCATGATCACGAGAGAGACTGACGGACGACAAATCCAAAAAGATAGTTTAATTTAAAATTTCAAATATTCACGTAAAATCGAAGAAAATATTATTTTAATATTAAATTTTATTAACTATATGCGTTATGTACTATATCAAATATCTGCACAATTCTTAGTACTTTCACTATATTTAAGTAAAATAACAGTTATTTTTTCAATTTTATAATTGAAAAAATAACTGTTATTTATATACTTATGTATATTCATTTACTTCCTTATCAATAAAATTATTTTATTGAGCCAAAATTTAAGAACTTTAAAAAAATGTCATAAATTGTATAATGTAATTAAAATATCATAGTGCTGTCATTAAGAATTAACATACCATAAAAGTGTGGTAATTTTTTATAGGGATTCTGGCGGCAGCGAAAGTGGTTTTATATTGCTTTCATACTAAACCTGTTGGCTTTCTTCTTAAATGTGTAACAACTTATAGTTCGGTTCAAGTAACAAGGTCGAGAACAATTATTACATACATATATAAATATCATTACATATTATTAAATGCTTATATAATATACTACAAAAAAATTGTCTAAATGGTTTTTTATTATAATAAAGCAAAATCAGAGAGAATAAAGTCAGTAATTCATTTTAAAACGATAATATTTTTATTTCATTATTTCTCAATTTCTATCAATTTAGTATAACATAATCTAGTTTATATGTATGTTTGTACGTCATACTTTTATCTGGATTAGATCAGAATCTACTTTTCTATCTGTTGGAATGAACTAACACTGTATGTAAATTGGTTAAAATTGTCATGTAACATGAATTGAACCTGTGAAACCCTCATGGTATTCTAAGTATAATATTTATTATAGATTTCAATTAATAAGCTTAAGTTAAAAAAAAGCTCTATTTATAATAGATACACCATCATATATCAGATCCAAGTGATCAGAATAAAGTTTCTAGACACGTCGTAATTGGTTTGAGGTTTTATTGTTTTTATAAAATACTAAGTATGTTTACATTTTAACCACTTCCGGCTCAAACGGAAATATAAATATTTGGTATACATACTAATATTCAGAATCACTATGCATGTACTCGTAATACTACATTTGTATATTTCTATATGTTGTGATATGTGCTTGTATATCTGCAAGCATTTATGTAAAAAAGCTTATAACAAAAAGTTATATATAAAAAAACTAGTAGAACCCGCGACTTTGCTCGACCTAACACTACAAAAACAATATTTTTTTGGGTTGTATTATAGCGTGTTTTCTCGTGGGAATGACATAATCTGCCGCGGTATAAGGAGTCTATGTCACTTTCCAGTCCTCCAACTGTCTCCGTCACTCTTTTTAGACAACAACAAACAAACAAACAAACAAACAAACAAACAAACACACTTACACATTTATACTATTAGTATGGATTGCATAGACGTTAAATAAAACGCTCTCTGTCTTCACTCACACCATACAGTACTCAAGGCTATTCACTGAAAGTGTTGAAGCCTTGGTAATGTCAAACATAATGCACGTTGCAAGATTTTTATTCTACCGACGTAATTTAATATATTCTAGAATATTCTTTTTTTAAAGTAACAAGTGTTTTTTTTCTGGTTGTTAAATGTCTTTTACTTATTGGTTCAGACTATTTTTTTTGTTATTTTTAGTAAAATTTCAACTACTTTTAATGTAATTACATATTATCTCTCAACATAAGATAAAACAAATAACAAGTGAGTAAAAACTCTTCTAACTTACTTTCCAAGGAAGACGTTAAAAACTTCAATGGACTCTGAAGAGAAAATATTCTCATAAAAAAGCCATATTTTCTAATTGACACTTAACTATAATTATAAGAGTACTTTTGTTTAAATAACAAACTAATTATATAAGATACTTCAGTCTTTATAATTCTATAATAACTTATTATACTCAAAAGGTTTCTTGTTTAAGTTGCATAAATGATTGATTCTTGATAGTATATCTATACTAATATTATAAAGAGGTAAAATTTGTGAGTTTGTGAGATTGTGAGCTTGTGACGTTGTAGGAGGTAATCTCTGGATCTAATGAACCGATTTAGATGAAATTTGGTAAGGAGATAGTTTGAGACCCTGGAAAGGACATAGAAGACTTTTTATCCCGGAAATCATCCTTTAAAGGGGTGAAATGGGGATGAAAGTTTGTATTGGGAAGCAAGCTACTGACTAACACGAGCAAAGCGAGGGTGAGTCGCTAGTATTTAATATATACCTAAATTATTAACCAGACAATTTTAGTAAACTTAATATAACTTATCTTTTATATGCGTTACACAAACATCTCATAGTGACCACTTACCACAACGTATACTCATTTAAATGCTTGGATGTAGTGAAAGGTTTGATTTTGTAAAGATCCGAATTACAAGGATGGGTTGCATTAACAGCATCAGCGAATGTTCGTTTCTACGAAAAATGAATGTTAACTGAAGAATTGGAGTATTATGATATTAAAAATGCTAAATACATCAGTAAATATCTAATAGATTATATATTACATGCATGCATTATATAATATTTTAGTATATAAATTAGTTGGCTGGTAAACTATAGACTTTATTATAATACTACCAAAATTAAGTAGTTTCGGTGGTGTTTATAATTTGGATGAGTAATAATAGGTTCTAATCGTTTTAAGTCACGGTAGCCAGTCTGATGTAACGAATTTCCAAAGTTCTTGATAGTAAAACTAAATAACATAGAATTCGAACCAGAACTTCATGATCTACAGTTTTGTTAGCAAATAAATAGATCTTAATAAGATTTTTTTCTATCTTTAACATATATAAAAATCTATTAATTTCACGTAAAGAAAGGCCTATACATTGAGGTATTTTTCACAAACGTACCAACAATAATAAATTGCACAACAGATTAAGTCATGTTACGGAGAGCGCGGCTGCCAGAGCGTGGCATATTTATTATAATTCCGAGGGAAATCGCGAGAATACTAGAGATTACATCTGAGGCGTCTTGTCACGCTTCCATATTAAGATACTATAAACTTAACTTCACACAAATGCGTTGCTAGGTGCCTAATAATTGCCTATTTGCTACTCTCTGCTGCTAATGTTTACTTAAATTTCATCAAATACATACCAAATCCTACTAGCCATCAGATTGAAAGAGTAACAATCAAACAAACAAACAAACAAACAAACAAACAAACAAACAAACAAACACATAAAAAAATTTCCTTTTATAATAGTAATCCGATTGTACTTGATTTTGTATAAAACTATCTAGCGAGCTTACTCTTTTTGAAATATACGGACTCGAGATCAAATGTCGACTCTAAAAAATTTAATATTTGTGTGGTGAAGGTAAATATCATGAGAAAACCATGTATATAATAGGTAACTTAACAAGTTAATGCCACTCGCATTTGGCTAAAATAGAGATTTAATCTTTCACAAGGGAAGGAGGAGAGGTCCAGTCGCGGTAGAGGGATCATAAAGACCTCAACGATTATTGTTATTTATTTAGACCTATAAAGTATATGCTTAGAGAATTTTTAGTTGAATACTATATTTAAAAACTTTCTAAGCAGGGCAAAGCATGCACATGCTTTAATTTAACACCTGTCACTGCCGTAAAAAGAAAGTGATGATATCATTAGATTCATCCACAACTGTCAATTAGAACAAATAATAAATATTTTTACAAGTTATGTTAAAGCGATTTCGTGAAACGCCATTTTCACCCGACTGCTCCAAAAGGAGGGTTATGTTTTTCATATGTATGTACATATATATTTGTGTGTATGTAAATTTTTTTGGCACGCTCTGTAGCCTAAACGGCTTAGTGGATTTTAGCTTGAGGAGTGTCGTTAGATTCTATTGTGAGATCATTCTCACAATAGAATCTATACACTAGGTATACACTACACTAGGTATATCAAAATTATAAAAATTAAAATGGCCGATTTTTGGCGCCATATAATGTGTTCAAATTTTTTTTTCCTCTAAAGCTATCGAGTGGAGTATCAAATTAAAGAGTTTTATAGATGGCATACAAAAATATAAACAACTTATATGTTCTGCGAATTTCCGGGAAATTAATTGTTAACATACATACGGTAGTGTACGCGCCTCTCAACAGGTTAAATATAATTTAGAATGATAAATGCTAAAAAACAACAAATAAAAAAATTATTAACAAAAACACAAAACTCGACTGCATAAAAAAACAACTACAGCATGAAAACAAGTTGACGAAGAAACATAGTAGGTATTATGCAGTCGGAGACATACTATATTCCTTACTATATTCCGTAACATAATGTACGTAAAGAAGTTTTTTTTTTTTAATATTTGCATCGAAACTTGTTAGACGAAACTGGGTCGCGACGAAACCTCTTTTGTCCATTTTACAATACAAATTGTGAAATAATAGGTTAGTAATTAGTATTCTTGTGCTATCATCTATATGCAATTTTGCTAACTTATTGTTCTACATTTGAATAGAGAATGAAGGATTGCTTTATCACAAGTGTTTTCTTGTATCTGGGCACGTGTCCTGTGCTCCTGGCAAATGTTATATTACTACATATATGATATTTCAGGTCTTTAGAGCAAAAGTTTACCAAACGTTGGGAAATGCATTTAAGCATACCACCTACATACATACAGGTGGTTATGTGGAACTCACCGGCAATCCAACGGAACTTTCTTAAGCGCTCAACGACCGTGAACACGCCGGCGTTACAGTTAACAATAGATTTCTTAGAAATTTAATTAATTTCTTAGAAATTAACCTGGAGGTGTTAAGCAAATCAACATAAAATTCTATACGTTACCCATATTATAAACTACATTCGTTACATCCGTAGCAGTTTACTCTATAAACATAAAGTAGTATTATAAATCCATAGTATTGGATGTTACACACGAATTTAAGAGATAAAGAATGAAAGCAGAAACTTACTTAAATATTGACCGAATTTCTTTCCATTTAGTGTAATCGAAGTAAAGTGACTTCTAAATCCTTAGCTTACGATAAAGTTAAGCGTTTTTTTAATAAAAATATAGTACATGTTAACTTAAGGCAGTGGTAGCCTAGTGGTAACGTGCTCGCTCGGGAGACCGAGCGAAGCGGGTTCAAATCCCGGGTCTCGCACCTCTGATATTTTCATGAGAGAATTATTTCCAACTTGATAATCACTTGCCTTACGGTGAAGAAAAACATCGTGAGAAAAGAAAACCTGCATGTTTGAGAGAACTTAGTAAGTTTTCGAAAAAACATCTGATGTCCGCCAACCCGCACTTGGTCCAGCCTAATCCCCCTCGTATTGAAGGAAGGCCTGTGCCCAGCAGTGGGATTTTAAAAGAGCTGAACACATACACATGTTAACTTTGCTACAATGTAACTAACAAGTATAAAAAGCTTTAAATAACTTGTTAATTGTTGTTTCAAACTTGACCTTCCATATTATTTCACTTATACAGTGACGTTGCAGAAGTTGTCTAACAACTAACTTTTTTTTACAATTATGACTTGTAAATAACGGAATTCCCGTAACCGATTAAATATCAGCAATTATTGATAATAACTAGTCTTTGTTTAACCGACTTTACTCAAGTAATGATGTGCGAATAAGCTCTAGTTGTATACTTAGAATAACATAGTTCTAAATAACATTCTACTAATAAGCTATATATAATCTAGATTAAACTATGTTGCAACTGTACCACACTCAACATAACAGGTCCTTTGTAATAAGTGGGTTAATACACGCGCAGGCGTAACGAATCAAGGGTTAAAGAATCCATACTAATATTACAAATGTGAAAGTGTGTTTGTTTGTTTGTCTGGCCTTTTTTCACGTCGAAACAGAGTGACGGATTGGCGTGATTTTTTGTGTGGACATAGTTGGAGGGTTGGAAAGTGACATAGGCTACTTTTTACAGCGGGAGGTTATCTAAATCCCACGGGAATACACGTTATAATAGCATCGAAAAAATTATTTATGATCAGAATTACGTGAAACTTTGTATTATTGTTCTTCAATAAAATTAAATAAATACAAGTTTTGGCATTTTTCGAAATTCATTCTATAAGGGGGTAAAATAGCTGATGAAAGCTTGTATGAAACTACCTTTTTTAGAGATTTTTTTTATAGTTTTAGCGGATTCTGCTAGTATTAATAAAAACCCAATAACTAAAGTTAGTAAAAATAATACATATATTTATGATAGTCCAATTAGTAATGAAAACAAATTTGCACTAATGGCTAAATAAATTATGAGCTAAGTAGTGCCAGATGAGTGATCTTCACTGACCATGCGATATGTTATGGCATAAATGATATAGTAATATCATTTATGTCCTAACATATGTTATGAATTGGTCTAGACTCTAGTAAGAATTCATAACACTTATGTAATTAGTACACTCACTTTCGCTTCAACATCTGACCTATGGGATGAAGTCATTCGCATCTTTGATTTATTGTAATAACATATTATATTACATAATATTTACAAAATATTTAAATTACAGGTGATTTGTAACTGCTACTAAGTTTCGTTTACGAACTTTAAAAAGTTTATTTTGATAAAAGTTTAAGTAAGGTGATTGTAGCTTTATGTAATAACATTTATACAAAGGGCTTTTGGAACTCGTGCCTTTCTATGTAGTTTTAATAGAAATTTTATATAATACAGGTATAATACTTTCTTAGATTTACGCGAATATTTGACATTTGAAATAAAACTATCTTTTCGGATTTTTCACGGTTTTATTTTGTTTTTTTGTTCCCGACGTTCCGTTCCGTTCTCTTCCGTAACCATGATTGCTGTAAAGCATTTAAAACGTCGGAAACCAGAACTCAAAATAAATCTGCGAAAAAGTCCGAAAAGATAGTTTTATTTAATAATACAGGCATAATAACTATATACTTAACTTTAAGTTGCGTCTTCCGCAGCTTATATTTATGTATTACTATTTTATATATATCATATGTGTTCCCCTAGCAAATGAGCTATATTGTAAAAAAATTTGGTTCCAAATCGGTCCATCTATATTAATGTCAATGAGTAACAAGAAGTACGATGAAATGAAATGAAATAAACTTTATTCAATTACAACTATTACAAGTGCTTTTGAATCGTCAATTTAACGTGTCAGTGTAGTCAGTCCGTAAGGAAGCTACCACCGGCTCGTAATGCAGTTCTGCTAAGAAGAACCGGCGAGAAACTCAACAATTGCTCTTTTAAATATCGAAGGTACATTTATTTTATTAACATAACAATATAGATAGCCCGCATATGAATCAATATTTATATTAAGATAAATTACGTGTTAGAACTAACATTTAATCTTTACTAACTTATAAATACTTTGGCTTCAAACATCTTTTCAGTCCTTATAAAAATAACTATCAAACAGCAATGAACGCCGTAAACAATAACCTACCGTCCTTGATCTTATGATATTTTACATAATATCGTGCTCTCCCACATTCTACCATATAAGCTATTTCTTATAAGGAATTTCGATTTAGATTCAAGAAGCTTTCAACTTTGGACAAACAACATGACTCGTCACCTCCTACACTATAGATTATGAAAATTAGGATGACCGAGTCATTTATTGTTTTACCTCTCCTTAATACAAGTATTGACATAAGCAGTAATGTCAAGTGATAAAATATAATTTGGTAAGCTCTATGGATCTTAGTCATCAAAATTTTTATAACTGTAAAAAAAAGTTTTATTTTTTTGTATTCATTCCACAATCGATATTGAGGTTGCCATTTAAAATAATTTAAGTCTAAAATTAATGAAGTCGGTTGAAAATATATATTTTTAAAGCTTGTTACACAATATCGGAATACTTTGTAGATGTCAATGTGTGGTACTATCTGTTTGGGTCTTACATAGGAATACTAAATAATTATCATTGTATTGCAATATTGTAAACGAATATTATTTTAAAATAGCAACTGTTGAGTTTCTCGCCGGTTCTTCTCAGCAAAACTGCCCTCTGAGCCGGGAGTAGATTCCTCATGGAGTGACTACACTGACATTTAATTTAAATTTTATTAATGTAAAAAGTGACGATTCAAAAGTGTTTGTAAAAATCATTTAATTAAGTATATTTTGATTTGATTTGGTCAATTAATCTCTTAACAACATTTATTTCTGCTAAAGTCGAGTGATCTATTGATATAAATCACCGTATTAGTTCCATTACTTTTTCATGGATTCCGTGGAGATTAGTCTTCTCGTATAAGCAAGTTTCAAGGCGCCATCGGATCTAACGTAAGTTACCCACGAGACCACTTGCTTGACACTCGATGCACGTTCGAATTCAGCGTTTCAATTTTGTTATGACTTTATTATTTCTTAGAACACCAAATAGTACCAGATTTGTAAACTAAAATGTATTAAATAATTAATTAGAAACATTCAAACAGATCGAACCTGCTTTCCATTTAACTATCCTCCACTCAACAAAAAAATGTTAAATTAAAATTATACTTTAATTTCATTCTATGTACAGATGTTATTTTAAATAAATGTCAAAAAAATATTTATATCATTAACATATTAATGCCATTAACACATACTATACAAACTTTGCTACAGTGTTAGCATATATAAACAGTGTTAACACATATAATGTAATATAGAATAAAATAAAAAAAATATGCACATATAGACATTTACTCAGAATTTTTCTAATAATAAAATTATACATACTTAAAAAATGTTTGATGGAATAAGAACGATATTGGGCGATGAAGAAAAATGATGAAACTTCGATGAAACTTCTGTCTGTACATAATATGAATTCGAAATTGAAGTCGTGATTGTATTACTTTCAATTTATTCATATTGGAAACGTATTACGTAATATAATAACATTCATAGTATAGGTCAAAATGTCAAATGTTATGATTAAAAATATAATTTAAAGCAATGCCATTAAGTAAAGCTTCCATTACTACAGCTAAATATTATGTACATACACTAATATTATAAAGAGGTTAAGCCTTGTAAGTTTGGAAACTACTGAATATGGTTCTCAAAAATCTTCATGGGACCACCTTAACCTTGACCTTTACCTGTTTATCGATAATAATATTATAAAGAGATTGAGTTTGTTTGTTTGTTTGTTTGAACGCGCTAATCTCAGGAACTACTTACTGATCCGATTTGAAAAATTCTTTTTGCATTAAATAGCCCGTTTATTTAGGAAGGCTATATATTATCATACTACTATCCAAGGGAGCGGAGCATAATATCCTAAATTTGCGTTAAATTTTTTTCCATGACAATTATAATATATTAAATGTTTATATTTTTTTTTAATTCAAGAAGTTGTAAAAAGTAAGGAATCCATAACAAACTCCATAACCACCGAGCCATTGGCTCCATAACCGTAGGCCATTCAGCTGTTCCACTTCTAGCACCTTACAATAACGCCACACGTTGTTATTATTGCAAAATAGTTAAAGATATAATTAGTTATATAATTATAATATTATATGCAACTAACAAATAGAAAATGTATAATAATCACTGGTTTCAGATTTTGCAAAACGGTTAGGTTAAAAGCTATTATTGAACATTGTATTGCAGCTGTTCAGTTTAAAATATTTGTATATTTATTTTTGAGGGTTACGTAACCAGAAGATAGATCTAGGATTATACTAAAACGTTTTTCTCTATAATGCATGTTTATCTGTTTTTTATTTAAAGAGCTTAATTAGACTACCGTGAAGAAAGATTAAATGTTACTTTTAACATTATTCACTATGTGTGTATGTGTGTTACTCCTTGATGCTGAAATGGTTTGATGAATTTTTAGATAAAATTTAGGCTACAGTCAGTAATAATATTTGCCAGAAATGGCACTGCCTGTATATATATTATTAATGCACCAAGGAACGTACTTGAGTAGTCTTACCTTATCTATATATAACTGAAGTATCTGAAGTATATAAAATAAAAATTGTACCTAGCAAATATACATACATAAAAACTAGCAGAACCCGCGGCTTCGCTCACGCTAAAACTACAAAAAAATCTCTAAAAAGGTAGTTTCATACAAACTTTCATCCCCTATTTTACCCCTTTATGGGATGAATTTCGAAAAATGCTAAAACACGTATTTATTTAATTGTATTGGAGAGCATTAATACTAAGTTTCAAGTAATTCTGATCATAAATATTTTTTTGGTTTTATTCTATCGTGTTTTCCCGTGGGAACGAGATAATCTCCCGCGATAAAAAATAGCCTATGGTGAATACCATCCGGCCATCCAACTATGTCCATCAAAAAATCACGCCAATCCGTCACTCCATTTCGATGTGAAAGAAAGTCAAACAAACAAACACACTTTCACATTTATAATATTAGTATGGTTATATATCACCTATAATATTTAAAATAAATCCAAGAAAAATTGTATTTAGTAACTAATGATTACCTTTCATTTTAGATGAGGAACTATCGTATGACCTGAATGGCTAAAGCTTAATATAAAAGCTTATTATATAACCCCTTCGAATGCTATCAAGTGATAGGATCGTCTGAGGACTCATTATGAGCTGAAAATATTTTGAAAGTAAATGCAACATAAAATTCATGTTGGTTATGTATTATAAGACCACACCATTTTCATCTATAAAAATAAATAAAATTGAAATGTCTGTTTGTAATGTCAAAATAACAGATTTTTACTAAATGCATATTATGGTCGTATATACCTACTGTACTTATAAGAAAAACATATTTTTTTTTTTAATTTCTGTGTCTGTCTGTTTGTCCCGGCTAATCTCCTAAATGGCTGGACCAATTCTGTTGGTTATTCCACTGGCAGATAGCTGATATTATAAGGAGTAACTAAGTCAACTTTCATTTTAGAAAAAATATTAGGGTTCCGCGCACAAAACTTAAAACATATGAAATCATTAACAAAACACGTGTATCAAAGGACGCACCTGAGTGAAGCCAGGGTAAGTCGCTAGTCGTAAATAAAAATTCTATTATTATAATTTGTACGTCGTACGTCGATTTTAACCTTACTAAGCTATTTGTTTCAGACGAATTTTTCTAATGATGATTCAAATGAAATTCAATAGAAATATGAATAGACCTCTTAAGAATAATCTATAATACTAATATTATAGAGGTAAAGTTCGTGAGTTTGTGAGTTTATGACGTTGTAGGGGGTAATCTCTGGATCTATTGAACAGATTTAGATGAAATTTGGTAAACTGATAGTTTGAGACCCTGGAAAAGACATAGGATATGTTTTATCCCGGAAATCATTCCCTAAGGAGGTGAAAATGGAGATGAAAGTTTTTTACGGGGAAACTAGTCTCTACTATAAAAAAAACTCTATTCTCGCTTTTAATAAAACTTAGACTTTATACAACATAAAAGTACAAATAAACACTTAGTTTCTTGCAGTACATATTATTCAATATCGAAATCGTTAAACTTTCAATTTGTTCATACAAAAAATACAAGTAATAGCAGACATTAAAGACATGTACTGATAAAAAGGTGAGAGAGCCGAATATTTCAATGAACACCGCATACTTGGCTATTAAGGAAGATTTTATTACTAGAATTATTCAACATCTAAAATATTATTATGTTATACGTAAGAGACATTATAAATGCTTAAATGTATGTTACAGTACTTTCTTCGATTTAAACGAACTTTTGACATCTTTATACACATAATAAAATTCTGAGTCGAATCTGTACATTAAATATTTTTTCGAAAATCTTAATGAAAATAGTCATTAAATACTAAATAGTCATTCAGAATCTATAGTTTTTAGAATTTTTCTCTGTCTGTCTGGGAACGCATCACGAAATACCACTGGACGGATTTTGATGAAATTTGATATGGTTAGAGCTGATTATCCGAGTTAAAATTTAGGATACTTTTTAGTGCGGGAAAATATCTAATCTCTGAGATATCTATACCAACCATTAAAACGTACTCAGGGACGATCCCGAGCGGAGCGAGGGTGAGTCACAAGTGTATGATAAATACCAAAAATATTGATGTACTTTGTTAGATTTACGCGAATATTGACATTTTAAATAGCAATCTTTTCAATATTTTCTCCGGCTTTATTTTGTGTTTGGAAGAGACTCTCCGTGACTATGATTGCTGTAAAGCATTCGAGACGTCGGAAACCAAAATTCAAAATTGATCTGCAAAAAAATACAAAAAGATAGTTTTATTTATTATAAGTTAGTATGTTGCTTCTTTATACTGTAACAAATGAGCGGGTTTGAAAAAATTGAAATCAGGATAACATACATATTATGTCCTTAATCAAAACTTAGAATTTTATTTACCTTTAGAGTGAAGCCGGGCAAAAGCTATTATTTTTAAATTTAGTATACCTTTTAGGATAAAACTTGGCAAACTAATAGCGCAAATATTTTTAATTTAAAAAATAATACATTATTATATGGATGTTAAGGAAAAATTTAACCTGTTAAGTGACAATAAAAGTTTCATGGCTTTCTTCCACCATAGGTTTTCTTAATTAGCTTACACCACACATTGATAAATAAAAACAATTCAATGCAACAAATTACCACATTCCTACAACTACATACAATAATAATAACAATAATATTTAAGATATACTTTAGTAATAAATAACTTCTATCGATCATCGTTACATATGTACGTCTTTCCAAATGCCAAACCATTTAGATTTACTGACAATAAGGTTATACACCGGTCACGTCTTCGCAGGTTTTAATTGCAGTTACTTTGCGTGGGTCGACCTCGGACTAGAAAGGAGATGGTCATTTAAATAGTTCATTGTGAATCCGTGGGAAAAATGCTTGAAATAAATATTAATTTAAATGTTATTGGGGATAAATTTTACATATATTTTAAGCTAGTTTTTACTAACGTATTCGCATGTAAATTTTGGCGATAATTACAGTATGTAAGTTCTTCTTTTTTTATCCTCCATTCTGCAAAATCTTTCTTAACCTTATAGTAAGGGTCTAATTTCTCGATCCTCTAATAATAACTCCGTTAAATTTTTATCGTTCTCGTAAGTTTTTGTATAATTTTTGTGTGTTAAGGCCTCTTGTAATAGCTATGACTTTTGAGACCTATAAACCTTGTCTCTCCCATGACTATATTTGCATAAAACAGTCAAAATGTTGTAAACAAAAAATCTAAATATAATAATCTGTGAAAACCAACGGAAAAACAGTTTTATTAAAAATGTCAAATATTCAAGTGAATCTAAAAAAGTATTTAAAATAAAAAATCAACGGTTTTTACATCAATAGAGTCATATAATATCAATCAATATAGACACAATTAAAAAATAGTTTAAGTGGGTACTTTAATGTAACAAATTGACATACACACGTAATTATTGACAAGGTTATTTTTAAGCTTTAGATTTAAATTAAGATTGGCCGTGACTTTAAACGAATGATTCAATTTAACACAAATAAATAACTAAAGAGCTTTTAAGTAAGTTTATTATTTTTTTTATTTTATCGTTCAACTCAAAGTAAATATTATTAAGTATATTTTTAGTATATATTATAAAATTTCAGTAAAGATGTTGACTAAAACGTTTAAATTACGTATTATTTACTGTTTAGTACGAAGTAAAAGATAATGGAACTTTACGTTTAAAAAATAAGCTTTTTTTTAATATTAGGCTATATGTTCTACATATCCATAACACATATACGAGTAAGTATTGTCCTAGAAAATCTTTTTGTACAATTCTAAGATAGTGTATATATATATATATATATATATATATATATATATATATATATATATATATATATATATATCATACGTGTATACGTCTAATATGGTTTTAAATCTCCATAAATAAATAGGCAAAGACAAAACAGTTACCTTTTTCTCCTTTGTTTGTCAACCGATTTTCTTTTTTTATGGTCGGTGCCAATTGACGAACTCGAGAGTAATCAATAAAAAAAATATGGATAACAGATTTTTTACATTGATAGATAAATTCTATTCATATTTGATTTCCTTAAAGTTTCAATAATGATTATAGTTGAATTTTGTCCACGCGAACAAAAGTAATAATAAAAAAGCATATTTCTTTCAACAAATTCGCTATTGTCTTCAAAGGTACTTCGCCTTACCCTTTACTTCATTTATAAGCAGATATATACAATATTTTAATTTGCTTATAATTATAGGACTTACAACTAGTAGCTGTTTGCCGTCTCAGGGTCGATCAAGCGTCACAACTCGATATTGTAGGAAGTGTAGCGAAACATTGGATATTTCGACATTACTGTTAATTTTGTATGACGCCTACATTTTTATCTTTAATTTAACATAATTATATCTATTTTTCAGACACTAACACACAGCGCCATCTAGTTCCATTGTAAGCTACGAGGCTTGTTGTATAGATACCAGATAGTTGATACACTGCACATATATAACTTTAAATAAATACATATTATAAAAACAAACACCCATGACTTGAGCACAAACATTCGTGCTCATCACACAAATGAATGCCCCCAGTGGGACTCGAATACGCGACCGTTGGCACAGCAAGTAGGGTCACTACAAAGTGAGCCAAGCGTGTCGTCGCAATCTAGATGACTCTCTATTTATTCTTCGTATTTATTAGTTTCCTAGCGACTCACCCTTGCTTCGCTCGGGTTTGCCTCTAGATACCTTATGACGGTTGGTATGGAATACATAGACTATATATCAGCACCCTTATATATGGTTAATAATTTCTTTTAATTAATAGAAGCATTACTTATTTTGGTAGCAAACAGGATATCAAAAACTATACAACAGAGATATACAAAGAGCTTCATAGTTTATTTTCTCAGCGATACCGTCATGATTAAATTTCTGAGCATATCCTACATTGAACATAAAAGTTAGTCGAGTAAATAGGGTTGTCAGATAGCATAAAGCTTACACCGGAGCGTCAAGAAGCATGAGCTTTTGCACAAGATGTTTTTTGACGTGAAACGTCTTTAGATTCACACCGTAACATACGGGTACTGAGTTAGAAAAGTGGACAGTAACGCAATAAGTTGCATTTGGTTGCCATAGTAACCGTTGTCTCATAAATGATATATATGATATTCTTTCCGTTGCTATCTTCAAGATTCTATGTTTACTACATTGTTGTCCAATATTAATCAAAAGAACTTTATAAACATACACTACCCATTCAGTATCAATATATCATTAAAAATTTAGATCATAGTCTCTTTTGTTGACATTCCAATCTTTAGCACTAAAAGCGACTCGCTGAAATAGACGTTTCAAGTTAAAACGAAGGCGGTGTAGCCCGACACAGCCTCAACCGATTTTTTTATATATTAATGTGAACACCAATAAAAAAAGGTAACCGTAAAAGGGATCATAAGGAATGATACTAAAATGGATATATATTTTTTTAATTACAAATATGTATGGATATCTACCTATACTATATTCTAAGGAGGAAAGATTTTTTGTTTGTTTGTACTGAGGATGAAAATGAGATGGGATGAAGACGGGGGAATGGAGAAAGTTTGTATGGGGTAGCAACCTGGGGACCAACCCGAGTGAAGCGAGTGTCAGTTGCTGGTTGTTGATAACATGATTTTGTTCATATCATCTATGAGAAATCCCATTGCTGAAGTATTTTTATACCTTCAAACTTTAAATCCAATGAACATTTAAAGATCATGAAACGAAAAAATCATTCATTAAATGTTAAATTTATATAATATTTTACGTATGTAGGCTAAATTAAGGTGCAGCATCCAATTATTCCATCTCACCAGTTGTTATAATTACATAATGACATTAACGTACGAAAATTGTTCATACGAAGAAGGTAAGACGTCCGAAGCATCAAGATTATTTAAAGTTCACTTGTTGGTCTCGACACCTTTATAAAATACTGACTTTTTTATCCAATAATATCTTCCCATTTGATTGCACAGTACCTAAAGGTGAGCAAAGTTAGTCAAACTACGATTATAAATGCATAAGCTTGTATGTGTGTATGTTTGTTACTTGTATATAGCCTAGAGTAGCGTGGCTACTCTTGTTGCTGCACAGTCACTAGTTTGGACATAAGGCCAAGTTTTTTGTTCTAGATTATTTTTAACAGTTTTTGACTGACGTCTAACAACAGCTACTCAATTCGGTTATCGGCAATTGTGCGTCAATTTTCATGATAATTTTTAATTAAAAGATATGAACATGAACATAAAGGGTTGTGTGGGATAAATTGCAGGAAATACCCAATAATTTCATGTGCAATTTTAACTTTTAAAGTGATGTTAAAGTGTGCCTTTAATATGAAATTGATCATTAATATTTCTACACATGCTTACACATTATTTGCCCGTATATAATTATAAGGACAAATAATGCGTAAGCTGTCTAATGTCCATATTATAACATAATTTTATCTCCCATAAATATAAAAAAAATTGCTGTAATATTTTAGAGGCAAATATAATCACTTGAAATTATTGCAACAATATAGTACTAAATAGCCGTTCCTTCAGTCTTTAAACCACTAAAGAGACGATATTATGCATTATTAATTACAGTTTACGGTATAATGATCTTAATTAGAGTAATTTATCCATGAAGTTATATTTATATGTCATACGTAACTTTACACTGACCGCATCAAGTATACTTGAGGTGCCGCAAATATGTACTATGTCTCATTATTAGCGATTAAGGTTAATACTAGATACAATGTATCATCACTAATGGTTATGTAAAACTCTAAATTCTTATAGCATAGACTGGCGTTGCCCGCGGCTCCGCCCGCGTTCAGATGACCAAAAACCAAATTCTTAGGTTTTATATATTAGTATACTCTTACAATGCAATTTTTGTATTTTTTCTCAGAAATGAGATATTTTCCCGCGGTAAAAAGTATCCTATATGTTGACTCGGTAATCAGCTATCATCATACCAAACATCAAAATCTGTCCAGAGGTTTTCTCGTGATGCGGTAACAGACAGACAGACAGACAAAAATTCTAAAAACTATAGATTCGGACTCTGTATCGATAATAATGTCTATTTCAATTAGATTTTCCAAAAAATATTTAATGTACAGATTCGACTTAGTTACAATTTTATTATACGTATAGATGTCGACATATTAGCTGATTCCTTTTTTTTCACAAAATTGCTAAATAAATAAATGCTTTAATAATCTTAAATAATGTTATATAATTGTTAAATTAATGTAACCATATTCCTTCTCATTGATTAATAAAAAAACTTATTAAGTATTTCTATAATATATTTTGTATAATATTTTAAAAAATTTATATCTGTGCATGCTGTGGTTATTTGTAAGTAATCACTACATTTTGTTCCTAGTTTTTAGTTCTATTTTTTTATATTTGTGTGTATTATTTTAAGTGATTATAAAAAAAAACTAAAAAATAAATAAAAAAATGCCATAACTGCTAAACTATTTAAAACTATTATTTTTAGTAGTAACTAACAGCCTTCGAAGCAGACTTTAACGAGTTCTCATTTTCGTATAAGCTTAAAATTTTATATGTAAAACCTGGTTGATAATACGAGTATATTAATGTAGTACTATCGAGTTGACTTTATTGTGAAATCAGAAGGTGGATAATGAAATTCTGCAACGGTCACCTTCAAGTTTGAGCTTATTTGATTTGTTTTAATGAGCGCCGTACATTGCAATGGGTAAATAAAAGTATTTTTAAGAGATAATAATTTTTTCTCAGCTAATTAAAGTTTTCGTCTTAATTGTAAAAAAAAAATTTTTTTTAAATAAGCGCATACGACCTCTTTTATAAAAGGAGGTTTTAAACAGAATATTATGGTACCAATCTATTACATCTTGTTACGGTACAAAATCTATGAAATGAATTGTGTTTTTAATTAGCATAATCGATTCGCAATGCCCGTTACAAGATAAAATACTTTTTACACCAGACCTCTAAAGATTTGGCCTCATTACGTGTTGTATTTATTATCCGATTATGTAAAATTTCAAATAAAACAGTTTAAAAACTTTACATAATAACGAAGTAATAACTTTTTACTTTAAAAAGGTACCACGTTACACATTCCTAAAGTGTTAAAAATAATTATTTAATCTTGAGAACTTTTTTAACTATCCTCGAATTATAAATTTATAAAGGATAGAACAGAAAAAAATTATTCGTGATAGACTGCTCGTAGGTAATTATTAATTAAAAAAGAAAAATTATGAAAATCAAACCACAATTGGCGATGATATCGCCAAAAAACAAAGAGCCTTATTAAATTTTGAAATTTTTCAAAAATAAAAACAAATAAGGGAAAATGTCAAATTAAATTCCACTATCTGTAAGGATAACACTAATTGGTTTAAACAAAGGCGTGTAAATGTTAATCAGATTTGATTACTATTGAGGCCAACAAGCACCCACGTCCCACACTCAAGCGACTCATTCTATCAACAAATACCAAACGACACATATGATAAGTATCAAATAAGGTATGCCACTACCCAATACACCTAAAATGAGCGTTATTAGTCCGTTTAGCGGATATAAATACTTGCATACGCTTTCGAGCGTAATAATTGTTATAAAACCTATACATATAATAAAATTGTAACTAAGCCGAATCTGTACATTAAGTATTTTTTGTAAAATCTTATTGAAATAAACATTAATTATTATCGATACAGAGGCCGAATCTATAGTTTTTAGAATTTTTGTCTGTCTGTCTGTTGCCGCATCACAGAAAAACCACTGGAGGGATTTTGATGAAATTTGGTATGGTGATAGCTGGTTATCCGGGTCAACATATAGGATACTTTTTACCGCGGGAAAATGTCTAATAGAAATGTACATGACGTTTATTTTTCGACGCACTGAATTACTAACATAAAAACCATTTTATTCTATAACATATCACAAGTAGACACGTGTTAATGATTACATATCGAATTATTAATTATCAAAAATGTAGATCATTTCCTCATGTATCTCAGAATACCACATTTGAAATTTAAACGATCATACAAATCATATTAAAAAGCAGGAAATGGCTTCTGATATAATTTATTCTCAAAAACTAATTCTATCAAAGCCATTGCATACGTCACGGAGAAGGCATCGATAGCCACAAAAAGACGAGTGGTTGTCCTCGCGCAAAGATCACTTGTAAGACACTTCCCTGCACTTGTTATGTATTTATTACCTGACGTTGAAACGTTTCTAGAGCAATTTGCCAAAGTTATACTGGTTCTTTATGAGACGCTTCGTGTTTAAGTCACATAATGCAATGTTATTTCTCAATAGATATAGCTGATTATGATGTTAAGATTGTATTTGTAGCTGAATTTAAATTGATATATAATCTTGAAAATGAGTTAGATTATATACTATACACATTCTTGGATTTTCTTATTTTACGAATATTTTATTAACATTTTTATTTGACGGCCATCTCGTGTTTTTGCGCAAGGTGTCGCAAAATCGAGCCCTGCGCAGAACAATGCTCTGTATATATGATACGTGGCGACAATTTAGTGAGGACCGTCGTATTTACAGCTTCTTTTTATTAGTTTGGTGTCTTGTATGTAAAAATATACATTATAATATTTTTACACAAAAAGTTTTTTAGATATTAAACTATAATTATTAAGATATTTACATTAATTTTAATTAATAAATGTCATTGAATTCCTAAATTTCTACCAAATGTAAGAAATTATGTTTTTAGATAAAATCTAAGCATTTCTTCTAATATCAGTCTCTTTTACACAGGCATGTTGTACACATGTTCTGTGCGTTCAAATCACGATCTAAGGCTAAATTACAAATTGTACATAAACTGCTCTAACGTGAGAACTTTACAAATGGCTCGAAACGAGCTCTGCGAGTACCCTAGATAGATATACACAAGCTTTCATATGTCACTTGATTCTATCTGAACTATGGACATAGAATTCATAAAAATGGCTTTAAAATGTTTAGTTGTTTCTAATAGGTCGTTTGGACCATTGAAATTTATATACGCGTATTATAGTATATGATATAAAACATGAACGAATAAGTCACTGGACCAGACATATAAGCGGACGTACCTTTATCTGTCTTATTAGTAGCCAGGAAATTTCAGCCTTTGTCGTTTGTTTTTTGCGTCAGTCTCAAGCATTTACTTGTCAACAAACAATCTGCCAAAAATGACTAAATGTTCTGTTAAATGGTGTAAAAACTATAGCGGCGGAAGCAGCACTGTTTCTTTTCACTTGTAAATACATTATTTTATTACATTTATTGTTATTTATCACACAATTTAATAAAATTGTAAAATAAAATGTCATATTATCCAACTATGTTAAATATAGTCGATATTTCTATGTATTGTTGACATCTGACAACCATCATAAAATCCCTGGTTTATACCATTCAGAACAAATGACTAAACTGTCGAGTGAGTCCATTTGACATCGACTAGTGCTTGACAATGTCGAAAAATATATCGATATTTGACGAAATAACTGAACGAATTGTGTTATTTGTACAGTACAATAACATAAAATACTTTTATCACAGTATCCTACAATCTGATGACAATAAATTTATAAAAATATTTTCTAAGTCACATAAAAATATAAATGCAAAAATTATAATTAGTATGTGTACTTAATTTTTTATTTTATTTTATACCACATTTATATACTTTGGAATATTATTCCATTGTAATAATAATAAAGATCATTTTATTTCAACACATAAATTACACAAAATCAAACAATAATGTTTTAGCACTAAACTTCTGGGTTGGCGATTTGTAATAAAACACTTTACTTTCACGATCTATTTTACTTTCACGATCCAACACTCACTTTAATTTGCAATCACTTTTTCTTTTTCCTAATTTCACAAATGTTTATTAAGAACTGAGCAATATTAGGACAGTGTCACGTTTTTATAAGCTACCCGAGACAATCAATTGCCAATTAAAATAATTCAATAACAGAATCAACAAAATCACTTTATTTAATTAAATTAGCTTAATATTTTTTTAATCTTTAAAAAATAATTTTTATTATATATTAATGGAATATACACCCGATATTCATTTGTTCATTAACATTATTATAGACCAACAGAATGCTGCCATCAATGCCATCGTATTTATGTAAATCAAATTAAAAAATAATTATTATTTGACACATTATTATTGCCTCTTTAATTCATTTATTTTAATTTATTATAATAAATACAGATATTTTAAATTAAAAGATGTAAAATATGATGACTATGCTAACCAATGTCTAAAATGTCATTAATTGGTTCATCGATATATGTATTTTATCGATTACGTTCAAGCACTAGAAATATTGTATTGTGTACCTGTGTGTATAATAATGTAATAAAATCTTTGTGTGCGTTATGCGTCTTTTGGTTGAACGAGTTTTCATACATTTGTATTTTATGTCTCGTCCAGTGGTTTATTCGTTCATGATATAAAATGTGAACTTATGTACAAAAATACAAATTTTGCACGAATAAACTTAATATCTATGTCATATATAATGCTAATAAATGAAGTCTCGGTTGGTACTATTTTCATAGTATGCTAAAAAAGCTTAATTCAAACATGTCCCACTAGTAACTATCTATTACCGATAATGCAAATATTATAAAACCGAAAGCTTATGAGCGAATGAATGTGTTTGTAACTTATCCACGCTGCTTTTAAAGGATTTAAGTAAAATTCGGACTATAAATACTGTAACAGTAGTATAACACATAGAATACTTTTTACCCGACTGCGTTGAAGCCCAACGGAGGGTTATGTGTTTGACCTGTATGTATGTATGTCTAAAAACCCCGAGTGCGTAAATAGTGAACTAAAAAGATGAGAACAAATTGACGAAGGGATATAGTATTATGCAGTATAATGTATATTTCTGACTGCATTATACTATATATTTTTTTTTAATTTTTATAAATATATTTTGTTTTCGTATATATCGAGCAAGAATAGCCGAGGGCACAAACTAATTGCTAAATAATTGTATCACCCAGCATTTTATTTATATAAATCCGAGTGTGTCAAGATTGTCGTTACTAAATGTCAAGGGAATGTAAAACTGATGAAAACAAACTGGACCAGATCAGTTAGATTACTAGTTATTAACAAAAGGTTAAATCTGTATGGACTTTCAAAGCTACTGTTCTGTTTATAGAAAATAACGAGAACTGAGTCGATTAGCTGTTAAAGTAATAACAGGAATCTGCGCTATATATTTATAAAACCATTTAAAAAATTCTAAAGCTCATATTCCATACTAACAACTTATCATTGCTTCGCTCGGATGCGTCCCTAAGTACGTGGATTTTGTTCACAATTTCATGGGTTATAATAAATATAATGTTGTAATATGGGCTATAATAATATAACTCTTTATAACATAAGCTATCTGCCAGTGAAAGTCTCGTCAAAATCGGTTCAGCCGTTTCGTAGATTAGCTGAATTAGAAACTAACAGACAGACAAACAACATTTTAAAAACTGTGTTTTTCTAATAAGTGCCGTATATAATTTCATATGCATTTAGTAAAAAAAGTATTATTTTAACATTACAAACGGACACTTCAATTTTTTTTATTTGTAATAGATAACTTTAACTTTGTAAGCTCAATTGACTGAATTACATGCAATAGACACTAAACATAAGTAAGTCTAGTCTGCTATTCCGATAATCTCGCACATTCATCATATAATTTATTGGGCAACAACATAATTCATGTCTTGAAGAACGATTTGAAGAACTTTGACCGACTGTTGGGTAAATATTTCCCATGGGAATATTTTCTTTTTTCCAAATCATTAATACAGAATCTGCAGAAGAAGAAGTACGGTATTAATAGCTTTAATATTTATTACTAGCATTGCCCGCGGCTCCGCCCGCGTTCAGGTGACCAAATACCAAATTCTTAGGTTTTACATATTAGTATGCTCTTACATTGCAGGTTTTATATTTTTTATCGGAAATGAGACATTTTCCCGCGGTAAAAAGTATCCTATATGTGGACCTGGATAACCAGCTATCACCATACCAGATTTCATCAAAAACAGTCCCGTGGTTTTTCTGTGATGCGGTAACAGACAGACATAAACTCTAAAAACTATAGATTCGGCCTGTGTATCGATAATAATGTTTATTTCAATAAGATTTTTCAAAAAATATTTAATGTACAGATTCGGCTTAGTTACAATTTTATTATATGTATAGATTATGAAATGAATTGAAATGTTCATATAATTTCATTTCTCTATTTTTGAGTAGAATATTTTTAATTCAATATTATTATCTGTACAATTAAACACAGTATGAAATAAAAAACCAATAACATAATAAATTACATAAATTACATAATACAGACCGTTAGAATTTTATTGCTAATTTTGCCCGCGGCGATGCTCGCATATATTATTATGAATTATTGCTCGGTTCTAAGTTGTGAAAAATATAAGAAAAATTATAGCCTATGCAACAGGCTGTAATTTTTCTCAATAAGTAGGCTATAAAATGCCAAAGTAATTATTCCAAACGTGACTGGCAGTTCCCAAAATTATTATCAAAAACAAAAAAGAACGATAAAATATTTTCACATTTAAATAACATTTTCATTTCAATTATTCGTTCACTCATTGGTGTAATAATTGTTTTCGCAATATATTTTTAACTCAATTTAATTTTATGAGCACATTTATATTAATATTATAAAGAGGAAAGATTTTTTGTTTGTTTGTATGTTTGTACCGAATAAGCTCCGAAACAACTGGACCGATTTAGATTAAATTTGGTAAGAAGATAGTTTGAGACCCTGAGAAGGACATAGGATAGATTTTATTGCGAAAATCATCCCTTAAAGTGGTAAAAATGGGGATGAAAGTTTGTATCAACCTAGGGTTTAGTTTAATCAACCTAGTTTTACTATAAAAGGCAAAAGTATTTCATGATATATATATATTACTGAAACATACATACTTGTCGCGACTCTTTATTAGTAGTATAATAATTTAGAACAACATTAGCCTTGTACTAGTTTTTGTGCCAACAGGAAAAGTTAAATATTTTCGACTCCATAGTTCATCTGATGACATTTCATACATACCATTACACATGACATTTATCAAACCGATATATGCGCTTTAGAAACCAATTAATTTAGACATAAAAAAAATGTAAATATTCTAATATACTACTGACATTTATTGAAATATCAATTGCCGAAATATACCATAAACGCTTTTAAGTTTACTTATGTTCATAATTTTGAAGGTGAAAAAAATATTTCATCAAATATATTATGTACGTGCATAAATAGATATGATTATATCTTATTCAATATAAAAAATAAGAAAACATCTATTTTGTAAATTTTATAACTGGACTAGTAGAACCCGCGGCCACGCCCGCATCCAATCAACAAAAAAACTCTAGTTACATGTTATACATATTAGTAATATGTATTTATATTAGATTGTGCATATAAAAATACTAAAATCGCGGTTAAAAATGGTGATGAGGGTAGGAGGGTGAAAAATATTTTTACGACCTTATTCTTCCTACCAAAAATACAAAAAATATCATTAAAATCGGTCAAGCCGTTTCGGAGGAGCGCGACCACAAACACCGTGACACGAGATATATATATATATATCTCGTATATATATATATATATATATATATATATATATATATATATATATATATATATATATATATATAAAAACAATGAAATTTTCGAAAATCGCGTATAATCTAGACAAAACCAGGTTTAAATTATGTCATTATGAAGAACAAGTTATAAAGATAAAATAAAAGTAATATAAGGCAGCGACGCAATCTATTTCCTCATTCTACAAGTACTTAGCGTACTACTCTACCGACACTTGCCGATGACAGAACTTGTGTATAATGTACACACGTTCAAAATAAAGCTTACAAAGATATATTGCATCTTTAAATCATTTGCCAAATCTATAAAATGAACCCCTATAGCCATGCTAAACAACCCTCTTAAAGACTATCTATACTTAATATTATAATGAGGTAAAGTTTGTGAGTTTGTGACGTTGTAGAGGGTAATCTCTGGATCTGGAACCGATTTAGGTGAAATTTGGTAAGAAGATAGTTTAAGACCCTGTAAATGACATAGTTTATTTTTTATCTCGAAAATCATCTCTTAAAGGGGTGACAATGGGGATGAAAGTTTGTATTGCGAAGCAAGCTAGGAAGAACCCTAGCAAAGCGAGGGTGAGTCGCTTGTCATTATATTAGTGTCGATATCTCTAAAAGAAAACTAAAAATATCTATGTAAGAATGACATATTATTTTCTCTGGATACGTAATTACACGCACAATGACAAATGTTATTTTTATATTTTTTCACTACATACTCGTACATATATTTAATATATTCTTTTCGTGGTATATAATGGGGCATGTATTTAGAATTTTTTCCCCTTAAACTCAATTAAACATAAAATAATTAAAAATCCGTGATAATACGCACAAAATAAAATATGCCATGCCACCAATGAGTATTTCCATCTTTTTGTAGTCTTTAAAAGAGTCCGGAAAGGAAACTAGAAAATGATGAAAAAAGCTGGTAATACCTAAGCCTGCATTAATATTACTTAATTCGTGTCAATAATGGATTTACCCATTACAGTTTGTAGGATTTCTAAATAAATACCGGCACCGGGAGGATTTTACGTGAATTAATGTGGTAATTGGCAAATGCAAGCGGAAAATCTTTATAGGGAGGTTGCGTTATGCAATAAATTCAGTTATTAGGACAACGAATATATGTAACGAATATAAATTAAAATGTTATACATATATAAATATCCATACTAATATTATAGATGTGAAAGTATATTTGTTTGTTTGCATTTCTTTCATGTCGAAACAGAGTGACGGATTGGCGTGATTTTTGTGTGGAGATAGTTGGAGGGCTGGAGAGTGACATAGGTTACTTTTTATCGCGAGAGATTATCTAATTCCCACGAGAAAACACGTTATGATCAGTATTACTTGAAACTTGGTATTAATGCTCTTCAATACAATTAAATAAATATGTGTCTTAGCATTTTTCAAAATGTATCCAATAAGGGGGTAAAATAGAGGATAATATTTTGTATGAAACCTACCTTTTTAGATAAGCGCGAGCGATAACGCGGGTTCTGCTAGTATAAATATGAATAAATTGATATATTATAAAATAACTTAACTCTAAATCGATTGATTTGGAGTAAATGTAATAACCCGTTTCCCAAACTCTATATACCAATTATTATGTAACCGATAAAAAAAGAGTCTCGTACAATAATAACACAAACAATAATTAGTATACTATAATATTATAAAAAGGTAAAGTTTGTGAGATTGTGAGTTTGTGGTGTTGTAGGGGGTAATCTCTGGATCTACTGAACCGATTTAGAAGAAATTTGGTAAGAAGATAGATTGAGATCCTGGGAAGGACATAGAATACTTTTTATCCCGGAAATCATCCCTTAAGGGGGTGAAAATGGGGATGAAATTTTGTATGGGGAATCAAGCTAGTCTTTTATAATTTAGAAAAAAGGGATGAATTATTGTATTTTAATGTTTTTCTAACGACGACGTTTCAATGCCTCGGTTGACATGAATAAAGCAATCAAATTAAATTATCCACTTTGATTTAAGGCTTTATATTAGCCTTCTAAATATATTTAAGTAACATTTAAATGGAATTAATTACATTTATGCATCCATATTTACATAATTTAAATGCCGTATGCCTTACACTATACACTAATTTCGTATTTCCTGTCACTGGCGCTTATCGATATACCAATCATAATAGTACAATAAAATATATGTGTGCGTGTATGTATATGTATCAGTGTGTGTCTGTTCACTGTACTAAATAAATTTGGAAGAAATTTAGTGATAGATTATTACCTGGAGTAACACTAGGTACTTTTGGTAATAAAATTGGCAGAAAATTGATGCTGCCTGTTTACATGATATTAATACAATCAGCGATCGAGTGAAGCGAGGGTGAGAAGGATAAAACAACCTACCAACCCCCTTCGTGACTTTTCTATTCTACGTCATATAGGTGAAGTAACCTGTGTTCAACTGGCCTATGAAGCCTAACAAAAAAAAAATTAAAATGAATTGAACAAAATAACCTTGAAATATCATTAATACATTACAACTACTTGTATAAGAAAAAATATGCTTTCACTCATTACCTGTGATCACGACAGAGATAAGATTTTTTTATAATATTTTTCGTCTGTCAAATTATACGGACGTATAATAAAAAATATAATTAATTGAATGGCAATATTAATGGTGTTTATGTATTTATCCAAACGCATGTAAATTACTCTGTAATAAAAAAAACCTATGCTAATTCCATTTTTCAATATCAACGAAAAACATATGAAAGGTCATTATAATAAACCTAATATAAATCGATTAATTGCAAAAGACATATCCAAAACATTAAGATTTTTAAATGTACACATAACTATTATTTTTTTCCTTGAGATGAATTGATAGCATTTAATTACGCTATAAATGTCAATTCATAATACTAATTAAAAATATAATATACTAGCATTTCCCGCGGCTCCGCCCGCGTTCAGATGATCACAAACCAAATTCTTAGGTTTTATTTATTAGTATACTCTTACATTGCAGTTTTTGTATTTTTTCTCAAAAGTGACATTTTCCCGCGGTAAAAAGTACCTATCCTTATATGTTGACCCGGATAACCAGCTATCACCATACCAAATTTCATCAAAATCCCTCCAGTGGTTTTTCTGTGATTCGGTAACAGACAAACAGACAAAAATTCTAAAAACTATTGATTCGACCTCTGTATCGATAATTATAACGTTTGTATCAATAAGATTTTCTAAAAACTATTTAATTTACAGATTCGGCTTAGTTACAACTTTATTATATGTATAGACTACATATTTAATATGCATGTTAAGGCCATGCATGTAATGTACATATAGCCTGAAAACAAATGTAATCTTCTTACTACATATCCAGCCAAAGATTATCAAATCTAAAAATTCTTATATTCCTTCATGCTTAAAACTTTGCCATTTTCAATTTAAAAAAATGCGAAAATGAAAGCGTAAAATATATTAGGTCCTTTGTATAATATACAATACTAGCGATTCATCCTCGCTTCGCTCGGGTTCGATTCTAGTTTGATTCGCTATACAAACTTTCATCCCCATTTTCACCCCTATATAATATTAGTATAGACAAGCATGACGTACAGTACAACAGCATTACGACAAATCCTATATACCTAAATATTATATACGGAAACCTAAAGAAAGTGACAGTACACGCTGGCTGTTTTGTTATGACAATTGACAATCAAGTCAATATTAGTTTTTGCTTAAAATATAAATTTTAGTATTCAGATCTGGTGTTATTTTGTTTTCTAAGAGTGAAGTGATAAAGTCATAAAAACATTGAAACACTGGATTCGAACGTGCATCGAGTGCCAAACACCTTTATGTTTGGATTGCTTTGAATCCGATGGCACCTTAAAACCTACTTATACGAGAAGGGTAATCTAATACGTAATCTATATGGAAACCATGAAAAAGAAATAGAATTATAAAACTAACCTAAATCACTCATGTTTTATTGTGTGATTTATATGAATAGATCATTTTACTTTGGCAGAAATAATTCTTACTAAGAGATTTGGTTGCCACTAACCAAAAAAACTACACTAAAAAATAAACTACTAGTCCTGCAAGAGACTAACATACTAGAACTTGTGTATTAAGAATGAATTTAAAATGTATATGTGTGTTATGTTGTTGGTGTTCTTAATAAATAAAAAAAGAAACCAAATATACCAACATTTTATAATACAAAAAATAAAATAAGAATTATAATTTGAATCACTTTTATGTAACCTTTGATAGCTTTCTGCTGACCCTACTTGCAATTTTATCTCTCAAATTATGTTACAAAATAAACTCACAGTCACAAAATTATGTGTGACATCTTTTTATACAACATTTATGTGATTTGTGCAAAAAATAAATATTACTGATTTCTTACAATAGTTATATTTCCGGCAAAAATGGTAAGATTTTTTAAAACATAAAGTTTATACTTACAGAAATACTTACGTGCTCTCATATTAACCAATGAAAATCAAGAAAACATGCGTAAATTACCTGAAATTAAAAAAAAATAATATTAAGTATATGAAAATTATATGTATATAAAGTAATTTGTCTTGCAAGGTAATCGAGTATGACACTCGGTGATTATTAATTATATATTATTTAATTCAAGCTCATATTAGAAAATCAATGAAGCCTGATTTTTCTACAATGTAGCATAATATAAAAGAATATTTTTATGATGTACGTTTTATCGGTTTGTATGGAATAAATAGACCATATTATATTATATAGATTGTATATATACGTAGGTATGATTCAGTTTCATAAGCTTTACTTAAGAACTTACAAAAATTCATCCCCTTTTCATCCCCTTTATGGATGATTTCCGGGATAAAAACTGTCCTATGTTATACTTTCTTAGATTTACGCGAATACTTGACATTTTAAATAAAACTATCTTTTCGGATTTCGGGAACCAAAAATCAAAATAAATTCGCGAAAAAATCCGAAAAGATAGTTTTATTTAAAACTGTCCTATGTTCTTCCCTTCCCGGAATCTCAAACTATGTTCATAGCAAATGTTATCTAAATCGGTTCTGTAATTCCAGAGATTACTTCCTACAAACAAACTTACAAACTTTACCTCATAATATTAGTATAGATAAAAAAAACATCATTTAAGATGAAACATTAGTTTTTGCTAATGTGTCAAGAGAGAACCGTGAGTTACAGTTAATACTTTTTATACTTAAAGTCTTACTAATATTTATCCTTCTATTTGTAGAAAGTAAAATACATAAGCTTTAAATTATTTGAAATTTTATCCAAATTTATTATAAAATTTTAAATTATAGCGGTTTTATGAACCAGTGAACAAGAAACAAAATGAAATTGTTAAAAACCGATAAAAGAACGTGTTGATTTATTAAACAATTTTGATAAGCAGCTTATACGTATATATTTATTTTATTTTTCGTTAGATTTTAGCATTTACATTTTTTCTACTTTACATTTTTTCTTAAATGTATATGGTAAGTAAAAAGAGAATTTTGTAAAAACTATTATTATCTGTATTTTTAAGCTCATCCAGCCTTAACCTGAATAAACAAAAATATCAAAGATATAATAAAAAATATTTATTTTCTTTAACAATTTTTTTTATTTTTTAATAATATTCACGACTTTGGTTCCATAATATTTTAAAAAACCTTTTTATTTTGAAAATACTTTGATAAATAAATTTTAAAAAATTTCAAATATTAAAGGCAAAGGTGTCAAACAGAAAAGAATAAAACCTTTCAGTTCCTAGGAAGTAAGCTTTTTCTTGTTTATTGCTTGTTTAGACTGTATAATGCCTAAAATTACAAAAATTGTATATTAGGTTTTTCTGCCCATACCATTTTTTTTTATTATTTTCATGTTATATGTACTACTGTAACTGTACCTATTATAAAGGCGGACCACCAAAAACTATTTTTATATTGTAACAAAGCAATTTTAACTCTCGGAGTAGGTATTTAATAAGTCGCTTCCTCAAAACGTTGCATTTATTAATACAAAAAGTATATAGTTAACTCATCGTCTCTCTCTCTCTCTCTCTCTCTCTCTCTCTCTCTCTCTCTCTCTCTCTCTCTCTCTCTCTCTCTCTCTCTTGTCACTCATCACACTCGATGTCTTTACTCAAGATATGGCAAGCTATATTTTTTTTAAATCCAAACCTAAGGTAAAATCTGTTTTAGGACAAATAATAGTGTAGAGTGCTTGAATCAAGAATTTCACTTAGGAATTTGCTTAAAAAGTTACATTTTCGCTATTATAACTGAATTACTCATAAATAAATATTTCTAACGTACCATTGTAAAATATTATAAATTTTAAAAAATGGTCTTCTGACCGATTTCGGAAACTGAGGCCAATCTCACTGAGGCTAATCAGATGCGCAGGAGATATTATAGTACAACGCGTATATCGGTGTACGCGCAGACACAGTGTGCACTCTCTAGTTTTTATTCCTTTTACTCTCAAAGACCGATGGAACGATACTTCGTCACGACCGGTGAGAATAAGGCGCTGGACAAACGGCTTTACGTGCTCTCCAAGACACAGGGGTGACACACCGAAAAATTCCCAACTCCGGTCTGTTACTGGGAAATCCTTAACTTTCTGTTACTCAATAACTAAACATAGCCCGACCCGAAACTCGAATCCAGAGCTCCGGTTGTGCAGCCGCACTTGCTACTACACCATCATTATAGTGTACTTTATATGAGTTTTTTTGTAACTTTCAGTATTAGCTCAGAACAAGCTTCTAAAGTCTGATACACATTGTTTCGTAATCTATTATTTAGTTATCTTGTATCGAACTAGTTATATATTGTGTGCCTTTCACTTATTTAGGTAATTAAGTAATTTTGATGATTGTTCAAAATAAATAGCTTATTATTAAGTTAAATAGAAATAATAGAGTAATAATTGAAATCTGTAAAATCCAGACAATAGTTTTTATCAAGGCTTCATACAAAAAGTTACATGTAATGTTTTAAGATTATAATAGAATTATTATAAAAATATATTCGTTATTACTGTGTTCTTTATTATTTCGAAAACCTTGTGTTTAGAATGTCATGAAGCAGTTGCATTGTAACTATTGCATTGGATTAGTTTTTTTTTTCTTAAGTATGCAACTCATTTAAGTATGCAACTAATTCAGATTATAGATTAAGCAAAGACTCGGAGCTGTAAGTCCTGTTTTTTAACCCCCGACGCAAAAAGAGGGGTATTATAAGTTTGACGTCGATTTTTGTCTGTCTGTTTGTGTATCTGTGACATCGTAGCTGTCAAATGGATGGACCAGTTTCCATGCGGTTTTGTTTATTTGAAAGCCAGTTTCCTTGCGGTGGTTTTTAACTATGTTTGGTTATTATCGGTCCAGCAGTGTAAGAGTATCAGCTTTTTTCCGAAATGATTTAAGGCGTACGATTATTCAATTAAGTGGCACTTCACGCATGCCACTGCGTGCGTGCGTTTTTAAATTTTTAATTTATAATTGATTTTGAAACGAATGATTCGCACTGACTTCACTCAGATACCTTTTTGCAACTGGCTAACATCATACAGAAAGAACTATTTCCTCCAATCAAGACAATCCTACTGTCTGAGCAAATTAGCAAACACTAAGAACTAATAACAATAATTTCAAACATTATGTATTAAATAAGTTCATTTTAAGCCCTTACTAAAAAAATAGGGCGTAGAAGATCTTTTGAAATTCAATGTGTGTCCTAAAATAAGGAAACGACTATGACAATAGATTAAAATATGGAATAATTTGTGTTAATTATTATTACTCTATAAATGTTTTTTAATGTTGAGAAATAAATTACAAAGAACCTAGGAAAGGGCCTTAAAATTAAAAATATTTAATGTACATATTCGACTCAGTTAAAATATTATTATATGTATAGAAAACGTACCCAGGATCCCACCCGAGTGAAGCTAGGGTAAATAGCTAGCAAAAATTTTAATCAGTGAATCATTCCTTAGATAATCGAAAAATCAAATTTTGTTTCAAAACAATAATGCCCTGAGAGCTTAGCAAAGCTATTATAAGAGTGTATACTTAACGAAACAATTTACTTTATAATAGAGATTTCTGATCTTTGTGATATAACTTTTGATCGAAGGTCTTGCAATAATGATTTTATAAATTTCGACACAGATAATGAACCTTACTTGATTATAATAAATAAAAACATAAATTATTCTAGAATATTATAAATATGAAAGTTTGTTTGTGTGTTCGTGTGCACGTTTGTTACACTCTTATGCTGAAACAGCTGGATAGATTTGGATGAGATTGAGAACACATATAGACTATGACCTAGAGCAACATATAGGCTACTGTTACACATTCGAATGCTAAGTAAAAATTGCTAATTATTTAATTAAAATAGAAGAAGAAGAAGAAAAAATTACGAAAGATAAATTTTATTATTATTTTTATTATTAGCAATATTTTAAAATCCTAAATTTTTGCTAAAAATATGGTATTCAATACTATCTTAGATTTACGCAAATATTTAAAATTTAAAATAAAACTTTCTTTTCGTATTATTTTTTTATAGTATGGAGTAATACTAATGTTAACAATAAAATTAGCTAAAAGACGAAGTTGTCTATATATTATAAATAAACACAAGAAATGAGGGTATGTCGCCAGTATCTATATACTGGCGACATATATATATAATATCTATATATATATATATATATATATATATATATATATATATATATATATATATATATATATATATATATATATATATATATATATATATATATAATATCTATATATTATATCAATTCTTGTATATATGATTTGAATTATATATATAAAATGTAAGTTAAGTGTAATCCGGTATATTTTTGCTCAAGGCCTCATGTTGGACCGTTTGGGTTTTCACAGATGAAAGGACATGCGATGCTAATTACTGCTGATTCAGATAAAGGACAATATAGTTATTATATTATTACTTAGTACTCATAAACTTGTTTACAATCTACAGTCTGCATTTAAATGAAATTTAATATTTATTTGAAATGCTAGCGACTTACTCTCGCTCCGTCGTCGTCCCTAGTTACGTTTAACGGTTAGTATAGATTTCTCAGAGATGAGACATTTTGCCGCAATAAAAAGTATCCTATACGTAGACTTGGATAACCACCTTACCAAATTTCATCAAAATCCGTTCAGTGTTTTTCTCGTGACGTTTTCCCAGACAGAGACAAAAATTCTAAAAACTATAGATTTGGCCTCTGTATCGATAATAATGACTATTTAAATAAGATTTTCCAAAAACTCTTTTATGTACAGATTAGGTTTAGTTAGAATTTTCATATATATATATATATATATATATATATATATATATATATATATTAGCAGAACCGCTTTCCGAACTAGTGGTAGCATCGTAGACTGACTTCACTGACTCTTTAAATAAAAGTGATGATTCAAAAATGCTTATATAATTCTAATTGAATAAAGTTTAATTTCATTTCATTTATTCCTTCGTTCTTTTTTTTTTCACCAGAATCTACAGTTCAAAATAAAGTATACCTTTTTTTTCTACATTAACACACAGCACTATCCAGTTCCATGGTAAGCTACGAGGCCTGTGTTATGGATACCAGACAGTTGATACACTACACATATATAACTTTAAATACATACATATTATAAATATAAACACCCACTACTGGAGTGCAAGCATTCGTGCTCATCACACAAATGAATGCCTCCAGCGGGACTCGAACCCGCGACCGCTGGCACAGCAAGTAGGGTCACTACAAACTGAGCCAAACGTGTCGTCAGAAAGCTTTTTGATATAGTTAATGAAGCACAATTCAGCATTATTAGGAAATATTAAAAGAACTAGAATGCTATGACTGAAATTTTCATATTATTCAGGATTAAATTTAAAAATAGACCTTTTGTATCTACTTAGTACATTAAGAAATATATCCATTTATTGCATTAAAGACGTAACCTTCAATAGTCAATTTACAAGTAATTTTAGGTAATATATTTTTATCACGATCGTCTTAACTACTTTGCGATCATCGTTTAAATATTAATTAATATTAGTTACAATATTATGGGTTCAATAAGTCATAAAATTTGACTAGTCCATTATACATACACACATATGTATATTGCATCAAATTAATAAGCATGTACTAATTCACACTTTTTTTTTTAAATTAACATCATTATAGCAAAAGTGACCTTGACATTTATAAAATCAGCTTCAAATTTATGACATGTTAATATTTTTTTAATGTTATTAGCTATCATATTATATATATATATATATATATATATATATATATATATATATATATATATATATATATATATATATATATATATTATTCCTATACCTATACAGAAATTTAGTAAGGTTATCCTTATTTTTTTAGATCAATGATCCCGTTGATGTCAAGTCGACTTTTTGAGCAGTTAATTGAAATTCAGTCAAGTTATCCTTTTTAAATAAAAATATCTTTTCGGACTTTTTCACGGATTTACTTTGATTTTTGGTTTTAGACGCTTCAAATGCTTTAAATAGATAGAGAAGAAGATATAGAAAAGCAAAGATAGTAAGTTTTATTTAAAATGTCAAATATTCGCGTAAATCTAAGAAAATATTAAAGTTATCCTTATTTTTCAGATATTGATTTTAAGCACTCAAGTGCTAAATTACAAGTCACTGAAGTGCAATGGTCCTGAGTGAATTTGACCAGAGTAAGTAAGTACCTACCTACATCTGGAGACAACATTTTTTAAATAAATCGCCAAAAAAATTAAACTTTAATTTACAAAAACGTATTAAGATCTCATAAATTTCGCTTAAAACCATTTTAAAAACAAAATATTATACTTATTACACCTAAGTTATAGGTATTACAACTGTACGAATAATTTGACGTACAAAACCATTTGTAATCAACAGTGCAACTAAAGGTATCAGATCCGCTACGACCTCTGACCTCGCCACTGAAACCTAGGTATCTGTTGAAACAACGACTCATCTGCGGCTTACCGCTGATGGACACGCAGTGGTATAACAATGTCACCATAGTCTATATATAGCTATTTTAATATAAATTTGATATTTTTAAGTTGTAAAGATTAAATATTTTAATTTTATTTATTTATTTCAAATTTTAATTATTTATGAAAAAGATACAAATAAAATATTGATAATATATAGTGACAGATTGTTTTATACTCTTGATGTCACAGGAAATGTTGCAAAATATTTTATTTTGATGAGGTCTAGTCTCTCCAAAAATATAAAATTACGTTTAATTCTACTTAAATGTTCATGTTTAATACTTTGACGACCGAATAATTGGTGACGGTAATTAAGAGAGAAGAGAGAGGTTAAAAGAGTCATTAGTCTACGTATGTGTTATGTATAAGTAATGCATTTAAACAAGATACATGTAATTGTAAAATCGAACAACAAGTAAAATTTTTGAAACTCCATAATTGAGCTTATGCATCATCTTAAAATAGATTACATTGGTATCTATTATATCACAAGCAAACAAATTGCGTAAAATAAGTGAATGCACTTCCATACATTCACATTTAACCGACTTCGTAACATCTGTGTCAATGATAATCGAATGAGAAATTAATTTTATGATTTATTTATAAAAGTTAACCTAAAAATACCTATTTAAAAATTCTTATAATAATGCAGCAATAATTTGAAAATATATCTATATGTAAATAATAATAAGTGACATATCCAGTTCATTGAAATCTAAGAAAATGTTCTCTAAAATAGAAATAAATCTCTATTTAATTAATTAATCAGTTTTATCTAATACTATCGACTCACCCACGCTTCGCTCGGGTTAGACCGGTATGTTTAATGGTTAGTATGGAATAGAAAAAATGTGTGGAACAACTACAGGAACTGTACATTCTTTCGGGATAAAAAATAACTTATGTGCTATTCTAGACTACAATCTATTTCTGTGCCAAATTTCATCCAGATCCCTTCAGCCGTTCTGGCGCGATTGAGTAACTAACATCCATCCAAACTTTCACATTTGTAATATTATATTAATGGGATTATTGTTTTTTGTCACCAGCAACATAAAAAACTATGAAAAATGGATATTTTTATTAAAAAAACATTATTCAATGAAGATAATCGAGTCAAGCACATTAATTTTAAATTTAAATTACAATAACAAAATTGAATTCTTTTACAGTTTTTGTAATTAATTATTTAACATCCATACTTTATTAATTTAAAAGTAACTCTATATGATTGTTACCTTTTAAAACCCCAAGTCACTGAACAGTTTTCGATTAAATTTGGCTAAAACATAGATTATATTATGGGGACGTATAAAGGATCCCTTTTATCTCCGGGCCCGGCATGCGAGCAGAGCCGCGGGCAAAAATTGGTTGTCAGTACAATATATGTTAATCAATAATAAACTATTAATATAGAGTTACACTAGAAATCTAGACTACCTCCACTTATTAATAGCCTATAAATTAGGTCATATGTATTAGAAAATTGCGAAAACATTTGAAAAGGAATTAAAATACCTCAGTAAGATATTAAATACGACTGTATAACTTGAATAATTATCTGCAACAGTAAATACATTATTAAAAATGTTAATAAAGTTAGTCTACTACTCTACATATAGATATCGAAGCTGAAGTTATTATTGAAATAAGGCAAACTTCAAAACCTTATTTACATTTATTTTGTATCACATCAAATATAAGTTATTCATAAAAATATGAAAGTATGATATACTTCATATGAGAGATAATCAGCCAGCCAGCGTGTAATTAGAGGTGCTATTTGAATTCTCATTAACATGCACTTTCTCATCCCCACAAAACACTGTACTACTGCTAAATTGTATTATTTTAAATTTTAAATCAAATATTTGGTTCTAATTGTACTTCAGTATGAACGATTGAAAACTAGTTAAAAATTCTCTATTATGCCAAAGAAATTTAAATTAAATATAAGTAAAAAACTAAGAGAATAATAATTACTTTGCAAATAGTATTTTAATGCAACATTGTGGTAATAAGATCATACAAACGATTATTGAACTGGCTATAAGAGACGTGTTTACCTTTAAATTCCGTTTGAGATCTAAGTATGACAGTTACTAGTATGCAGAATGTAATAATTTTGACATAATGTAAATAATAAATTTCAATATACATAAATACTGTTTGATTATTGTTTTTAAACTCTTATTTAATCTAAAAGACTACATTGGAAAATGTGTGAAATTAGATTTAACTTACAATATAATTAGCAATATATCTATATATCGACACTTTTGGCTCAGTGTGTAGTGACTCTACTTGCTGTGCCAGCGGTCGCGGGTTCGAGTCCCGCTGGGGGCATTCATTGTGTGATGAGCACGAATGTTTGTACTCCAGTCATGGGTATTTAAATTATAATATGTATGGATTTAAAGTTTATATATGTGTAGTGTATCAACTATCTGGTATCCATAACACAAGCTTAACCTTACACTTAAACTTAAAGCTTACCATGGAACTAGACGGTGTTGTGTATTAATGTCCAAACATATTTATTTATTTATTTATATGTTTTATGATATTACATATATCTTTTTAAAGTACCGTTATGAATAAATTTTATTAGCCGCTTTCCAGCCCTTAGCACAGAAGTCGCGCGTTGATGTCTTTTATATACAGCATTAGTATTATCAGATATAATTTTAAAATTGCAGTGCCATTTGCTGTAACCTGTTCAGTAATCTATAACAAATTCAGTACATAACTTTATTGAGATATAAAAGAGATTTTTAATTTTATACAGATGGTTATTATGATATTTAAAATATGTTTGTTTTTTTTTTAATTTGTAGGATCGGTTGTAATTAAGATATAGTGCTTGTTTCTGCAGTCTGTACTGCATTTATGTAGTTCTGATACAATTATAGATAGCTGCATATTAGTAATAACTAGTTGCAAATGGAGCGGAGAGATATTGTCTGGCCTTGAATAGATGTATATTATGATATGTTAAAATAACCTAGACAATTCTAATTATACTTTAAATAACAACAAAACATCGTATACCTAATTGATTGAATCATACATTAATATGATTAAATAAATCCTTCTAAAATAATCAAACAAGTTTTTGTTGATAATATTGTATTTTATTATAAAGATACATAATAATATTTCATTCACTTATACGCGATTAAGCTCTGTTTAGTGTTAAATATGTAATTTTGCATCTCAAGAAATTAGATAAAAATTTTTACTTACCAGTAATTTTATTACTTACTTTCTGTTTAAATCTCTTATGCAATCTATGTATAATTGCTATTAAAGAAGCCATCACGAAAAATCCTCTTGTTCTTGCAGTCGTAATATTTATATTTAAATAAATAGTTATGATGAATCATTATACTTATTTTTATAATTATATATCACACTACTCACTAGTATTATAAATATGAAAATTTCACGCTAAAATGGTTAGATTAATTTAGATATTTAGTGCACAGATAGACTATGTTCTAAATAGCACGCTGGTTGTTTGCCTAAATATGAGTACATTTTTGACAGTGCAGATGATAATATATATTTAAACAAACCACAAATTTTATAGTAACTTTCTTTTTTCTAGATAAAATAAATTACTAAGAAATTCAACTGGTGCTAAAATTAGAAAAAATTAAATTGATTATTTGCAATTAATCGTTCTTATAGAAAAGCCAAACAAGATATTTCAACATCTTTAAAAAAATATTAATGAATACACAAAAACTATAAAGTGGACAATTATCTAGTAAATTTGACATTGACCACTTTACTCTCCACCCAAATGTCGAGAAATAAAAACTTAACTGATATCTGGTGTGCAATCCAATTCGTTACGAATGTTACAGAATTGATTTGGTGTCGAATGATTTTGCGAAAAAATGCGATGATATAACAAGTTGTCATTAATAACCGAAACAGGAAATGTACATGTACACGATATAACACATTTTATACACAAAAATAGCTATTTACAAACGATTGAAATATGTTGATAAAGAAAAACACAATAGAATACCATTTCTCAGTGACTGGCTCATAATATGGCATAAAAAAGCCTTATATTTCTCTAAAAATTACATTACTAAACATTAATTTAAATAATTATTTCTATTTGAGAACCCCTGAGGTGAAGGACTTCTCCAGAGAATTCCAGTTGGCTCTGTCCTGCGCTACATCTATCCAGCGTGGTCCAACTATACGCATGATCTTGTCCTCGCAACGTGTGATGAAGAGAGATGCTTCTCGCTATATGCGTTTATAATACTATTTACTATTTATTCTTTTACAATTATATAAAAAAATGTTCACGCGTCTCGTCGTGTCGTCATTATGACAAAATCTTACATGTATCTTGATTTATGTATTAAATTTAAATATTGCTTAGAATTAATAAAAAGTAATTTGTATAAAACAATATTAACTTATATGTTTAAAAATGTTTTTATTTACATTAACGATTAGAGTAATCTATTATTGTAAACGTCACTTCCGTTCTGAAACTTCAAGTTTTATATATATTAAGTGATGCTTGTGTTTTAAACAAAATATTATATGAAATAGAGTGACCATAAATATACCGTTCTTCTCCTTTCAAGTCGTGAATGAAGACACTAAATATCAAGTAAAGGCCTAATGCACCGTATTAGGTGAACTAGCGGAAGTGTTCATATATTAATTTATTACATAATGAAAAAATGCGCTCTATATGCTTAGAAACAAAACCTTGCCGCATTAAGTTAATGGTATAATAACAAGTAAGAAACATCATTCAAACACCTACACAATTACTTCACGACTATTATACTTAGACTTACATAATTCAAATCACAATGATTTAACTAAATCATTCATTTAATTATTTAGTTTTGACTTTTAAGAGTTCAAAATGACAACAGCTTCCGGTAGCTACTTCAACTAATGTCACATAGAACACAGTTGATGAATTTAAATTAAATCCATTGCACAGTATCACCCTGCCCTGGGACCCTGCCGGCCATCAACGGACATGATACTCAATCAGTGCAATGAGAGGTGAACTATGGTCTAAAGTAAAACATAGATTACTATTAGTAATTATGTTTTCCGAAAGATGGAACTACCTTCTTCTTCTTTTTCTCCCTGCCCATTTCCCAATCAGTTGGGGTCGACGCAGTACATCTTCTGTACTGCTGAGAGGATTGGGCAAAAGTTTTACGACCGGCCGCCTGCCTGACGTCAACCCTCCTTGGGAATAAAAATGGAACTACCTTAATACCTTAATATACATATATATTATAATTCTTCTGTGCGTGTGTTTGTTAACCTACTCCTCCTAAAGCGCTAGACCGATTTGGATGAAATTTTGTGTATATATTTCAGTGGGCTCCTGGATGGTTTGAAAAAACAATTGTACCCTGTAATAGGTAGGTAGTAGATGTAGGTGGCACTGCAGTTGGTGTGCTACTAATCATCTAAGCGGCAGGGAGTATTTTAATGATATTTTTTGTATGTTCCAGTGGGTCCCTGCAAGGTTTGAATTCACAAATGGATTTGGTACGTGGCGCTGCAGTCGGTCTGTCACTAAATTTTCATAAAAGACTCCATTTTCCGAGCAATAAATAAATTTAAATTGTTGATTAAATAAAATAAAAATCGATGTATGTATGTATGTTTCCTATGGACTCCAAAACAGCTGAAGCGATTTTGATGCAATTTTCACTTAATCTTCAGATTAGCCCAGCGGGTGATCCTATGAATTTTGTCAACGATCGGAAGTTTGGACGCGGGCGAAGCCGCGGGTACTGCTAGTAATATTTATTATAAATACAAAAATCACTCGAGCAAAGCTAGGGTATGTCGCTAGTTTCTATACTACAAATTATTATTTTAAAATTGGATTACCAACTTTTAAAGTTTGCTATTACATAATTATATATTTTATCGACATTACGTTCCTAATATCTTTATCACTAAAAGCACTCAACAGTTCCCTTTCTACAATTATTCACAGATACAGATACTATTGTTCTAAGGCTAGATCTGATATTTGGGCAATAAAAGTTCCAAGGTTAGTGACAAAGGCCAGTAGTTAAAAAGAAATATTTGACTGTACAATTTAACAATAGAACAGTATATTAATAAGAGATACGAAAGAAGATTTTACACAGAGCTTATTACTTAAAATATAAACATTTATAAATCTAATTATAACTACAAATAAGTAAATTGCTATTTGAAAAAGTTTGTGAAAATTCAATTATTTATATTAAGATAAAAATTCGTTAAGACAAAATTTATAATGAAAAAAAGCAGAAAAAGGTAACTCATTTGAAAATAAGGAAAAAAATGTATGGAACAAACATATTCGTCTTAAGAATTTAGTTTAAGAATAATATTGTAGAAGTAAAATTATATGGTACCAGCGGCTCACCCTCGCTTAGCTAGGGTTCGTCTCTAGGTACGTTATAAAGGTTAGTATGTAATAGATAGACTATATATATATATATATATATATACATACATACATATGTAAATATGATGAATCCAGCTCTCCAGCCCTCCAACTATTTCCACAAAAAATCACGTCAATCCGTCACTCAGTTTCGACGTGAAAGAAGGACAAACAAACAATCTTTCACATTTATATTATTAGCATGGTATTATAATATTAGTATGAATTTACAGAGAATATTACGCTTTGCAATTTAAATTGTCAATAGAAAGTGAAAATCGAATATGCAATTATTAAACGACTCTATTATCTGCTTACTGAAGAAGCTTTTCATCAAGTCTCGAGTAGTAATAAGAATAATTAAGTTTTTATTATGATCATCAAATTATTTCATAGATAATGACTCTGCTTTCTAAAAGATGGTTTAACACTATATTATTAATAGGCTAATAGTTTGTTTACACCACGTTGTATAGTAGTTATAATATGTTAAGTCTTTTTACTAGGATGAAGGTAAGGGTTTCGATTTTCTTAAAGAAAAAAAACACATCACTTAAAACTGCAAGTCTACATGTGTTGTTTATGAATTCTATAATTATATATTTTATGTTCGATCTTCTGATCGAACATAAAATATATATATATATATATATATATATATATATATATATATATATATATATATATATATATATATATATATATATATTTATATATATATATATATATTTTATGTTCGATCAGAAGATCGAACATAAAATATATATTTCGATCTTCTGATCGAACATAAAATATATATATATATATATATATATATATATATATATATATATATATATATATATATATATTTTATGTTCGATCAGAAGATCGAACATAAAACATATAATTATAGAATTCATAAACAACTTAAAAAAAAATATATATATATATATATATATATATATATATATATATATATATATATAGCTACATTGTATTTCTTGTGAAAAATAAACAAAAATGTCTTAAGCAATTTTAGACCTAAGCTCATATTATAGGTTGGATTTTCAATTAGCTTTAAAGCACTCTAAAGTTGATATATGTATGTAAAACGTAAAAAATCACACAAAAAACCATATCTACGTTAACGTCTATACTTAAATTAGCGAGACACTACTCACTTAAATGCAATTTCCTGACCAATATATTTCCACATAAGTTTCTTCAAATCACATAATACCTGTACTAAAACAATATCGGCAGTAAAATTTTATATGTGAAAGTCAGTGTTTTTTTAGTAGTAAACTATTTAAGATATACATAGTTTGAAGGTATAGAAAGAGCATGAGATATATTTTACTAAGATAAATCTATACTATAATATTATAAAAAGGTAAAGTTTGTGAATTTGTGACTTTGTAGGGTATTCTCTGGATCTACTAAGCCGATTTAGATGAAATTTGGTAAAAAGATAGTTTCAGGCCCTGGGAAAGACATAGAATACTTTTTATCCCGGAAGTCATCTCTTAAGATAGTGAAAATGGGGATAAAATTGTATGGGGAATCAAGCTAGGGACGAACCCGAGCGATGCAAGGGTGAGTCGCTAGTGATATATAAAAATGAAAAAAAGTAGTTGGCTTTATATTTTGAAGATTATGTAGATATTTTGAAGATTAGAAGATTAAAAACACGAAATAATATATTAATTTTAAGTTATGTATAAGTATGTAATGTATATTAATTTTAAATTAAACAGAAATGCGAAATAATAGTAGGTAAAAAAGTTAATCAGATTAGGATTTTTTTTAAGTTTACTTTGTAGTATCAGGCTCTTTTAAAAGCGATGAACTATCTTAAAGATCGGTTAAATAAAAGAATTCTTAAATTCAAGTCTTAGATTTCATTAATATCACTAACAATAAACTTTTACACTTTCTTATAACACAAGAATTATTATATATATTATACTTTGTTACTCATATAAGAGAACTACGTAACCTATGGACAATAATAACCGAGCGTGAAGACGCAAGACTACAAAGATCAAAGTGGTAATAAAGAGTAGTATTCAAATCATAATATATTTTAATTTGATTTGATCTAAACACAAAAGGGAAATTACATTATTTAATAATTAATAAACAAAATACTTTACATTTATAACTACAAAAAATACACTGAATTCAAAACCACGCTCTCAAAAGCCAATAGACTCATCGGTTGGGTTTCTTGGAATTCATACGAAACCTTCCTTGAACTATAATTTTTTTAAACTACTATATAAAATTAAAAAAAAAGAATTATTAAAATACACAACAAACAGCTCAATTAATTAAAAAAAACCCAGTTTAATTGAATTTTAATGATTTGATTTTAAAGTCGGTCAAAAATAAAAATGACTTACTTTATATGTAACTGATAACGTACCATTATATAATTCTTTGAAATAACGCACCATAACATCTGCTAACTTGAACATTGACAATATTGTATAATTCTATTGTTTAAAACAAGTACCCAATTATGATATACAATAGACTTTCGGCTAACTCTGTCGCGTGGTTAGATACTCGTACTGACAAACTAAGGTTTAATGAACGCAGATAAAATAACAACTTTCTTTATAATTTTCACTTTTTTTATCTAAATAGATCGATATTTATATGGTAATTTTAGTAAATAATATGTTTTTAGGTACAATATAATCTATACAGATAAATAAAATTGAAGTGTCTGTTTGTGATGTCAAAATAACAGCGTTTTACTAAATGCATATGAAATTATATACGGTACTTATAAATATACATTTTTTTATTTTTGTCTGTCTGTCTGTTTGTTCCGGATAATCTCTGAAAGGGCTGGACTGATTTTGACGGGACTTTTACTGGAAGATAGCTGATGTTATAGGGAGTAACATAGGCTACTTTTAATTTAGAAAAAGAATTAGGGTTCCACTCAAAAAAATTAAAACGTACCTAGGGACGAAACTGAGCGAAGCGAGGGTGAGTCGCTAGTCAACAATACTTATGGAGGCTAACGAAATATTATATTTTTACACTACATTTTGCCCACGACTCCACCATTGTAATTTATTTATATGTATGTATGTATGTACATTAAGTTCTATACGATAGTTTCATTTAAAAAACAACATTAACCCCTTCCCTCCCTTGTTACGAGTGCAGTTATACTAAAATATGAAACACGTTTGCTACTATTTTAACCGATTTCAAAAATAGGTAGGTATCCGGCAATATTTTTGTGTGTATGTCACGCGATGTTTTCGTATATTGCGAATGGAATTTAATTATACTTTTTTAATGAATAGTCTATAATCTATATATACCTTAAGGATGATCCCAAAACATTTTAAGAAATCTACCCCTATGATTTTAAGTATTTCTCAAAGCATTTTAGCTTTTCTGTTTTTAAGCTTCAAACAAAATTAAACATGTAATGTACATAACATTGTAACATCATGCAACTATGTGCCATATTAACTTGTTCTTTGTTATCTTAAAGAGGCCTAAGTTGATTCCTACGTGCACAGTTAGCGTTAGATATCACGAAGTCAGAAATTATATGCAGCATGCCATTATCGAAAGTGCGGTTAATGCACGTGTGCCAATTATCGTGTTTGATAAGTCGATGACCGCACCATAATCTCGATATAAGTGATATACTGTCTTGTTAGTCTAGTGGCTCGTGAAAATGGCTGCTGATCTGAAGGTTCTGGGTTCGAGTCCCAAGTTGAGCTAGGCGTAGCTATTGGGAATTTCTGTTAAGACATTGTCAGTAATTGCCCGAAATTTGCTATGTTTCACTCGAAGGTCGGAGGTCACTTAAAGCCAGCTCTTGTGCCTGATCTGTCACCGGTCATGCCAAACTATAGTCACACCACAGCTTAGAATGAAAGGAATGGAGAGTGTACTCGCGTTCACGGCGTGACCGAAATCGGTTAGGGAGGACATTCTTATAAGCGATATAATTACAAAAATTTTATTACGGACCCAAGTATGAAATTTTCAACGTCATGAAATTTTGAAAGTTTCAACTTTACAATAACAAACAAGTTTCAGATTTCTTTCTTTCACATTTTTTATGAAACTAGTAACAATAATAGATAATCAGTATTGCAAAAAATAATTCAAATATGAAATTTTTATGAAACAAAAAATAATTCTATTTTCGTTTAATATCTCAGGTTCGTACCACAATTGTGCATTAGCAAACGCTACCTCTGGAACACTATTACTTGTAATTGATTTGGCCCTAATTGTAATCACTGTACTTACTTATATGAACAGTTAAAATACTCATAGTTCAATTATGAACATGTCAAGGCAATGGGGTCGCGAGGGAATTGCTTGCGTGTCACGTTAAACGCAGAATAAGAAAAACGTTTATAATATTGTCAATCATAACTAACATAAGTACTTATATAACAACTTATATTGTAATTTTAGTAAATAGTAACTGGCAATGACAACTTTCTCGATAAAGATGTAAGTTCTCTTGTTAAAATTTGTTCAAGTAATACCTTGTGTTACAGACTTTATAGCTTTTTTCTCTAAAAAAAAGCTTTTTTTGTAAATAAAGTGTAATAGTTTTAATTGAAATAGAAATTCTAATGAGTAAATTCTTTTAGAAAAAATGAAGCTAGATACAATACATTTTTTATTACTAAAACGATGTTCAAAACCAATTAAAAGAACTGAATAGAAACCGATAATCCTTTATATTTAGATATAGCTGAAGCTGAAACCTGTAAAGTCTGAGTTTCCACTTAGACCTCACGATTTTAAATCGCGATCACAAGGCAATAATAAGCCATCCTTTTTATCTACATAATATAGCAAACTTATGTTATAATTTTCGATACTTTTATATCGATATAGTAACTTTTTATTGTATTTAAACAGTGCCCAACTATACTTTATGTCATTAAAAAGATAAACAAAGCAATACGCAACGCAACTAACTACTCTATAAAGAAAACTAACTAGAAATATCTGATCATGGTTCTAATAAGAAAAGTTACCTTAACTTAGCTTAAGAAACTAGCATAAATTAAAAGAAACTTGATGTCATCAATCAAAATTATCTTTGGTGTAAACAAATCCATTATAGAAGGGGTCAATTAATACGTATTAATAGTAGCGAGCAGTAGCGACACCGTCTAAGATACTGTTACGTAGCATTACGTTGAGTCTCCGGTAGAAAGTCGATTTGCCGCTAATAAGATTTGAATCGCTGTTATGCTCAGATATTAATGATGACCTAACAAATTTTTAAAATATGGATAATCTATTATATTTCTGACTAACTTTAGCCCGCGACTGCACTCGTGTATTACAACAGTAAAACTGCCTATGTCACTGTCAGTGTTGTTTTTAGTTCTATTCTTTACCCACCTCTTTTTTACATGGCAAATAATAAAAATGTTCAAACTGATACACTCATGAAGATACCAGAGATGCAAGATCCAGGATTTGAACCCACTTCATATGATTTCCGAACAAAAGTTTTAATACTTCTATTCCGCGATTTCTCTTTCCGGCTCTGGTGATAGATCCATAACGTAAAGTAAAAAAATGTAATAATTTCATGCTGAATAAAAGATAATGAATTGAATATATGAAACTCAATATAACTTATTTTTCAACTAAAAAAGACAAATAAATAAAAGTTAAATTAAAAATGTCAAATATTCGCGTAAGTCTAAGAAGAAAGTATTATAAAAAAGTTAACTTTAACAAAAATGAGTTTAGAAATGTAAAACCAATATACCTATTAAACTTTTATTTAATAAATCGTAATTAATTACTTAAATTATGTTAACTATAAAAATTCTTATACTGAAATATTCATTTATTTCGTTTATTGAAAATTTTTGACGTTTTAGGAATAATACACTGAATATTGAGATAATAACCAACAAACAAACCAACAGGGTTTTAAATCAACATTAAATCCAGTACATCAAATAAAATCTTATGAAGCCATATATAGCGCACCGTGTGCCAATTTTATTTGAACAAAAAATAATCATAAAGTAGTCCTACTAAAAGCAAGCTACTTATATGCCTATATCGAGTACATTTAACAAATATATTTTTTGTGCTCTCAATACCTAAAAAATATTATATATTTTTTAAAATATATCCAGTATTTAATAATAACATTACTCATAATAAATATTTTGTATCTGTTAATGGTAAATTTTCTAAAAGAACTTTATGTTAATATATGTATTATTATTAAATGATTTTTAATGATTTTTTTTAATGATGTAAGTTTCTAATATTGCTTTAAGTACACTGAAATTTGATTGGTCGTTTCTTGCCCGTGACAAAAATAAATTTAATATACATTATACATATTACTTTTTTGCAAATTAAAAACTTAAGCACATATTAAATCATTTTCAAAGGCAGGCTATTCATAAATAAAATGCAGTTGATACATTTAAAGTATCACAAACACACTGTTCATAGCCTGGTCTATTTCTAGCCATAGCCTTCAATAAGATATGACAATAAATGGATCATTTACATAATATTATACAGCGAAAGATCAATGTCATAAGAAACGCAGTTATCTTGCAGAAAACAAGAATATTAAGTTTTTACAAAGTTACGTTAAAAATGACCAGATATTAAAAGCTCTTTTTTAAGAGCTCTTTGGAGCTTGTTGAATTTAAACTCACGTACAAGTATGTTATATTATAACGTTATGTCATTCTTTAATTACTAAATAATTACTCAGAAATCTTTTAAATCACTTTGAACTAAGGCAAAGCAAATTATATATTAAGAAAATTCCATGTTTTGTATCAAGTCACAAAAAAGATTAGGAACGTATCTAGCGAAGAGCAAAGCGGGGGTGTTTCTCTCGTACTTCGGTAGGACGACTACTCGACACGACCAGTGACAGTTAAGGCGCAGGACCGACTAATTTACGTGCTCTCCGAAGCACGGGGTTGAAACATCGCCAACTTTCCAACTCCAGGCTGTAACTGAAGCTTACTAAACAGAAATACTCAATAACCAAACTTGGCCCGACCCGGGACTTGAACCCAGGACCTCCGAATGTGCAGCCGTGCATGCTAGCCACTACACCACTGAGGCAGACAGTTTAGAATGTACATTTAGATGAAAAGAATTTTTTCAAAAACATTATGTTAATAATAGTGTAATGTACCCATTTGTTCACGCCAAGTTTATTGGGTTACTAAGTGCGTGCACACAAAAGAAAAGAAATGATTATCCTTCTGATTAGCTCAGATTAAATGGGATATACTAGTCATGATATATTTTCTCTTTAATAAATAACCAAAGTGGTCGAAATTGATTGGGCTTTAAACAGTTAATATGTTGTCGATCGTCATATTAAGATATTCATGTTATTATTTCAAATTATAATGTCACAAGTTTTTTCTCTTTGTCTCTGAAAAACTGGGCAATAATTAGTGGTAATTGGTGGCTAACTTTAGTAAAACTTTTAGACATGCTCCTTTTTATCAACCTTTATGTTATATCCATATAAAGTATATTCTATATAAAATATAGAAACGTAGTGGTAAACGGAAAAGAATGTTACGGAAACTTGACAGCTGCCCAGACGATATTAGTGTGTTTCTCAAAGTGCAATGGGACGATTCAACAGGACTAATGAGACATCAGGCGCAGAACTGACTGTTTTACGTGCTCTTTAAAGCAGGGCGGTGTAACATATCAAAATCACCAACTTCGGGCTATTGCTTAGAATTTAACTTATTAATTATATTCACTTAGACTGGCTTGAGACTCAAACCTAGGACCTCAGGAGGTCAGCCAAGTGTCTGCTACAAGAGTAAGGAGATCTAGATTTTTTTTTAGTAATAAAATGCTTACCTGTGCAGTTCGAAGGGCACCGACGACCACTGCAACCAGCAGTAGCGCGAATGCGCTCCACCACACGCCTCGCATCCTCGTTAAACTAAAACAAAGCAAGACAATATATCTACTTTCCTTAATAATAGAATAAACAATTTTTTCTTACTTATGTTTCTACGTAATTTCTGAAATTCAGTGTATAAATAGTGCTTCTAGGGATTCACCTTACACACGTAATAGTGAGGCGGAAACAAGTAGCCAGTAGTTGTATGTATAAACAAAAAAGTGTTGTATTTACTTTATGCCGCTTAGGGGCGGATAAGATTTAGTGATATAAGGTCGAGTTTTAGTATTTTATCATCATAAACTTTCGGTTTCCCTGCATGCATTTTAAACTATAACCTACAAATTTTATTTATATTTACAAGTAATTTTTTACTAGGACTTTAAATACTTTGAGTAAATTTCATAAATTAATTTAAATAAAACTTAAAATTTGTGTACAAAATAATTAATTATGGGAAGAATTAACGGAAACTAATCAATATTACATAACTTTCTTGTTATTTTATAAAAAAATATGAGAAAAATACTATTCTAAATGTACCGGAAACTAAACTTGTACTCTAGAAAGTTTGAAATGATTATAACTAATAAAGCTACAAATGTCGTATCACGTATGTACATACACAGTTCAGTCATTGACCCGTCTATTCTAGTAAACATAAAAATAACAAAAGTCATTTTGTTAAATATAGATTAAATAACAGTATATAGGTTACTCAATTAACGATTAAAGGCTTATTTTAATACTAGCGGCTCACTCTCGCTTCGCTCGGGTTCACCTCTAGGAAAACAAAAACAAACCTATCCCACGGAAACCGTACAGTTCTGCGGGATAAAAGTAGCCTATATGTTATTCCAGACTATAATTTATTCATGCAGATCCGTTCAGCCGTTTGTTGATGTTTGTTACTCTTTCTGGCGTGAAAGAGTAACAAACATCCACACTCACAAACTTTCACGTCTATAATATTTATACAGATAAACATTTTTTTCTAAAAATTACATTTTATAAATCATCTGATAGAAAAATGATCCTTATAATTATTAGGCATTGCTTACTTCTTCCTTAATCTAATTATATCTTCGATCTTTAAAAAAACATCATCTTAACTGGAATGGAAAAAAAGTCACAAGCAAACAGGCACATTAATCAGCTATTACTGACAACTTTCACTATCAAAACTTACTATCCGGCTTTCATTTTGACTAATAACTATATTGAATTACGATAGATGCATCACTTTGCTTAGTTAACATAAGTATAATATAATAATAAATAATAATACAAGATTTAAGTTAATTTTGCAACTAATTATTAAAGAAGGTATGATAATTACAGTATTTCAAGATTCTATTCAAAGAAGATTTCTGCAGGCTCAAACTACGCCTTTCTAGGTTTTAATTAAAATAGTACATTTAATTAAAATAATTATACGTGCAATCTTACTTTACAATTCGAAACTTAGATATTTTATTTTTATAATACTTTTTTAGATTCACGCGAATATTTGAAAGGAGATCAATTCAATTCAATTCTTCTATTTCGTGGCTTCTAGGAGTGGAAAGGAGATAATTTATTTTGAGCCTCAAACGTCAATGTGCCGGCCAATGAAAAAAATGTGTGCAACGTGTTAGGAAGCTCAGCCCAAATATTTTTTACTATGGCACACAATCTCTACAGCCATTTCTTCAGGTTTTTTCATGTCTCGTTTTTATAAAATATACTCATTCATATCGTTGTGTTGATCATAATGGTAAATAAATCGTTTCTTATGGATTTTTCACGGTTGCTGGAGTGTTCTCCGTGACGACCTTTGATGTAAAATATTTGAAACGTCAAAACTAAACCATAAAATCATAAAAAGCCACAAAAAAAATAATTACTTACCAAAAAATTCATTGAATCAAGTTTAAGAAGAGAATCCAATACTAATTTTACGTAAATATTTTAATTGCCCTACAGGCGTTAACAGTAAATAAACATCAATACAAAATCAGTTTCTTTATACGTAAAAAACATTAAATTATAGCTAATTACGAATACTTTAATTAGCGTTCTGAACAGTATGGCAAAAACTCAAGATAGGTGCTTTAGACACGCGACGTTTTTGACGCGTGAATGCATTTGCAACACTTTCGCTGGCCACTGACCAGCCCCGATACTATGTAGAGCGGTGACGTATATGATGTAATGGGAGCATTGTTACTCACAACGCAATCCCTATTCGATTTTATAATTATAAAGATATTTGCAATTAATATATGAAATTATGATTCACTGTAACACTTTTCATGGCCTGTTTTAAAGGAACAATTTAAGTTTACGCTCTAATCCCTTCGTAAAACTACTTTGTTCTGCATAATTTTCATTTTATTGTTCGTGCTTACATTGTATATTAATAGTTTAGTATTTACCTCTTCATATTATGAAAATAACTTAGAACATGTGATAAATAATGACAATTTGTACAAATGAAAATAGCTTTCTCTAACTTATTTTATACTCATGCATTTTAGTCATATTTTATGTGAACATAACAATATGCTTGAACGTTTGACAAGCGCTGTTAACTTTTCAGTTTCAGTGACTTAGTAACAATACATGTAAGTGAAACGTGTATAGATTTAACTAAAGGACTTTGAAATGTTGACTTTCTCAAGTCATTAATTTGCTAATTTTAAAAAAGACTGTCGTAGTTTACCTACTTGGTACTCGAACATTGGATTCTTTATAATACATAAAAACCTTGAAATTAAGATAAGTGGGTTTTATGTTTTATAATATTTGCTTTAAGAATCAATTTAATCTTTTCGATAAAGAAAGGCGCTCTATAGTATGTACATTAAATTATTTTATGTATAATATATATAATTGATTGTCCTTACTTATTCATCAACGCAGAGTCTACACTACAAGGGTTAAAAAGTAGAATTTTTGGCGGTTGATGCATTTTATCGTTTAAACATCCACTAAGGACGGATTTTTAAAAATTCCACCCATAAAGATTTTTTTTAGCTTTAGCGCGAGCAAAGCCGAGGGCTCTGCTAGTATTATATATGAATAAAAACTAATGTTCGTATGTTTGTCCTCTATGCATTCCAAATCCATTGATCTGATTGTTCGGACTGTTCTGTATACGCCGACGAAGGTTTCTGGCGCAAAAACCAAATGTCTTTTTTGACGTTTCTGTTTTATACGTCCCTAAACCATTCAAGCTAGCTTTAAATAAAAGAGGTTGGCATAATTTTTGTACATAGCTATGAGAAAAAAAAATACATTTCCCATGCACGTCGACATTTCAAATAAATTTAAATTTATTTAACATCGTATACACGCTAAGTCAAGATTACTAGACTAAGGTCGGGATCGCAAACTTGAGATGTTCGCTGAACGCCAATAAGGTATAATCTACACGAAGTTGATTCAAATCACCGTATAAGAAAAGCGATTAGTATACCTATAATTGAATCGAAATAAACATAAAATGTATACGAGTATATTGAAGCCATCATTTTCTTTTGAAATTTCTACTTATACTATTTGTACTAGTAGCAAAGGAAAATGGATATATTTTGGCAGAATCGATACTAAATTTGTGTGTATGTATGTGTTAGAGCTTGTGAACGAACGATGTTGAACGGATTCGGAAGTTTATCTTTGAACTGGTGTAGCTCATAAGATACTGAAAATTTGCCAAGTGGCGCTGCATGTATATAATACTAATAAAACAAAAGGCACCCAGTAAAAGAAACAAGAGTAAAACGCAAATTTCTAAAAAACTTGTTAAATTATAATAATATTTTATTTAGTATTGTGGTCAGACTAAGTATTAATATAGACAGTGTCATAGAACTAAACATGAAGCCAAACAATAATGTTTTAAAATATTGACAGATGACAATTTGTATGCTGAGTGGTAAGTGTGTATTCAGCCCTTTTTAACGTCCCACTGCTGGGCCTACTGGCCCTCCTTTTAGTACGAGAGGAATCAGGCCATAGTCCACCACGCTGGCCAAGTGCGGGTTGGCGGACAACGTTTAGTGATAAATAAATGTTAATAAATAAAAGAAAACTGAAAGATTTACTATACATATAATAAAATTGTAACTGAGTCGAATCTGTACATTAAATATTTTTTGGAAAATGTTATTCAAATAGTCATTATTATCGATACAGAGGCCGAATCTATAGTTTTTGGAATTTGTGTCTGTCTGTTACTGCATCACGGAAAAACCACTGAGGGATTTTCATGAAATTTGGTATGGTGATAGCTGGTTATCCGGTTCAACATAATATAGGATACTTTTTTTCACCGGTAAATATCTCATTTCTGAGAAAAAATACAAAAAATGCATTGTAAGAGTACACTAATATGTAAAAACCTAAGAATTTTGTTTTTGGTAATCTGAACGCGGGCGGAGCCGCGGGCAATGCTAGTATTATAAGAAAGATAAAATATTTAAATAAACTAATATTATGCCATTTCTCTTTCAAAGGCTAACTCATGCTAAGAACTAATGCTTAAAAATACAAAAGAATATAGTATTATATTTCTTATTCATATTTTATTCTCAAAAATTGTGTATTAATTTAACTAATACACGTTTCCTTTAATCTTTAAGAAAGTAAACGATATATGAATAGTAGCATAAAAAGTAAATCATGCTAATCTTTTTAACTTCGACATTTATTTTGGTGGGCTCCATCTACATAATTCTATCTACATAAGTCTTTGAGTGTATATAATTATAATGTTTTAAAAAGATTACATCATAATATAACGAATTTACTAAAAACACTTTCCTCTACGTATCATTTCTATAGTAACCTTATAATTAAGTTGCATAAATTTACGATGTGAGTAAATTCTTAACGAAAGGAAAGAAAGTGAGACAATGCCTTTATGAAATAATGTTATGAATAAATTAAACAATAAATACAAATACCTAGAGCTTTTTAAAGACAAAATGTATGACCAAATGTTCTACGTTAGATAGATCTGTTGTATTTTAGATATTGAATAATATTATGTATATAGTATGTGCATATATATAATTATACATATACGTATATATGACGATAGGTTTGATTTCGTTTCTATAAACTTGACTTGTTGTGTCAACAAGTCGCGGGTTCGAGTCCTGCTGTGGGCATTCATTTGTGTGATGAGCACGAATGCTTGTACTCCAGTCACGGGTGTTTATATTTATGATATGTATGTTTTTAAAGTTATATATGTGTTGTGTATCAACTATCTGGTATCCCTAAAACAAGTCTCGTAGCTTACCATGAAACTAGATGGTGCTATGTGTCAATATCCCAACATATGTATTTATTTAAATATTTATTATACATTAAAGCTAAAATTTTAGTTCTGAGTTCTTAGAGGCTGTTCGAGAAACAGTATGTCATTATTAGTATATTTTAAGGTAAAAATTGTAAAGTAAAAGTATATTTGCTGAAAAAGTAGGAATAAAAGAAAGCAGACTTATTAGAAAAACATCTCTTAGAAGAAAACTAAAATAAATAACATACATAACACATAATTAACTTTAAAAGTTAACTCAATCGCAGTTAAAAGTGAACTGTTCTAATACAATCACTTAATGTTCCTGTTAATTGAAATTTCCAACAAAATTGCTCTTTAATAATTGTATGTATAAAAAAATATATCCAGCATACATAACATATTTTCTCACATATATTACTTTTTGTTTCAATAACATTGTAACGAATTACAGTTGCGAAGAAAAAGTTTAAGCGTCGTAAACTTTTAAATTATTATCTTTTTATTCCTTATCAATTATTTATAACTTAAAATAAAAAAAAAATGTTTTTGCAACAATTAAATGTAATTAAATTTATCGCGATGTTATACATTTACATTATAAAATAAATAAGATATAATAAAGAAATCCAAATTAAAATTATTTAATTTAATAAACAATTGGTTCTGATTATACTTAATACTTTCTTAATTTGACATTTTAAATAAAACTATCTTTTCGGATTATTTCGCGAATTTATTTTGATTTTTGGTTCCCGGCGTTTCGAATGCTTTACTGATTATACTTCTTTAAATATTTGTAGTCTAGTGATGTCATTGTACCAAGTATAGTTTGTTTTGGAAAACTTTCTCGAAGACAATCCTTTTAGATCACTTTCCTCATATGGATACGCTTTCTTTAAAATTAGGTTAAATACAAAAAACAATTATTACATATAGAGTAGGTATGTTTAAATGTTCGTAATAAAATATATTCTTTCTATCTATATTTGAATTTTCATTTAAGGCTAGCTAATACATATGTACGAAATCATACAAAATAATAAATAATATTATGTATGTATGTACATATATAATAAATATTATTAATATTCTATTAAATAATTAATTACTATTATAAATATGAGTAAAAAATGTGTATATGTTATGTTAAAATATAATAAAAATGATAAATTAATATAAATAATTAAATAATTTGTACAAAATAAATGATGATGAGATGATGATGATGATGATATCTTTTGTTGGTAAGTTGTGTGTAACGCGAATAATTTGAGTCTGTCTCTTCATGCCATATCTATCTAGTTCTACACAATAAAATTCTGAGTCGAATCTGTACATTAAATATTTTTTGGAAAATCTTATTGAAATAGTCATTCATTATTATCGATACAGAGGCAGAATCAATAGTGTTTAGAATTTTTGTCTGTCTGAGAACGTATCACGAGAAAAGCACTAGACAGATTTTGATGAAATTTGGTATGACGATAACTGATTATCCGGGTCAAGATATACTTTTTACTACGGGAAAATATTGCATCTCTGAGAAATCTTTACTTACCGAAATAATAAAGGCAAAAAAAAATTAATTATAAATGAATTTCATTATAAATTCAGTGTTAATTTGTCCTGCATTTTTTAATAATTATAATTTTTACTACAAAAAGAATATTACCATCATTACCATATTTGAACAGATCGGATTACATACTATGAAAAATATATGTGTGTGCGTGTTTGAAACTTCTTCATCTTAAAAGAGCTGAACAGATTTGGATGAAATTTATGTACTGTAAACAATTTTGTACCCAAATAGACTGGAATAACACATAAACTGCATTACCCAGGGGGGCACCCGACCAAAGCGAGGCCTAGTAAGTATATTACGTAACAAAAATAACAATTACAATATACGTATATAGTTATTACGCTATATTTTAGGTTTTCATATTTTTGTTGTATTATTCTCTTTAAGATTACTCTATTGTTTATGAAGTAATAAGTTCTAGGTGAAAAACGAAAAAATCTAAGTAACAGTTAATTGCCCATGAACATTACACAAGCGATAGATGTCGTGACAAGTGTACGCACGCGAGCCTCGCTGTACTATATGTCGTTTTAACTACTTAATTACGTACATACAGACGATTGTTACTGGGATGTTAATGATCATAATTTGTGTATCTGTGCCCAAAGTTTTTGATAGAGAAATTTAAATGTTATTCCAATAAAATAAGAGCTAAAATGGCTTTATTAGTTTAATTATGATTAAGGAATTGTAATATGAACGTGACATATAGATATAATACAATGAACACTGAAATGATTGCAGGATTTTAAATTGCATCTATAATGAAGTATGCGTTTAGATTACTTCGCTAACGATGAAATTTGCATATTTTATAAAATTGCAGTCGTTAGAACAATATTATATTTACTATTACAAATATCTACAGTACGTTAACTTTATTTATACTGATCTAATACCGTTGTATGAATGTACTGTCTGCTTATTAAAACTTAACGCCAAAATTTATAGTGATTATATTTCAAATTTATTTTGAACCAAAAAAAAACAGAGAATCATGAACAAAATCAGCTAAAAATTAGTTAAGTATTATTTTACCTCCACGGCCGCGGACACGCCGGCGTTACAGTTAACAATGGAATTCTTAGAAATTTAATTAATATCTTAGAAATTTACCTGGAGGTGTTAACCTGCAACAGTGATAAAAATACTTGTAAAAAATGTTGTATTACTTTCCTTAATGCGCACATGGATTTAACATTTTGCTAACAAAATTATATTGCAAATGTTACTTTTTAAACGTTCCTTTTAAATAAAATGTTTTTTTTTTCTAATAAATCCAAATTATAAACATTTAACCGTGCCTATAAAAGCTCGTGATGGATATATTTAATTCATGCAAACACTGACAGTAAAATTAATGATTCACTATTGTTATTGACAGTCTGCCTTGGACCTAATTCATCTGCTGTCACTAAGCTAGAATCTAACTTAGAATTTTATTATATACCTAACATATAATAAAATTCTAACTGAGTTGCATCTGTACATTTGAAAAATCTTATTGAAATAGTAATTATTATCGATACGGAGGCCGAATCTATAGTTTTTAATTTTCTTGTCTCTCTGTCTGTCTGGGAATGCATCACGAGAATACCGCTAGATCGATTTTGATGAAATTTGGTATAGTGATAGCTGGTTATTCGGGTCAACATATAGGACTTTTTACTGCGAAAAATATCTCATCTCTGGGAAATCTATACTGAACGTTAAAACATAACTAGGAACGAACCCCAGCAGAGCGAGCGAGGGTGAGTCGCTAGTAACCTATAATTTTTATTATGCATCTAGCTTTTAAGTTTATTAAAATTAAATAAATAAAATATAAAATAATAAATGAATAAATTAATTTAAAATGAAATAAAAAAAGAATTTTAGAAAGATTGTGTATTTGAGTAAATTCTTATAATACTTTGGAGTTTAGTATAATAAATGCGAAAACGTATTTATTGGTGTGTCCATTTTCAATGTAGTAAAGAATATGATGGAGTTTTATTACGTGACATGAAGTGGTTAAGTATGTTGAAAAATGGTTGATAGTAAAAATGTTTATTATGTACTAGCAGAACCCGCGGCTTCGCTAGCGCTAAAACTACGAAAAACTCTAAAAAGCTAGGTTTCATATAAACTTTCATGCCCTATGTGGGTAATATATTTCATGCCCTTATTGGATGAATTTCGAAAAATGCTAAAACACGTGTTTATTTAATTTTATTGAAGAGCGTTAATACCAAGTTTCAAGTAATTATGATCATGAATATTTTTTAGGTTATATTATAACGTGTTTTCCCGTGGGAATGAAATAATCTCCCGCGGTAAAAAGTAGCCTATGTCACTCTCCAGCCCTCCTGTCAACTATCTCCACACAAAAAAATACGCCAATCCGTCATTCCGTTTCCACGTGAAAGAAGGACAAACAAACAAACACACTTTCACATTTATAATATTAGTATGAATTTGCATCATCCGTTTCTTTGATACAACGTTGTAGAAAATAACTAGAGGTTACTTTTGTACATATGTACTTATAGGTATAAATAAGCTTAAAAATAAAATGTCAAATTGATTACATTATATGGAAATTTCATAATGTATTAATAAAATTAAAAAAAAATACAGAACTGCTTTTATTTTAAACTTCGGGCCGAACGTGTCGAACTGGATTTATTTAAGGTCAAATTCCATGAAATTCAGTAAAAGTACAAAATTCCTTTCGCAATTTTTACTCGATTATTCTGCTTATTAAAAAATAAATATATTCTTTGCTTTTGGAAGCCAAACTTACGTCTAAGAATTCTGATTGATTGATGAAATTCTGTTACAAATCTATACTAATTTTATAAATGTCAATGCAACTCTTCTCTCTTTTTGTCTGTTAGCTTTTCAATCTCAAGCTACTCAGAAGATTTCAATGTTTGGCAAGGAAGTAGTATGCCTCATGAGGACAAATGTAGACGACCTTGCCATTCAAGCAAATCCGTGGGCCAAAACTACTAAAACATAATAATGATACTTGAAATCTATCTCTTTTCAACCTATTAATTGAACTTAATTCTTATAGTACATTAAAACACTGGACAGAATATTTTAGAAGGCATATTTTTGATATCGCGCTTAGAAATATATTTTAAATGAAACCTGTGGAACAAATTTGTTGATGTATAGTTATTATAGCATCCGCTACCTTGGACTTGATTACTTAGAACTTGATCTATATTCAACTATAAGATTTCTCTTAATAATACGTTATTTCAGATCTTACCTTATCTTTCACACGATGTTTGATCGGAGGAAGAGCTTAATTTGTATTGCATAGTAATTTTACTTTAGCCTTTTAATTATAATTAATCACTGTTTTATTTTAGCTCATGTAATATGTACTAAATCAGTCACTGTAGTAATAATCCATACTTAATATTATAAATATGAAAGTGTGTTTGTTTGTTTGTCCTTCTTTCACGTCGAAACAGAGTGACGGATTGGCGTGATTTTTTGTGTAGAGATAGTTAGCGTGCTGAAGAGTAACATAGGCTACTACTACCATTTTAATCGCGGGAAAATTATCTCATTTCTACAAAAAAACACGTTGTAATACAACCAAAAAAAATATTTATGATCAGAATTACTTGAAACTTAATATTAATGCTATTCAATACAATTAAATATTTATTTAAAACACGTATTTAAAATTATGGAATGAAATTTTACGCACTCCCTACACTACTTCATATATAGCGAAAAGAGTGCAATAATTAATAGCTTATATACCTAATACTTACATTTACAAAGTAACTTATGTAAATTCATAACAAGAATATTAATTGGATTATAAGAATTTTCTATTTCCATACACAAGCACTTTGAATAAGATTTGCATTTCACACTAGAACAATATGGTAGCGCTAATACGAGTCTAAGGTCAACTATCGTATTCGATTATCGTCTTACAATAGTTTCTTCCTGTTACATACATTGTTTACAAAAAGAATTAAAGATCAAGAGATAGCATTGTTATGTACAGCATATCTAGCGGTCATATTTAACTATAGATCACCCTACACTAGCTTTACTATGTATTCTATGTATATAGACCTTATTCAAGTCCCACTGCTGGACACGGACCTTCAAGTCGCAATTCACCAGGCTAGTATAGTGTGAGTTATCAGACTCCACATTTCTTTGGAAAACTTCAATCTTTCTTAAATTATAAAGCGTGTCAATCAATTTAAAAAACGATTCATAAGACATGACAATATCAGAAGTGTGCAATCTAGGATTTGAACCCGCTTCACTTCCCCAATCGAGTGCGTCACTATTGGGATACCACTGCCTTTAGCTTTACTATAATAACGTACTACATTACTAGTGAAGGAGAAAATTTAATACAACATCGAAGTATTATTTAAATATTGGCATATTTAAATAATTTAAACAAATTGAATACAAAAAAATTCAATAAGCAATCATTTACATTTTCGTCATAATAAATAACTTCATTACATATTGCATGTTCATTACATTCACGATCTTATTAAAGAGTTATGTAAATACGTATAATTTTCCATAGAGATGCTTTAGATATTTTAATATGTGATGGTTGAGAGGTTTTATTTTATTCACAAGAAAAATTTATTTCACGTACTTTCCCTGGCAGAGTAAATAAAGACACTATAATAACTAACAAAACTAACTTGAGTATATAAAAGCTATAGTAAAGCGAATTGGAACGTGATGCTTGTGCATCACGACACAAAAAAAATATGTCAAGTAAAAAATTTCTACGAATGGCATATCTACTTAAAAATCTAAAATTCGTTTATTTATTGTGTTACTTTCATACAGTTTAAGCTGCTGAGTCTAGCATGGATGTTTTTACTAGATTTTCTTATATATTAAAACCGTTTAGATTTTAATAGAGGGTCAAAATTTTATTAAAATGTAACATGCTATGTGTAAAGTTAAAATAATAATATTGATATTAAAATATCTATTTATATTGCCGAAGGGAAAACCCACCGAGTTCTTGCTTCAGTATAATGCTATATCGAGCAAGTACCAATTTATTGGATATGGGATGCATTAGAACAAAAATCAATTTTGTGTCCCATAGAGTTCTCAATTATTTTTGTCTTTCATCTATTTATACGTCGTTACATAATCGTAAAAATATATGATATAAAAATTCATAAACATTATTTACAAAATACACTTTCATTTTTTATAATTTTGCATTTTTTTACTGTTTTGCATAAAACGAGACTTATTTCATTCGAACGTTCACTTTCGCTAGAGTGAACGTGTTATTGACTCAACGCTGTATGCTAACATTTTACCGTTTAAAGCTCTTTAATAGATCAAAATGATCAAGTAGAGTTGCTAGTTGCTACTTTTCCTTTTCCTATGAATGTAAACTAAAGTAATAGTAGAAAGATATCTAAAGTACCTACTACAATATATAAATATATATAAAATTTAATGTGCATTTGTCTATTTGTTTGTTTCTTTGGAAGGCTTGTACATCTAAACCATTAAACCGATTGCGATAAAACTTTTTGGTCATATTACTGACTGGAAAGGTACCTTCCATTTTCTTTTTCATTTTCGTAATGGATCTGATATAAAATCTTCTTACTTGGCGTATCAATAGCAATTTAAAATGTTGCCATACATTAAAATTTTAATAGATCCATTTGCTTTGTAAGATTTACAGGCTCTTCTCACGATGCTATCAGCTGCTATTGTTTTTGAAAAAGCTTTTAGCCAAAACATAATCTAGCACTTATTCAAACCTTTTACTTTTTAACTGACTACAAGAAAGGCGGATCTAATAAATTCGAATTAATATTTTTTTCGTATCGTAATCTTTGCAGACTGTAAATCGATTTTCAAGAGCGTTTTAAATAAATAGGTGTCTCTCGATATCTATCTCGCAATCACATTTTTAAAGTTTCGTGCACTAAATACAAAAATCGCTTTTTTGGAACACTTACTTTTCAATTGATATGAAAGTAAGTGTAACATGTACTTATATTAAAGTAGCAAAGCGATACTAAATTTTTTATCTTATATAATAAAATAAAAGATTTAGTTTATGAAATATGTTTGTTTATAAGCATTCCTATATTATCTAAATATGTACATTGGATCCCTCTATAAAATATTTTTATAGATATTAATGATAAAAACTCCTATTTCCGTTTTCCATACGAAGATACATTTAACATTATGATGATGATGTTCTCCTGACCGATTCCGGCCACGGCGGCCAATCTCATCGAGACTAGCCAACTGCGCAGGAGATATTATAGTGCACAAATGTACGCGTAGCCACAAGTGCTCTCTCTATTCCTATCACTCTCAAACTCCGGTGGGACAACTGCTCGACACGACCAGTGAGAGTTAACATTAATATACTATGAAATAGACAGAAAGGGATTAAACCGAACCTACAACCTGGCCTGACCTAACTGAAAGTATATTGAACCTACGACCTACAAAGCAAAGTATCGCAGTCAAATATACGCAATATTAAATATAAATCATATTATAATTCAATATTTTTATTTCCATCCTACGCAAGTTCACACGTCTATTGACGTCTATTACGTTGATTGTATAAGAATTACCATACCGTTGTGTATTCTGCGTTCACGGTCAATCCGTAACATGTTGATGTTAAATGCTTTCCAATGACTAACAAAATGCATGATTAAAGAGCAATGTTCTTATAAAAAAAAAGTTATTTTTTAAATCCAAATAGAATTTTTACGCTAACTCTACTACTAGTCTAATAAAATTGTAAAATAGTTTTTGTCTGAATTCGTATCTATAGTAAATGTAAACTCCCGTTCGGTTATTTTTTACGCTTTAGTGTCTGTCTGGAAGTCCGTTTTTATTTTTTATTAAGAAGTTCTTATTTTTCTATTTTTAGTAGAGTAGTAGCAAATCTGTAAGACGAAAGTATTTTAATTAAATATTCGCTTAACCTATTTTAGTAAATTTCATGCCATTTTTTTATGACGACTAACAAACTATAATTCGCATTTATTAGTAAAACTAAAAATCAGGATCTAAAATTCAATTCTAAAGTATTGGGCTTGAAATCAAATCAAATAAGACCAAACTTAAAGTATGGACTAGTAGCCGTTGAAGAGTTCCACTATCCACTTTCTGGCTTCACAATAAGATCACCTCGATGATACCAATTCACTATCATCGTAACTAAAAACACTTGCAAAGTTTCAAATGAATTTGACAATTAAAAGTTGATAAAATTTTCATTTGCTATTTTTCCATCACTTAATTTTAAGTGAAACCAAATGGGAAGTATACAATTTTAAACAAAAAAATCCAAATCGGTTAATAAATAACGGAGTTCTGAGGAAACAAACATAAAAAATGCAACCGAATTGAGAATATCCTCTGTTTTTGAACTCGGCTAAAAATTCGCAACATTACATATTATCATATTCTTATGAATGGAAGATGTGAGATTTGAGTACTATCAAATTTATATACAAAGATGCACAAGCACTGAGCAGCGGCGACTGCACAGGAATCCAACTTACTTTCTAAAATCTGAATTACTTAAACATATCAATGACACTTTCGCTCGTAATACCAACGTAATCGCTGTACAGAATATAAATACGTTATGAATGACGAATTAACTAGATTTTTTGTTTAAAATTCAAACGGTTTATGGTCAAATTGCTTTTTTATTTTAATGAGATAAATTAGTTCGAATTTATATTTTCTTATCATCTGTTAGTAGCTTACTCTTAAGTTAAGCTAAACGGATGTTTCATAACATATTCAAGTTTATTGAATAATTAAAATATATATTCATATATATCTATCATTGAAAAATTATACAACATAGTATTTGTTACACTATCTAAAGCAGAGACTCATTTTAAGACTCCATTTCGTAAGCCTCAATAAAAGCCAATTGTACTATAAAACATTCTCATTAAACCTTAAGTACTATACAATAAAGTAACTTCTATCCAAGTTTCACTTACTCTCTAATATTGCTCACTTATGAAATTATTTGATTTTCATAGATTTTTACTATACAATTTTAAACACTTATTTAGGGAGCACAACATTGTTTTATATTTTAATATATATATATATATATATATATATATATATATATATATATATATATATATATATATATATATATTGAAATATATATGAAACTATAAGAATCGAATCTGCTACCTCTGTATTATTAAATGTAGACATTAAAATATACTTAATTACTACTGTAATCTATAGTAGTCTCAGGATCAATACTAAAAGATCTAGATCCAGATTTAGAACAGGTTATTCGATCTACTTTCTAAATGATTGCCAATGCGTTTGCCACTTGACCTACATTAGCATTTATGCTCTTAAACTTACAAAGCTGTCTAAGCGATTGTCTCCAAAATGAATAAGGTTAAATAAATTAGCGCGGCTACATTATATGTGACTCTCATTCAAAGCACATAGACTATAGAATATATGTAATTATTGTACATTCTAACTAATATAAATAAAATTTTTGTTAAATACATTTAGGATTTTGTTAATTTCCATTAAGTCTCTTTGGAAAAGGTACCTCCTTGTATTTTAAAAATAAATAATTTAAAATTTTAGAAAAATATTGGAGTAAGTCCAGAAATAATTATCCCTTATCCGTTACATATTTTCTAAAATGAGAACTATGTCCATTCTTAATGTCATCCAAACAACTTCTTGCTTCTTGCAATCTGACTGAAAATTGTATCAAATAAATACACATACCAACTTACACTTTCTAGTATTAGTAAAAGTATCTACGAGTATGTAAGTAGAAATAAACAAAAATTGAATTTATACACTGTACCAAAGTTACATGTGAAAAACCTGAAGCGAATCTTATCTCTTGTCTAATATAATGATTACAAAACGTTATAATATACATAATATTATGTCACTGCAACTCGGTACTAGCTTCCGGCTATAATAGTACAAGCGCTTCATGCATCGCAGAGCTTATACGCCTGTACGAGTGATTCAGTTACAAATTACAATATAAATAAAGATGCAGGTTGCACTGAATATGTTACGCTGAATAATAATAATGTTGCACACTAGTGACTCGCCCTCATTTCTTTCACTGTTTATAAAAGACTAGCATTGCCTGTCGCTCCCGCGTTGAGATGACCAAAAACCAAATTCTTAAGTTTTACATATTAGTATACTCTTACAGTGCAGTTTTTGTATTTTTTCTCAGATACTAGATATTTTCCCGCGGTAAAAAGTATCCTATATGTTGACCCGGATAACCAGCTATCACCATACCAAGTTTCATCAAAATTTCTCCAGTGGTTTTTCTGTGATGCGGTAACAGACAGACAGAAAAAATCTAAAAACTATACTTTCGGCCTCTGTATCAATAATATGTTTGTTTCAATAAGATTTTCCAAAAAATATTTAAGTACAGATTCGGCTTAGTTACAATGTTATTATATATTATTATATGTATAGATTAGTAATTCGAAGAAATGCTTAATATATAGACATAAAAAGTATAAGTTTAGTAAAGCTCGTAAGCTATTATTTGCAAATGCTCACATTGATCAATTACCTACAAGGGCGAACACAATATCACATTTTTAATATTAATAAAGGTGGTATAATAATAATAATAAACCTAAATTCTAATTTATCGATATTTGCCATTAAGAATAAAATATGCAATAGGATATCTATTTACTTTAAAGTTATACGATAATTCTAGCTTTATTTCTTTTACAAGGAGTTTATTTCGAAGTCAATGGAAAAATTATAAATAAACTATTACAAAGATATACCTAGGTACATACATATCTATAATAATTATTTACTGTATCGTAGCCGTATCGTAACGTCCTAAAATACATTATATAGGTAGACCTATTGTAAATAAAAAGAAGAAAATTCTTTGATATAAATTAATTTCACTGTTACCTACCAAAAAAAGTTAAGAAAATACTGTTGAAATATCTATCAAAAGTTGTTGTATCAATTGACGTATTTATAAATTACAAAACTGGTAGGAAAGACATCAACGCGCTCGCATTTTCTAACCGCATGCTATTATTAAGATAAATGAATTGCAGTATTTTTAATTCAATCTGCTGAAATTAGTATATCTGTGTGTAATATTTTTACTTATATTATAAATGTTTTACATTTTCAAAATTTAATATTAAATGGTATTTTGCTCATGAATTATTAAGGTTTTAAGTAATTGAAATGTAACTTAAGAACATTTTTAATGATCTTTACAAACCGTTAGCTTCGTTATATATTACATACTTATGATATATATACATTATAAATAACACAGTATGATATTTTTCTATTTCAAGCAATCTAACAAATATTTTTGGAAAGAAATTCTTTTTCATTAACCACTCAGCAATTTAAATGATATTTAAATCATAAGCATTTTTTTCCTATAGACAAAACTCATTAATCTCTGAACTTTATAATTAGGTATTTGATTAACTTTATATCGTTAATTACATACATTTAATTATAAAGTTGTATTATAATTAAATTTAAGTTTGAACTCTATTGCCATAGAGTTTGCGGTGATATTTCTATAAAATCCTCACAAGGACGTAGGTACTTTCACTGGCATTTTGCGCCGCTTTACTCAGAGCCTTTCTTTCGTGAGAACATTTTTGGGCACAAATATCTGCATTGTGAAACCAAGTCAATTTATAACATATATTTTTTTATATTAATATATTAAACATATTTAGTTAAATATGTCAATCAGTCTGATCTTGATTTAGTCAGATACCAAATGAGGCAAATATATATGTTACGTAAATTACTCGAACTATTCAATTCATACTTACTGATTTATAATAGCACTAGCAGCTCACCCTCGCTTCGCTCGGGTTCGCCTCTAGACAAACAAAAACAAATCTATCCCATATCGGGAACCGTAAATTTTTCCGAGATAAAAAGTAGCCTATTTTCTATTCTGATATATGAACTATATAATTGTAAAGTTTCATTAAAATTCAATAAATAGTTTTTATGTACTTGAGCTGTATAAGTTACAATAGTTTAACTCATTAATTTTACGGGATGAAAACTATCTAAAATGTTGACCAGGGATATAAGGTACCACCATGCAAAATTTCATTTAAATCGGTCCAACAGTTTCGGAGATTAGCCCGTACGAACAGACAAACTGACTAAGAAACGAAAAAATTGAAAAAATCTGGACTTGTTCTATTTCTCTTCTTACATCTCCCTGACTCGGTTTTTAGCATTTTTTTTCTATGTACAGACATTCGACCTCTACTGTTTTATTATACGTATAGTTAAGTATAGTTTTATTTAGTACTTTCTTAATTGCGTCCTTTTTTAACGCTATAGTTTAAAGGTTGAAAAGTTCATAGGCTACTTTAATACTGCATTACGACTCGAAGTCAACAGATATGAGTAATAGTCATACAAAAAATAGATTTTATTAACGATTCATGATATCAAAATTATATCATTTATATGTTAAAATGTAGTTAAGTTGTGATAAAGAGTGACAAGTGGGCCGTTGCTTCAGGCACAATTTCGCTTTCTATCTCATTCCAATGAGATAACTTGTATTTTCACCTTTTCAAACCGCCAGTGTACACTCCAATTTGTAACAGATATTGTCACAACATCAACAATGTCTTTATGTTCGGATGGCATATACCTGTAGGTATATAATAGGTAGATATAGATATTATATATAGTATATAATGTAGTTTTTGTGATAGCTAATAACTAGTAAATATAATTAGTTAGCAAGTTTATTATAAGATTTTACCTATTTCAGCGGTATATACTTGTAGCTTTTTTTATATATTTTCATAACACTAAATTAAAAAAAGTAATGTAATAACGAAAAATTATAAAAAAATGACCCATATTAAATAAAAAAATGGAAAAACATATGTAAATTTCTTGTTCGTAAGTTAAATAATGTTAAATTGTATGTAACCAATTTTAAGATAAATATAGATTACTGTTCAGTTTACGTACCCTTGAGATACTTTGGTAGTTACGATATTGTTTTGCATAATTTTTAGTCTGAATTCCTAGCTTGCTTGTATGCTTAAATTGTTTTGTCTAAAGAGAAAATCTTTATAGATTATTTTGTTAAGATAATTTATTATTTTAGAAAACAAATAATCTTTCTATAAACAAATAAAAAAAATTAAAAACCATGAAATTTAATACTTATAACACAAAGTGTTTTTTTTTTATTATTATTTTAAATTAAAAAGAATGTCACTTTGATTTAATTCTCAGTTTATTAACATCTAAATTGAAATAAACACTTCAATTAAAAGCCTTCAAGTACTGGGCGTTACCGGAATTAAAAAAAACTTGTCTTACATATTCTAAATATCATGTGGACGTTTGTTTCATGTTATATGTAACAGTGAAAACGATCGAAGGACTCATAAATATTAATAATATTTTTGATAACTCTATTGGCGCAGTTTCAATTTAAATTTAAATCAGTTATTTTTATAGTAATAACCTCATTTTAAGGCTTTTAACACTAGATATTTAGTAAATAATAACAAGTAAATAAAATTAAAAACATACAATAGTAATTGTTCCCTTCGAATCGTAAAAATAAATGTCACTGTATTATAAATATTAAGTACATTTTACGTATAGTTCGCGTATTCAACAATAATTTCCATTCTTTATTTGAAACTTTAATAACCTTCATATGTACTTAATTGTCAACTTAAATTACTTAAGTGATTTTAACTATATATAGTAAACAATACTTCTTAAATAAAATTATCTTTTGGGATTTTTTTTATTTTTGATTTCCGACGTTTCGAATGCTTCAAAGCAATCATGGTGTCTCCCAAGAGTCCGAGACCATGATTGCTGTAGTATAGTTTAATTTCAAATATCAAATATTCTCTGTTGCTACGTAACAAACTAATAAAAACACAATTACAATATTAGTAAATATGGTTTATGTATATTCACTATTAATAATACTTGTGTCCGTCCAGTGGATTTTTTTTTATTGATAATGCTAAAACCTCGTCAATAGCAACAAAAAAGTACTGAACTGATTTGTCTTTGCCTATTTATATATAGATTATATGGTAAGTGTTATATAGAGAAGGTAGAGTCCATAGATATATAGGATATAGTAAAAGAGTGAGAGTTTCGACGCTCCTATTAATCTTTATATATATAATTTTTCTGTGAGTGTGTATGTCACTGAACTTCTCTGAAACGACTGGACCGATTTTGATGAAATTTTTTGTGTGTGTTCAAAGGGATCTGGGAATGGTTTAAATTCACAATTTTGTCCAAAAAGTTTAAAATTTTCAAATTAAAGACGTGTAGACAGGACAACGTCTGTCGGGTCCGCTAGTTTCTTTATAAATTCCACTTACGAGAAATGACTAGATGAAACAATATGCTTCGTACTTTCGCTTCCGCAGTCAAGAAGTAAACTTTATGCATTCTATACCCGCCCTCGCGTTTAAATAATATGAATAGGCAATTTGTTATGATAATTTTGCTCATTGTGACCATTTAAATTAATAATATGAAATTAGTATGAAAATCTTAATATTAGCGTAGTATGTATGGAAAAAATATATTAGATTTCAGTCAGCGTTCCAATTGTTAATTATTTTTATCTTTTTCTGGTAATTCGTAATGATATTTTAACTGCTACGGATAACTTCTTCAATTTGTTGTTTTATTTATAGTTGTATTTTTACTATATTATCGTCTCTTAGTAAATTTTTGTTTTTGTCTACATAAATTTTATACTTTTTAATACCAGTTACTACCAGTCTCATACTGTTAACTAAGATTTCCAGTTAGTAATAATCTTAATTTTATTTATGATTTTGAAATAATTTGACTAAAGTTTTTAAATTAAAATATGCACATAGCATTTGATAGTAGATTGATGGAGCAACTCGCCTTAAATAAGGGTTTGAAAGTATACTTTTAAAATAAACGTACCGTACAAATTGCATTGCAGTCTATATCAGGTTTGTTTGGTAACTTTTCCCCACCATATTATCGGACAGTTTTTGTTTGACCAGTTTTCAGATAAATCGAACCGGATGTAATAAATATGGTACAATGTGGTTCAAACTTGTATTATTTAAAGGATTTGATTCAATATTTTTGAAGTATATACTTGAAGTATAATATGCGGAACATATTTGTAGTTGGAACGAAGTTTTCCTTGTGAGAGTGGACGCAGACGGTTGCGGTTTCACTTTCGTTACTTAGAATGACAACACTGCTACATATATTTTTTATAAATTGTCCTGTTACAAATATAAATTTTACAGAAAGTTTTAAATTTAAATTGTCACAGATTTGATAAATTGGCTTCATTCTTACATGACCATATGTAGAGCGATAAGTAGGGTCGGTAATTTCGACACTGTTATTAATGGAAAAGGAGCGGATATCTTGCAGCTGGTTACAATTTTATCTTGCAGTAAAATTAAATCAGTTTAATCGTGACTGCGGCCACACTCATGGTCGACTATTTAGAAAGCGTAAGATACAATTTTAAATCCTATTGAGTAACAAACTAAAGACTACTTAAAACAAATAAAAATAATTTAATCTATCCAATCCACATTCTACTCACCTTTTTTAATGTTCGAGTACTTTAAAACATAAAACAAAAACGCACTGATTTATTTATTTCCAATGCACCATCGTTCCCGGCACTATGAAGATACACCCGTGTCACTGCGAGTTAAAAAAAAATTACACACCCGCCATTTTCAACACTTTAAAATTTTGCGTTCGAAAGCCGACTAAATAGATGTCAACGGCCGCGACGCAATCCGTACACTATCGGTACAAGTGTCGCGAGTTTCGGTGTTTTTACGCGCGAATGCACATCTATTGCAATCTAATTTATCGATTTTCGAACGCAAATTTAAAATGTGGCGGGAACTGTGCGTACGTCAAGCGTGCGTTGCTTCGTGGTATACGCGAGGAGCGGTCGGTGCGCTGGTAGCGACTGCGGTCACTTTTGCTCTCAACACTCTCTGCCCACCTGGCGTGTGTCGGCCGTATAACCGTGATATTTACAAGACCACCCTATAAAGACCCGTGTTACTACACCACTAACCCTCAGAGACTCGCCTGAAAAAGATCAAATTATGATGGACACGTAAATTATAAGTGTAGGGTAGAACAAGTTGCATTCACATTTGAACATGCTTCAGCCATGTTTAGCAATGGTTTGGACAGTAGCTATGAGATATTTTTTTATTTTGCTATTTAAATTAAGTCACGTAGCATAAGTTTTAAAAGATTTGGAAACTGAAATATTACCTAATGAAAGTATTTAAATTACTTGATGAAAAGAGGTGTTACATAGAGAAGTTCGTGAATAGACAAATTTAGGACAAGAGTCAGACGCTGAAATTCATTCATTGTTGTTGTTGCCATGTTCTGAAGATTTATTTTGTGTCAAAATTTGAAGGAATAGAAAACAACAACTTATTGGAAACTTGAATTAAACTATATAATGAAAAAATATAGATTGAAAATTTATTTTTCTCTATCTCCAACATTTATAAATTTATTTTCATGATTTTTTTTTAATGAAGATTAAATTATGACAAATGTCACTATTATTGTATAGTAAATATTTTTAAAGTTACTATTTTAAAGTCAGTATAAGAAATACTTTATTTAAATATAAATTAATTTTATCGCAATTTAGACTTTAAGTAACTTCGACCATTTTCATTTTTAATATCATACCATTTTTATATCAGTTTCCTGAATTTTTTTGTTATGCATGGTAAATGAAATGTCACTGGATATTTGAGTAAAATTAAAGCGTAAAGTACTTATATTATACAAAGCATTTTTTTAAAAAGAAGCAATTTTTTTAAGAAGAAGGCGTGCCATTTTCTATAAAATCATTTATAGCCTTTCACACACAAACGTCTTTGGACATTTTTTGGCAATAGAACCTTTTTGAACATTTTCTGGGATCTTGTTGTATAAGCGTATACATTGTCCATAAAAAGAATTACTGATTTATCACAGATCTCAGAAATACTTCCCGCAGTAAAAAGTACTATATATAGGATACTTTTTACAGCGGGAAAATATCTCATCTCTGAGAAATCGATACTAAACGTTAAAACGTAGACGGACGAACCCGAGCGAAAAATAAATTTTAATTTTATGTATGCCTATTTATAAAGAAATACATTCTAATTTATATTATTGACATTTGTGTCAAACAGTATACTTGAATTATATATGCGAGTATGTACAAATATATATTATCATAGCTTTATGGTCTTGTGAAATAAAAATATAATTAAACTAAATTAAGTTACGTTAATGATATTACAAAAAGGTCAATTGATTAATAAATAAAACAACATAATAAAATCCAAAAAGATTTATTTTAATTTAAATTCTGAAGGTTTATTTAAATTTCAAATATTCGTGTAAATCTAAGAATTTATTCGAGTAATAAAAAGTGTCTAAATCTGCCGGCGAAGTTGATGTGCTTACTTACTTAGTACGAAATACAGTCTTATAGGTAGAGTATATATGTTTACACTAACCAACCAAACATACCTAACTAACCAAACATAAATCATCAAATCAGTCATCTAAACTAATATTATAAAGAAGTAAAGTTTGTTTGTGAATTGTGAGTTTGTGACGTTGTAGGGGGTAATCTCTGGATCTACTGAACCGATTTAGATGAAATTTGATAAGAAGATAGTTTGAAACCCTGAAAAGGACATAGGATTAGATGTTTATCCCGGAAATAATCGCTTAAGGGGGTGAGAATGGGAGTGAAAGTTTGTTGGGGAATCAACCTAGAGCCCGAGCGAAGCGAGAGTGAGTCGCTAGTAAGGAATATAATTACAGACAGCTTACCTAGTCGGCAACACACAGTAGAAATATGTTATAATGTATAGGCGCATAAGTTTAACGTAAAGGGAAATTTCAAGCACTATCGAAATATTTTGGAAACCTAAACTTATTTAATTTTAACTTTTAACACAGATCACATAAACCAACTATTAAGTACTTTACAACAGATTTAAATAATAAAACTATACATGGATTATGAAATGGTTACATTATTAATTACAAGATACAAATACGGAGATTTTATGTTTTATTTTAATTTAAGTTTAGTAACGTTTAAAATCGACTTAATTATTCAATATTCACCATTATACCGCGAAAAAATTTAACATTACATAATAATTTAAGACATAAATAGATAATATTATATGTATATTGTATATTATTACTTATTATTATACATAATAATGAAAACTAAAAATTATTTACAGCGGCATTACGATTTAGGTTCTCTACCAAAGGGTTTAAAACTAGTCTAAAAAATTTGAAAATAATGAAATGATTCGTACTTCTATAAATCTTTCTCGTGTGTAGGACGTCACTAATAAAACATAGATATATTCCTTGTAGAACAGTGGTAGCCCAATGGTAACGCGCTCGCTTGGGAAACCGAGTGATGCGGGTTCAAATCCCGGGTCTCGCACCTCTAATATTTTCATGTGCGAATCATTTCTAGCATGATTACCACTTGCCTTACGTGAAGGAAAACATCGTGAGGAAACCTGCATGTCTGAGATTTTTCTCAGTTTCAAAAGACATGTGAAGTCCGCTAACCCGCACTTGGCCAGCGTGGTGGACTATGGCCTGATCCCTCTCGTACTGAAAGGAGGCCCATGCCCAGCAGTGGGATGTTAACAAGGGCTGAATACATATTCCTTGTATATAATCTTATATTCAGTACTTTTGGAACATTAACTTAATTTTTTATAATCTTCAGTACGTCTGTCCGTGTGGAAGCTATTACCGCCTCGAAAAGTAGTTCTTCTGAGAAGACTCAGCAAGAAAATACATAATTTGTAACAATAATTTTCAGTATTACAATCAATTCACACTAGTCACTACAGGGTGGTACGATATTTACATCAAAGAGGTTAGAATATAACCACTACGTTTTAATCTCCAGTACCTGGGCCACCCAGCTTTGCTCAGAGTTTTTGGTACAAAGTACAATTTTCTTTAAAAAAAAAACTAAAACCTTGAATAAATACAAAAAAAGAACAAAAATAAATTATACCTTTGAATCCGACCGGGATTCGAACCCGGACACCTATGATTGTCAATTAAGCTCCTTGGCCGCTTGACGCTAGCTTGCGAAATTATCGACCATAAACATATTTTTGCGTGGAATAATGCGAAAGAAAACCGCATGAAAATTCGAAAACACGCGTTTTCCCAGACATAACACTAATCTAGATCGATTTATCACCTCCGAAGCCCCCTGTATACTAAATTACATGAAAATCGTTGGAGCCGTTTTCAAGAATGAGATTATATACATATATATACAAGAATTGCTCGTTTAAATATATTAGATTAAAATACAAAGCGCGGGAAACGAATATCTGCTACCTTTTTATTTTTTAAAAAATACAAATCTATCGGCCAAGGTCACAAATAAATGCTTTATACTTAAATCATAACATACAAATTAATCAAATATATTTGAAAAAAACGCTCATATATAAAAATGCAACCTTACACGTGTATTTTTATTTGTTTTTATAATCATATAGTTACTATTTTAATTTACCACCAATTGTACAAACCACAACTGTAAACCGCGTGAAACGTAGGTACCTACTTAATATTTATTTTACAACTTTATCAATATACCTACAACATGGCACTAGCACGATAAAATTAACTTTTATCATTAACTAAAAATCATAAAATAATAATTTATAACCATTTATTTATATAAAACCTCATTTATCAATGTTTATAACATAGATAATTTATGTACGACAAATAGTTTGGTTGCTATTATTGAAAGAATTTTAGAATAAAAAAACACAAGGTAAGTGACAACGTAAGTATATGTATTAAGTAAATCGCAGAAATAAATAAAATTACGTATATAGGTAGCTACCTAATTTAAAATTATGTTTTTTTAATTACTCTATTTAATCATATAATATGTCATATAATATTTTTAACTGTTATTATTAGAAATAATTATTAAATAATTCATATAAAACAATTATTGTATATAAAATCTTTCCCAAAATAGTATAGAGAATAGTGTTTTTGTATTTTCTTGCTGTAGAATCTATTTATGTTATAATTTTTTCCAATTTATCGATATTTTATTAGCTTTTGATCGACTTTGAAGTTAATTTTATTGATTTTTCTGAAAAATTTGATTTTAAGGTAATTACAGAAAGAAAATCATTCATAGTCTAATCTTGTTTATTCATTAGTTAAAAATATATTTAAAAAAACTAAGTTGATATTTATAAAATTTAGTCATTGTTTTGTTAAAAAATCATAAAAAAATGTAAAAAATGTGGTGGTGTTTTTACAAGACGACCATACAATGTTTTTATATTTTCAAAAAGTGGAGTTCAAGACAAAAAATGGATGAGCCCTATCTGAAAATTGAACAAAAAATTTTTTCTATGTAAACTTGAAGTTGGGGGTGATTTTCAGCCTCTCGAGACCATAAAACATAGGTACTTGTCTCGGAAATGACTAAACATTTCAATTTCATTTATCTTATATGTATTTCGAAGATTACATTCCCTTAGTGTCATGGAGATCAAAAAATTATTCTAGAAATTAAAAATAAAAAAACCAAGAAACAGTTAAAAACCGAGTTTTTTGCAAATATCTCGAGAACTTTAAGGTTATTGTAAAAAGTGTTATTTATAAAAGTTGAAGATTTTTACTAGACCTACAACTTTTGTAGAAAATATTTTTCGATAGAATTTGATTTGAATTTGTCGCCTGTCCATCGATCTTCTATCGAATGTACTTTGGGGAGTGCGCGCAGGAACTTCACAACCTTGTGCCCCCTTCACCGTTTTACTACAGAACTGCGAGAAGTCGTGAGCGCTGGCATCCTTATGCGGTAGAAATCCAACCAACTCGCACGAAACGCTTCAGTTCTACGTTTCTGAATCGAACTGCTAAGGAGTGGAACACCCTTCCAGTATCCATGTTTCCTACCACCTACAATCCAAGTACTTTCAAGGCTAGAGTAAACAGGCATTTTTCTAGGCAAGTGCGCTCCAGCCTCCAACCTAGACCTCATCAGTGCTTCCCAACGCTGATTGTAGTCAAGCGCAAGCCTATCGTTCAATAAAAAAAAATAGAACGTCACAGTAAGCCAGAAATTGAAAAAAACTACTTACTTATTTTTCAACGCTTTGCGTCCCCTCATTTCTCGGGGGTAGCCAGGCATGTGGAGCATATTAGGAATTTCTATTTCTTATATATCTATCTGCTAACTTTTTAAAATCATAAAACTTCAGGTTTTCCATATATTTTTTCTCTTAAAAATAAACGGATTGCGATAGGTCTAAATGTTTTTTCAACGATAAAAAACGCAGGACAGATATCATGTTTATTAATTGGAGTCTAAAAATAAATGAATACCGTAGCGAAGGCAAATAAAGTATTCATTAATACTAAATCAAAAAAATATATTCTAGACCAAATCTTTATATGAAATCAAATATACATGTAACTCGCAAAATATTACCCTAAATAAATCATAGCCTAACTAGTATCCTAAGCCCTAACTAACTTAGTATTTTAATGATGCAAAAGAATGAAAAATGAAGAATTGAAACATTTTGAAGTACGTCATTTTATTTTTATTTTAAGTAAACTTAAATTACAAGTATTGATCACTCTCCTTTGTAATTGCTACATTATTTTATAAGGCTTTAATAAGAATTACTAAGGTATGCATTTTATGTATACAAAATAAAAACAATTAAAACAAAGATATAGTTACAAGATATCATAGTATATAAACAAATTAATCTTTAATAACAAAAAAGCCTTCTAATTAATCCAAATGTGAAGAAATATTTCTGAACGCAACTTATATGTCAAACTGACAGCTTCAATTGTTACTTACCAGTGCTTGCCAAACTTTATATAAAAATATTATTTTTAATAATAAGGTCTACGTAACACTAATTAATCCATATAATCATTCCTATAGACTGCAAGAATAAGACAAATTATAGAAATAAAAATTGTATAAGCGGTCGATGGACTCCACACCTTTTTTAAAATTCTGGATGTAATTTAATATAAAGCGTCTATTGACACACTCCACCGGTATAATATTTTAGATGGATAACTGAAATGTATATAAATAGTACATAATTGACACTCATAAAATGTATGGAAATAGTATAATGATTGTATCAAACTATAAAATTTTATTAACTTACTTTTCTAAGTTTGTATTACACATACTTGCTGCAGTTTCCATTTCTTAAATTTCCATTACAAAATTGCAATAATCAGATAATGTTATTCACTTTTAATAAAATTGTTAGTTATTGAAAAACGATTTAACGGGAGTATACCATCGAGCACATTTAACTAACACGTGATATAAACAAGTATGGCGGCCAGCGCTTTACGATAACATTCGAACTGTCTTATGTTATTTACTTATTGTTTGATACAATAAATTTAAGTTGTTAGTTGGTTGCTTTTAACAATTTTGGACATCATTTTTGTCATATGTGTGCGTAGTTTGTGAGCTGGAAAGTAACCAAAGTTACTTTTTTCGAATGAAGCATCCTCATCATCATCATTCTCTCCACGACCGCGGACACGCCGGCGTTTCAGTTAACAATAGATTTCTTAGAAATTTAATTAATTTCTTATAAATTTACCTGTGCCTGTTAGATATATTAATTTATATATATCTTATAACCGTGTAATGTTGTTCTTTTCATTTTTTATTGATGTCCTGAAAAAACTAAAAGTGTGTGTGTATGCAATTCACTCACGGTAAAAGTGAAACTTCTTTGGCAAATATCGCAATTAAATTAAAACAAATCAATAATTAAATGAGGCATGTTAATTAAATAAAGTTTGTAATATACACTCATATATTTATAGAATATCATATACGGAAACAATATTATACAGTCCGTCAATAACAACGGTTACCATGGCCACTATTAGTCATAATTGCTTTTATTTTATTTGTTTTATTTAGTTTAAAAGTGTTTTATATTTTATTTAACTAATATTACATAGAATATTATTTAGTATTATATTTTTTCACTTCTTATGTAATGTATTCTATTTCATTCTCTCGCCGACTTAATCCTATATATTTATGTGTTTGTCTCTTTCTCGTGTCGCATTTCCGTTTCATAGAGTTTCAAATCACAACGATTCTAAAGAAATATTACTTCAAAAGTTATATGTGATATTTTTTTTTGGTTCAAAGCAAAAATAGTGTTTCCTTAACTAATTGATAAAAGAAGTTCAGTATTTAATTAACTTTAATGGAACTGCATTTTTGGAAGCGCTGACTTTACATATGTACCGTGTACGTCACCGTACGAATGACCGCTTGCGCTTAGTGCTTACGTCAGTATTCATTCGGTACAAGGAGGGCTCTTGTTAGCCTTAGCAAATACAGTTTTTTCTTCAAGGAACCTTGAGCCTATAAATAATTAAATGAATGATTCAAACAATAACTATTCAGATCCACGTCGCTTCTGTTATTACTATGTTTCACTCATTCAGGAACAAAGTAATCTAACAATTAAACCAGCAAAGGCGGTGTATACGTAAAGTTTTGTAAGTATCATTTTTTATTACCAATTTTATCAAAAGCCTTGGTTCAGCCTTCACTGAAGCGTGTGAGACTGTCGTCGACGAAATCGAATTGTCGATTTGCACTGCGACCGAATATAACTAGTGCTGTAAAAGAACTGAAAACAACTCGACCGCTATCTTATCACTAGATTATGTACACAAGTGTTAAATTTATACTCGGTAATGGCCAGAACATATCATATCAACGTCCTAACTGGTGTAGTGAAGTGAAACGAGATTCATTAGAGGAAATCACAAGGGAACGTATGGAACGACGTGAACTTACACTCAGCTTTCATAATCTTATTATACGAGGTAGTGTTTGTTCAGTGCCAGTGTTTATTTTTAAATTAGAGGTCTCTTTGGATAATAGAATTACAGAAAGTAGAGTTAGGATTACAAAGTAAATCAAAGTGTATGAAGTAAATTAATATGTAAATTGATTTGCCCACTAATCGTTGTTTATATAAGTAAACAGTACATTACCTGCAAAATGAAGTTATGCCTCTTGCTAAAGAACAAAACAATAGCCACACATTAGCCAAGTCTTTAACACAAAGTTGGAATTTATCCAATACAATAAATTATATTATTATGAAAGTAAGAAACTATAATTATTAAGATAATCAAAAAAGTTTACAACTTGTTTTACATTTAATGAAAGTAAAAAATATCAAAATATGTTATATTAATAATATTTATATTATAAGTAAAGGGCATTATAAAACTTAAATTACTTTCATAAAGGTGACAAAACACATAATATATGGATTTCAGATCATTTCTAAAATTGATTATTTTTAAAATAAGAAAAAATTATAAAATTGCTTTAGTGGTTTTAGAGTTTATCAATTAGGTATAAAGACAAATATTTTTTTTCTGTATATAGTTATTAGTATAGATTACATCTTAATACTTCTAACCATTTTTCACATCTCACACTTTAAAAATTTTAAATTTATATCATATTCATAAAGAGTATCAACTCAGTCCTGTATATTTATTGTAACAATTAATAATAAATCCAATGCTTATGATTGCTTGTTATTAAACCACAAAATACATACATATAAGAAGGGAAATTAACAACTATAAACTGCTAACATAAAACACTATTGTACTATGACAAGACCTTATAGAATACTAGCGACTCGCTCGCTTCGCTTTGGGTTCCTAGACAAAACACAAATTTATCCCAAGGGAATCGTTCATTTTTTCGGAATAAAAGTAACCTATGTGCTGTTTTAGACTATAATTTATCTTGTGCCAAATTTCATACAAATTCATTCAGATGTTATGGCATGAAAGAGAAAAATATGATGGATAAACCATCTGCACAAACTTTCATGTTTATAACATTAGAATGTATGGATGGAGTTCAAAGTTTTTAATAAAAATTAATATACATATTTAATCACATTTTTAATCTTTTTTATATATTTTTTATATAAAAATTGTGTTAATACAAGATTACTACTACTATTAAATGTATTTTTTTTTCTTCCGAATATATACAATGTTAGTTCGGAATGATCTCAAATTAAAGGATTGTGCTAAACTACTTCAATAAAAGCCAAGCCAAATTAAAAATACCTTGAATTAAATTGTAGCCATGTTGTTTTGGTGATGTTAAATTAATGAAATGAAATTAACCAATTCAGGAGAATGGCTGGACTGATTGGGCATTTTTTTTTTAATTTTCATTTTTAATGTATTTTTTAAAGTTATAGTCCAAAGATAATTTTAGAGGAAAAAATCTGAAAAGTTGTTTTCTTTAGGTTTTTTGTATGAATTAAAAGATAGCAAAGTTTAGACTGGACTATTTCTGTCTATTCAGCTAGTTATTAATATTTTAAATACAAAAGCGTGATTGATTATTTTGCATAGCAATGGATCATCTTAACAAAAAAAATTGTATAAAGATATAAAACTGTAATTTGCCATAGACTGACAGACTACTATTTAACCAGGTACATTATATGATTACGATAGGATGTTAGTGTTCTACAAAAAACAACATAGTAATTAGGCTTATGGATGTAATATCATAACAATTTTCAGATGAACAACGCTACAGTTACACAAATTACGGTATGGACACACCAACACCCTCATCGCAAGGTGACTGTTTGCATGGACTATTTCAAAATTTGGACTCCCTGTCACCCGGTGTGGATTCAGACTTTGATGAAAGTCTTGCGGTGCCAGAATCTTTATCTGTCATAGACACTGACAAAGCAAACAATAAAGAGGAATTAGATGCAAATGGTGAGTGATTTTACTCATCGGAGATTTATTATGAATGTGAAAGGTTGTATGTTAGTGTATGTTTGTTAATTGTTACTCTTTCACAAGGGAACGGCTCGACAGATTTGGATAAAGTTATGTACAGCAATAGTCTATGACAAACAGTAACATCTTACTAGTATAAAAAATGAGAAAGTTTGGATGGATGGATGTTTGTTACTCAATCACGCCTGAACGGCTGAACGGTTCAGCCGTTCTGGCGTGAAAGAATAACAAACATCCATACTCACAAACTTTCACATTTATAATATTACTACGGATATATCTAAATACAAACTTGACTATTAAATAATTCGCGACATTACCTTCATCTTGTGCCAGTATTAATGTTACATCTAATTAGGCACAGCATTATCCATTATTAAAAATTTAGTCACGCTATCGCCCGCTGGAAATTGCCTGTTTTTTTCCCATGCATGAATAGATATTAATTTGTTTTTTTAGTGGGCAAATTACAGACAACTAAAAATGAATGGAGTCGTTCAAATAGATAAAAAAACCTCAATGTTTCAGCTCGCTAGCGAGGATTGTATTTTAAGGTTATGGTTAACGTACGTAGTTAATAGTTTGAGACGTCTATAACCTTAGTCTCTCCCGTGACCATGATTGCTGTAAAGCATTCGAAACGTCGGAAAATTAAAATAATAAATCCGCGAAATATTCCGAAAAGATAGTTTTATTAAATCATTTTAAACAATCATCGCATATTATCATGTAATATTTATCTAAATATATTTAAGGAAAAATCTATAATAATCACACGAGTAAATATGAAAAGTAAGTTAACTTCGTTTAAACAATGCAATTTTTAGTTAACATGTTAGAGGAGTCAAGTATTATACCATAGCAGTTTATAAAATCATGCCTACTACAGATATTACAAAGTTAATTAATTAATTGATAAAAAAAATTTGCTATTTACATTCTGGAAATTGTAACATTAAAAACATATAGAATTATAAGTTGAAGGTGTAATATTTGATGAATTACAAGGTAAAAAGTTGTCGAAATGACTCATGTATTATTTCAAACTTATAAACTGACTTGTCTAGATATAATTTTTTTTATTTATCCTTTAGCGAACGCCATGTTGCGGCAAGTTGATTTGAGCAATGACCTCCATAACATTACCTACTACTGTAGAAAATAGCTCACCTTGGGAATGGGATTTGATGTGATCGCCTCTAGGCTCAATGTTAAATAAAATAGGTAAAAAACAGTTCCGCTGAGTTTCTTCCGCCACTTCTTCTCATGGAATGGGCCATTTATTTTTTTTAAATGAATAATAGATTAGTAATAGATTTAATAACGTTACGCAAACAAATTTCAATTTAATGCTTTAAATTTTTTTTGCCTTCGACGTTTCCGGAAGATTTTATAAATAAAATCAATGTTCCACTGTGTTCTTTCGCCAACTCTTCTCAAGATGTATTAATTTTTCGGACTAATTGTAATTATTGCTATAACGTAAATTAAAAAAATGTTTGTATGTATTGCTTCCGAAATTCCAGCACTCGATGTATGTATATTCGCAAATTAAATGTTTATTTTGATTTTTAAAACAAACAACTATGACCTTTGCAGTATTGTAAGATTATTTAAAACTATATAATTCAAAATAAAAGTAAAATCTATACATATAATAAAATTGTAACTTAGCCGAATCTGTACATTAAATATTTTTTGAAAAATCTTATTGAAATAGACTTTATTATCGATACAGAGGCCGAATCTATAGTTTTTAGAATTTTTGTCTGTCTGTCTGTCTGTCTGTCTGTTACCGCATCACAGAAAAACCACTGGATAGATTTTGATGAAATTTGTTATGATGATAGCTGGTTATCCGGGTCAGCGTTTAGGATACTTTTTATTGCGAGAAAGTACCTCATCTCTGAGAAATCTATACTAAATGTATATAAATAATTATACGCCTTTAATGTAACTACTTTTTATTCTAAAAGTATCTGTCCAAAAAGGTATCCATAAATGACTATTAAAAGAGATTTTAATAAAAAATAAAAAAGTATTAAAAATATGTGTATATATTTATGTCTACACTACGGTATTTTGCACCGGATATAGAGCAATATTAGTAAAAAAGTAAAGTTATCTGACTGCTCTGACTGGGTCATGATAAATTGATGATGATTGATTATGACGTTTTTTTTTTATTTCACTATCACGGTAAATGTAAAAGATTATTCTTCTCGCTTATTTTATACGTCTATACATATATTAAAATTGTAACCAAGCCAAATCTGTACATTAGATATTTTTTCGAAAATCTTATTGAAATAGACATTATTATCGATACAGAAGCCGAATCTATAGTTTTTAGAATTTTTGTCTAGCTGTCTGTCTGTCTGTTACCGCATCACGGAAAAATTATAGCTGGTTATCCGGATCAACATATAGGATACTTTTTACTGCGGGAAAATAAATGTCTCATTTCTGAGAAAAAAATACAAAATCTGCAATGTAAGAGTATACTAAGAATTTGGTTTTTGGTCATCTGAACGCGGGCGGAGCCGCGGGCAATGCTAGTTAGATATATGTACATACTTTTAACATTTATATATGAAATCTGAGTATGATGAGATGCTTCCTTTTTAAAATTTGGAGCGTTTTGAGTTTAAACGCATTATTATTCTGGAAGACGGAATTTAATGAAAAAATAGTCACCATTTACAAGCCAGCAATAGGTAGGTACTTGAAGTAGAAGAAACTCATATAATGTATGTATATATATTTCATCTAACACTTAAGAATATACTGCAAACACAAACGATTGCAAATTATTGAAAAGTTTCTTAACTGTAAGATTTCTTAAACGTTCTTTCGGCTTTCTTAGCTCTTGGCTCTTTCTTTTCTGTTTCTTTCAGTACTCTACTTGCTGTTTCTTGAATCTTCTTTTCAGTAACGTACAGTTTTCTTCCTAAACTATCATTCCTCAACATAACACATTATATTTAATTTTCCCATTTTCCTTATGTACTTATATATTTTATTTACATTTAAAATATCCTTTGAAATTATTTATTTTACATTTGTTTATTTACTATGGCATCCATGCGCGGTGTCACTTAAGACTAGTCCCAAATAACCTATCTATAGTATATGTATGTATACACACATGTGTGTATATTCCTTACTAAGAATATGAATTTGACATAATTTGTTAAGTTTAAACACATAGGTTATTGAGAACCGCTATTAAAGATACTTGCCAAACGTTCTATACTATTAGTTAACATTATATCTATTGTACTCAGGATGCAATACAATATGACAGATGATACATAATACATTGGTTGTATTAGAGAAGCAGAACTCTTTCGTGGTCAAAACTACTTTAACTGACAAAAACAGTAAAAAGTAGTTTTATCTGCAGGCCTTAGTCAATAGCAGTTTTGACTTGCATATCGGTCAAAACTTGCGCTTCGCTCACTCTGCTAAATGCTAATAAATAATAAATATAGATTTTTGTTCCGGTTTGTATTGATTTTAATTCCTATTTCCAAAAGTGATAATCACCCCGTTTGATATGAACCAGTTGTCAACCTGATATTTTCATATCGGTTAACTTTAGTAATAGTAGTTAGTTTAACTTTAGTAATAGTAGTTAGTTTGTACGGTACAAACTGGCGAACTTACTCTCGGTACTGACGGGCTAACTCGCGGACGATTCTGTTTTGCAACGGTCGATTCTCGAGCTACGGATCCTAAAAAAAAAAAAAAAAAAAAAAAAAAAAAAAAAAAAAAAAAAAAAAAAAAAAAAAAAAAAGGTTTTGGCATGCTCTGATCACGAATCTGCGATCCATTTTTGCGTACGATGCGCGGTTCTGGAGATGTGGAAATCAACTAGGAAATATCTGATTGATATCCGATGGGCTCGCACCCTCATTAGCGCTCCATTGTTCTCCTTATCTATTGTTCCGATCACCCCCATTACGACTGCATTGCCGTTCTTATCTATTGTGCACATCTATTAGGATATTTTATTTTTGGTTTTATAATATATGATTTTATAATATTTGATTTGATTGTATACTTCTATTGCTCATCAACTACCATGCTACTCTAAATCATAAGTAAAACACACTCATTCATTTCTAACAATTTTTATTTATTCATTTCATAATTTTATTACATATCTATACACATACATAACATTGAAGTGTCTGTTTTTCATTTCAAATTCTCAGTTTTTAATTAAACACATATCAAAGTATATAAGATACTAACATCAAAAAATCAGTTTTTACAATTTTTGTCTGTCTGTCTTTCACTGATAGATACCTAAGGTTCTATGGAGTAACTATTTAAATTAACCTAAAATTATAAAACCCGTTTAATTTCTTTTAACTTACGCCCAGCGAAGTGGGCCTGGTTTGCTAGTTCTCTATAAAATATGAGCGGAACATCTCATCCACTAAAATATCGTTGTACAATGTGTTCCCTGTAAATATGTTCGTAAAACTATACATTGAATATCCCTGAGACTTATATTGCAAATACATTAAGCAATATTCACCACATACTGAAGTCCAATCATTCTGAATCCTATTATTATTCCAGACCCATCTTTTACAATTCCTTTTTAAAAACTCTAGATGATATCGTGTAGGTGTTCGTCCATATGAATCAAAATATTCACCTATGCTATTCGTATCGATATGTAAAGCTACCCAGTGTGAGCCTGGTTTATCATCTGTATCCAAATTGCATATTATACACGTTGGTACATGAGTATACATGGGTAGTCTATTAGCAGCATAAACATTATTTTCTAGACTAGGATGAATCTTTTTCATATGTCGCTGAACATCTAGTGTATCCATGATATTACTGCTATTGGTACATTTATACAGTACCAATCTATTCAATGGATAACTTAGGAATGTTCAATTATAGTGCTTTTTAATTATTAAATCGCATTCTTTTGTGATTAGTCATGGAACTGGTTTATCATTCGTATCCAAATTGCATATTATACACGTTGGTACATGAATATACATGGGTAGTCTATTAGCAACATAAACATTAACTGTGCAGCGCATCACGAAGGAATGTGAGATAACGCATCACGAAGGGATGTGAGATAACGCATTACGAAGGGATGGGTCATAAATTTTCGTGTGCTTAGGAAAGGAATGTGAGATAACGCATCACGAAGGGATGTGAGATAACGCATTACGAAGGGATGGGTCATAAATTTTCGTGTGCTTAGGAAAGGAATGTGAGATAACGCATCACGAAGGGATGTGAGATAACGCATTACGAAGGGATGGGTCATAAATTTTCGTGTGCTTAGGAATTTGCTTTAGGTAAGAAATAACTATATAAATAAATAAATAAATAAATATGTCAGGACATTAACACACAGCACCATCTAGTTCCATGGTAAGCTACGAGGCTTGTGTTATGGATACCAGATAGTTGATACATTATACATATATAACTTTAAATACATACATATTATAAATATAAACACCCATGACTGGAGTACAAACATTCGTGCTCATCACACAAACGTATGCACCCAGCGGGACTCGAACCCGCGACCTCTGGCGCAGCAAGTAGGGTCACTACAAACTGAGCCAAACGTGTCGTCTATATAAGGTCGAGCAACTGCCGGCATGCAGTCAGTCTATGGTCGCTTGGCCGCAGTGAATTGTATATAGTCTACCACTACACGTGTGTTACTCAACTCATCAATACCCATGGAGGTAAGTGTTTATATTCTATTGACAAACTTACTTTTCTTTCTGTTTCCTAACGTGTGTGTGTGGTGTTTCATAAGCGTAAATAAATTGATATTAACATGATAACTGTGTTGTTGCAGAAATCATTCAGCTTCGATGAAAACACATATAAACAGTATTACTACTCGTCGCTCTCCCCTCAATGCGAAGAACAGAGTGATGACATCGTGATTAATAACACACGCGATGGTGTAAAAAGGAAATCGCCGGCGCTTGATCAGTTTTTTGAAGTGGCACCAAAAATAAAAAAAATGTATAAAGTTTGTGATGAAATAGAGAAACGTGAACTGTTCGATTCATCATATGATGATGAATTGTATAATCACTGTGCGATGGTTGAAACCCTGCTTAAGTAAGTAAAATAAACATAAATTTCAACTATAATTTACACATTGTTTAGCATTTTTTTAATAAAATAAAACATTTTAACAGTCAACCACTACAACTTGGTAGAGGAATGAAGCGAACGAGTAGTGAAGACCCCCAGATCGTTAAGAAACCAAGAACTGAAGAAGAAGCGTCTACCTCTGTAGGGACCAGTGTCGGTAACGATGATCAAGTTGAATGTTTAACGTGTCATATATTGATCAAGAAAAGGTATTTAACTAATCATTTTAAAAGTAATGTTCACAAAAATAATCTTTTAAATACACATAATTCTTTATCAAACGTAAGTGTTATTGAATCTGCTTTTGGAAACAGAATTTTATGTTATAAAATCAAGAGTAGAGTAGATCGTTTACAACCGTTAAATTTTGAAACTCCCGAACTATTTTTTAATTCTATTAAAGATGATATTTTATTTTTAATACAGGAGTGTATTCATCAACACACAATTTTTAAAGTAAATTTCATACTGCATGCTGATTTTGTTCAGCAAACTAAAGATATTCATGAAACGTTCGATTTTCAAACATTTAACTATATTATTTGTCACGGAGATGACTTAAATATTTTTCTTTCATCTTTAAATGATACAATTACTAGTAAAATTAGTGCATTCGAAAAAAAAGATAGTGGATGGAGTCTAAAAAACATAAAATCTATAGACATGAATGTCAATAAATTCAACCCCCTTCGCGGTACTTCATACATAGATCTTCCTCATGATATAAAATTAAAAAAGGCTGTTTTAAATGTAAAAAACAAAGATTATTTTTGTTTTAAATGGGCGTTACTCTCAGCATTATATCCCATAAACAAAAACGCAGATCGGGTATCATCGTACGCTATACATGCAAATAAACTTAAATTTGACGGTATTTCCTTTCCTGTTAAAATTACTGACATAGCAAAAGTAGAGAAGTTAAATGATATTAGTATTAATGTATTTGGGTTAGAATATAATAAAGAAAAACGATGTAATTCTATAGTAGGTCCATTATTTTTAACGAAGTGTCGTAAAGCTAGACATATCAATTTATTATATTTTTCTAAGGATACGAACAATCATTATTGTTACATAAAGAATTTATCACGGTTAGTTAGTAAACAAATTTCAAAAGACTGTCATGCCATGTACATTTGCGATGCGTGTCTACTTCATTTTCCATCTCAGGAAAGGTTAAATAACCATGAAAAACATGATTGTGCTCACATTTGTACAGAATTACCAAACAGTGAAACTTTAAAAAAGAATTGGTTTGGTCAACCTATTTCAAATGATAAAATTAAATTTGATAGTTATGAAAAAAAGTTAAAGATACCATTCGTAGTTTATGCTGATTTTGAAGCATTTTTAAAACCAATAGAATCATGTTCTAACGATCCATCCAAACCATTCACACATAATATTCAGAAACATGAAGTGTATAGTTTTGGTTATTATATAAAATGTTCATATGATGATAAATTATCGAAATATGTAACATATAGTGGACCCAACTGTGCACAAGTGTTTATGGAAAGTTTATCTAACAATATGAAAGAAATATGTCAAAAAAATAGATTTCAAAAATGTTCAGTTCCGCTAACAGATGAAAACAAACACCAAATTTCAAATGCAACCATTTGTCATATTTGTGAAGTTGAGTTAGCAGAACCTTTTTATGATTTTGATTGGTACACCGGTAGTTTTATAGGTGTGGCTCATGAATCATGTAGCTCGAAATTCAGAACACCACGTCATATACCAATATTTTTACATAACCTTAGTCACTATGATGCTCATTTTATTGTTCATGCATTAAACTTTTGTGATGGAGAAATCGAAGTTATCCCTCAAAATAAAGAAAAATATATATCCTTTTCCAAAAAATTAAAAATAAATAATCATGAAGTTATATTGAGATTCGTGGATTCATTTAAGTTTTTATCGTGTAAATTAGATCAATTAGCCAAAAATCTCAGTAATGATCAATTTCAAGAATTACGCAGAAATTTCCCTAAGGATGAAGATTTCATTCGTTTAAAACGGAAAGGGGTTTATCCATACGAATTTATGACTAATTATGATAGTTTAAAGCTAACATCGCTCCCTGATAAAAATGATTTTTTTAGTTCACTCACAGATTCCCATATTTCAAACGATGATTACAATCATGCTAAAGATGTTTGGGAGCACTTTGGTTGTTGTAATATGCTAGATTACTCAAACTTGTATTTAAAAACAGATGTTTTACTTTTATCCGATGTATTTGAAAACTTTAGAAATCTATGTATGAATACCTATCATTTAGACCCAACCCATTATTATACAGCTCCAGGATTAAGTTGGGATGCAATGTTAAAATATACACAAATAGAATTAGAACTTTTAACAGATTATGAGAAAATTGCATTTATTAGGTCAGGTATCAGGGGTGGTGTATCTCAATGTAGTAAACGTTATGCTAGAGCTAATAACAAATACATGGAGGATTATGATGTAGAGAAACCAAATTCATATATCACATATTTTGATGCTAACAATTTATATGGTTGGGCTATGTCTCAAAATCTTCCTACTGGTGAATTTGAATGGGTAAATCCGAATACAGATTTTAATGTATCTGAAACATCGGACTTCGGTTTCATTTTAGAAGTTGATTTAGAATATCCCAATGAACTTCATGATTTACATTCGGACTTTCCTTTATGTCCCGAAAACATTTGTGTAGGTAATACTAAGGAGAGTAAACTAGTCCCAAATTTAAATAATAAAGTTAAATATGTAATTCATTACAGAAATTTAAAGCAATGCATAGAAATGGGGGTAAAACTAACTAAAATTCATAGAGTTTTAAAATTTAAACAGTCTCCATGGTTAAAAAAGTATATAGATCTAAATACAAAATTTAGAATGTTAGCAAAATCAGATTTCGAAAAAGATTTTTATAAATTAATGAACAATTCAGTCTTCGGTAAGACTATGGAGAATATTGAAAAAAGGGTCAACGTAAAATTAGTTACACACTGGGAGAATCGGGGTAAAGCTTTAGGTGCTCAAGATCTAATCGCTAAACCACAATTTCATAGTGTTTCAATATTTTCGGAAGACCTAGTTGCGGTTCAGTTGCGAAAAACTAAGTTGATATATAACAAACCAATTTATTTAGGGTTTTGTATTTTAGATATTTCAAAAACGTTAATGTATGATTTTCATTACAACTATATGATTAAAAAGTTTAGAAAAATCAATTTATTGTATACAGATACGGATAGTTTAATATATCATATATTTACAGATGATTTTTACACTGATATAAAACCTGATCTTTCCTCATACTTTGACACCTCAGATTATGATACAAATAATATTTTTGAATATCCAAAATTAAATAAAAAGAAATTAGGTTTTTTCAAAGATGAAAACAATGGTAAAATCATGAAAGAATTTGTAGGTCTACGATCTAAAATGTACGCTTTTGATTTAGAGAATAAGATTATAGCCAAGGCAAAAGGGGTAAATAAATGTATCACTAAAAAGATGACTATGAATAGTTATAAGTCTTCTCTATTTAAAAAGAAAGTACAATATTGTAGTATGCTTAGATTTAAATCGATTAAACACACAATTTTTACACAAAAGCTAAATAAGATTTGTTTGTCGTATAATGACACAAAAAGACATATTTTAGAAAATAATATTGAAACATTAGCTTGGGGTCATTATAAATTACGCTAAGGGTTGATATTTTTATTTCTATGTGTATACGTGTAATGATTGTAAAATTATGATATTACTATAATGTTACGTAGAGTTTATAACATATTTAATTATTGTTTAATTGTAAATAATGTAAGATAATAATGTAATTTAAGCAATATATATTAATTTTTTTACAACAATACTTTCATTTTTTATTTAATCCCTTTGAACTCTAGACGTGTGTAATGTTTCACTTTATTCATCCGTTTACTGCTATTGTAGCAGGACCAAGTGGGTGTGGGAAGTCAAATTTTGTAACAAATTTCATAAAATCAGTTAAAGAAATATGTAATTGTGATTTTAGCCAGATCACATGGTGTTTTGACGAAATGCAACCTTTATATAATTTACCAAATGTTAACTATCATCAAGGAATTCCAAATCTCAATATTTTTGATGGTGAAAACCCACATCTTGTTATTATTGATGATCTAATGAGAGAGTCTGATGGAAGAATTGTGGATATATTTACAAAAGGTAGTCATCACAGGAATCTTAGTGTATTTTATTTAACACAAAATTTATTTCATCAGGGTAAAGGTCAAAGAGACATTTCTTTAAACTCGAGTTATATAATATATTTTAAAAACCCTCGGGATAAAACTCAAATAAGATATTTAGCACGACAGGTGTCGCCAGATAATCCAAAATTTATTGAAGATGCCTACAGAGATGCAACTTTAGAAGCACATGGATATTTAATGGTTGATTTAAAACAGAATACTAATGATTTTTGTCGTATAAAGACGAATGTCTTTCCATTTAATGGTTATTGTACAGTTTACGTCCCCACAAAGGAGTTTAAATACATCAAGAATCAAGCAATTTAAATCATTTCTAAATGATGCATCATCGAGTCACAACGCATAAACATTTGCTTAACGCTTTGCATACGCTTAAACCAAAATATCAAAGAGCATTACTTAAAACATGTAATGAAGAAGAAATAAACTGTATTTGTGAGTGTATTCATAACGTTTTACAAGGAAAGGTACCTCTTAAAGATCAGGAGAAACAAAAATTGAATAAACACAAAAATATACTCCGTAAACTGATGCATAAGTGTAAACATAAACTAAGAAAAAATATAATTATACAAAAAGGAGGAGCTTTTTTACCAATAATATTAGGTGCAATATTGAGTGGATTAGTAAGTGGACTAGCTAGTTAACATGGAAAATGCAAAGAAAATGATACTTATTGAACCTGGATTGATTGAAAAATTAAAACAGGAAAATAAGGTTAATAGTAATTTGTCTCGATTAGATATTGAAATGCAAAACATTATGAATAGTAAGACGGAAGACCGTAAGAAGTGGATGTTATATTTACAAACACTACAAAGATACCTTCACTTTACCGAAGAGGATCGTCAACCACTCAGACTACCAATTTATTCTAATACATCTAGTGAAGATTCAAATGAGTCTAAAATTGTCTTTAAAAATAAAGACAGCGACCTAAAACGTATAGTTAATGCTGAAGCTTTGTTGGGAGAGAATGGATCCATTAAAAGTGAAGAAAATGATACAAATCCACTTTACACACCAACTCAAATACTCAGTTTAATACCAAAAACTTATAATAAAAAAGGTCAGTTATTATTAAATTTAGTGGGAACAAATAAAAGTAAAATACATTGGGATAATGAAGGCACAGTCATAATTGATAATGAAAAAATTCCTGGAAGTAATATCGTTGATTTAATAAATGATTCACTAAGACCCTTAAAAAAAAGTGATCCGATAGGGTGGGATAGATTTGCTAAAGCACTAAAAGATATTAAAGTACCACTTACTTATATTGGAAACCCGAAAAGATGTGAGTTTATTAATCAGCTTCAAGCAAACGATCTGAAAATAACCTCTGAGATTGAAGATCAAGAGTTTTCTACACCGAGCAGTGAAGATAAAAGATCTTTAAATAAAATACGGAGAAAGCTCGAATGGGAAAAATGGACCCCGTACTAGAAGAAATTAATAGTATTTATTATGATCCATCTAACCCCGCTGGTTTTAGTAGTATTGATAAATTATCAAAAGCCATGAAGGGTAAAATGGATAAAAAGCAAGTAAAGGAATGGTTACAAGCACAAGAATCATACACATTACATAAACCCATTCGGAAAAAATTCCCCCGGAATAGGTATATTATATCAAACATTAATGAACTGTGGCAAGCTGATTTAAGTGATATGCGAACTTATTCTCAATATAATGATGGTTATAACTACATACTTTGTGTTATTGATGTATTTAGTAAATATGCTTTTGCAAGATCAATGAAAAAGAAAAATTCAGAAACAACTAAAGAATGTTTTGAAAGTATATTTACTAAAAGTAATTCAACACCTACTCACATACAATCTGATAAAGGTACAGAATTTGTTTCAAAAGATGTACAAAAATACTTTAAGTCCAAAAAGATTAATTACTATACCACTAATAATCCTGATATTAAGGCCAGTATTGTTGAACGATTTCAAAGAACTCTAAAAATGAAAATGTGGCGATATTTCACTCATAATAATACTTATAGATACATAGATGTTTTACAAGATTTAATTTACTCTTATAATCACAGCATTCACTCTAGTATTAAGATGTGCCCATGTGATGTAAATTCTAGCAATATTATGACAGTTTGGACTAACCTTTATGACAGAGGATCAAACAAAGTTTCTTTAGAAAATCCAAAACCAAATTTCAATGTGGGTGATTATGTTCGAATAACTAAATATAAACATGTTTTCCAAAAAGGATATGAATCAAATTGGAGTGATGAAATATTTATTATATCTTCAATAATTGATAGATCTCCATGGGTCGTATATACAATAACAGATTTACAAAATGAACCAATAGTTGGTACTTTTTATGAAAAAGAATTACAGAAGATCACTTACAACCCCACCTCACAATATAAAATAGATAAAATAATTGACTCTCGTTATTCAGGTATCAGAAAAGAAGTATTGGTGAAGTGGAAAGGTTATCCAGATAAATTTAACAGTTGGATTTTAGTTTCTAGTTTAAAAAAAATATGATTAAAGAAAGTTTTTATTTAACTTTGCTCAGCAATAGTTCAATGGAATATTTTCCTGATAACAAGACTACAAATTTTTCAACAAAATTACCAAAATCTATTAAATTAGAAGGTGAATGGTCGGTTGGAGTTGTCGAGTTTCAATATCCATGCACCATGTTTACTGTTCAAAATCACGAAAATGTTATATACATTACAAAAAACATGATAATGCCTAATGAAGATAAACCATCAACAGTGTACCTCAAAAAGCATATTCCGGCTACCAACTATGATAACGTTGAACATATTTTAAAAACGTTAAATGCTTTGGGGGAGAACTTAAGATTCCGTTATGATGAAATAACAAAATTTGTGTCTGTTTCCGTTTTGGATAAAAATATATCATCTGTAACATTATCACCCAAATTAAGTTTACAACTAGGTTATGAACCAAATAAAAATCTTCTAGAGAGAAATTTTGGAAAGTGTCCTGCTAATTTACACTTAGGGTTACCATCTCAACTATTTGTATATTGTGACATAATCGATCCTCAGATTGTGGGTGATGTTATGACTCCTTTATTGAGAATCATTTCATTAGATCCTACAAAATACATTTATGGTGCTAATAAAATGCATGTTTTCTCTCCACCTCACTACTTACCTGTTATGCGAAGAGAGTTCGATACCCTAGAAATAAATATAAGATCGAGCACAGGACAAAAAATACCATTCCAGTTTGGAACCGTGTGTATTAAACTACATTTCCGAAAATTACAATAATGTATTCTCTTCCTGATCATCATAAATGTCCATATCAAAATTATTATACACATCAAGCTGGATCAGGAATTGGAGTAATTTATAAGGGTTCACCATATCAACGCGGTCATGGTATTGGGAGCTTCTTAGGGGGTTTATTTAGATCAGTTTTACCTTTACTTTCAAGTGGTGCTCGAGTAATTGGTAAGGAGGCATTAAACGCCGGAGTAGGTCTTTTATCGGATATGGTTCAAGCGCGTCCAATGGAAACCTCAATAAAAGATCGTCTAAAGCAAGTTAGCACAAACTTAAAACGTAAGGCTGATAACAAAATTGATCGATTAAACATGATAGGATCTGGGTATATAACTAAAAGAAAACGATTGCCCTCATTCATTCCACCATTAACTGCTAAAGTGAAAGCTGCAAAAAAGCTTGGTCTAAAACCAAAAAAAAATCAAAGATATATTTTCAAATTAAATATGTCTTTTCTTCATAATCATTCTTGTGAGTGCGTTAAGTCAGAATTGGATTTGTTTGCACTACCGTCTACACAAACAAGCATTGAAAATGGATTGTGGATTCACTATAAACCAATTTCATCTCTTGCTGATGATGGACCTATCGAGTTTCAAGTTCCTGGTACAGGCGATGACTACATGGATTTGTCTCATACATTACTCCACATAAAGGCAAAAGTATTAAATCAAGATTCAACCAACTTGATGTCGGCTACCGTAGTAGCACCTGTAAATAATTGGTTGCATTCACTTTTTAGTCAACTTGATGTTTATTTAAACCAAAAACTTGTATCACCACCTAATAATACCTATGCCTATCGAGCATACATGGAAACCCTTTTAAAACTATGCACCTGCTGCTAAAGAATCTCATCTTACTTGTAGTCTTTGGTATGAGGATACAGCAGGAAAAATGGATTCTACAGATGGTAAAAACATAGGATTTGTTAAAAGACAGGAATTAGTTACTGAAAGTAAGGAAATAGAAATGATTGGACATCTGCATGGTGACATTTTCAATCAAGATAAATTTTTAATTAATGGCGTTGAAATGAGTGTAAAATTAATTCGTTCAAGAGAGAGTTTTAATTTAATTGCTGGGTCAAACGATGTAAAGTTTAAAGTTTGCATTACAGATGCAACTCTTATTGTTCGAAGAGCACGCATTAATCCAAGTGTATTACTTGCACATCAGAAAGTTTTAGCTTCTACTACTGCTAAATATCCTATTACTCGAGAAGAAGTCAAAGTTTTAACAATTCCATCGGGTGTTCAAGGAAAAACTCTTGATAATATATTCCTAGGACAGGTACCCAAAAGATGTATAATCGGGTTTGTGAACAATTCTGCATTTAATGGTTCTCTTACTAAAAATCCATTTAATTTTGAAAACTATGGTATAAATTCTTTCTGCTTATATATTGATGGTCAACAAATACCTTCAAAAGCTTTACAACCATCTTTTAATAATAGTATATTTACATCAGCATATCATACTCTGTTCTCAGGAACTGGTATTCACTTTCTTAATGAAGGAAATGCAATCTCTCGTGAACAGTATGCTAAAGGTTACTGTCTATTAGCATTTGATTTGACACCTGATTTGTCAGCTAACTCATCAGCTCATTGGAATCTCATAAAGCATGGTAGTGTAAGATTAGAAGTGCGATTTGAATCCTCACTAATACAAACAATAAACTGTATAGTGTATGCTGAGTTTGATAACATTATTGAAATAGATAAAAACAGAAATATTACTGTAGACTATAGTAGTTAAGTAAGTTATAATGTGTGTTGTGTATTAGGTTTATGTATTATTCGTAATGTATGTTATGTGTATGTAACTATATGAAACATTATAAAATTAAATAAAACAAATTATATGCAGTATATCATTTTTTATTTCATTGTAACGCCTTATTTAATTTTATATAAAACACTATTTGAGTTTAAGCTTTACATAAGCACACTCACTAAACCACTGAACATGTTGCTGCCAAGGATCATCATCATCTTCCCAATATTTTAAACCGCCACCACAATGGAAACATTTGGTCCTGTCTCCATATCCAGTATAAAAGAAACCGGCTTCTGCAAGATCTTCAGGTTTCTGTCGCATAGCGAGAGGCCAGTCTTCAAAACTGAGCAACCGTCTAGATTTTGAACTGAAGAATGGATATTCAGCACTTGAGTACTGAATGTTCTTCTCTTTTTCTTGTCCACTGAGCATTGTAACCTTACTATTCAATGACGTGTTCTGTACATGTATACCACACTCATCTCTTCCTTCTGCACTTGTCATTCTCTCACGATCACAAGACAACTGGTTCTTTACACAACTCATTATTAATATATTATAGTCTAGCAAAGGATTATAAAATCAGATAGAATCTAATGAGTACACAGAAGTAATTTAAGTAAACAGAATCACATTCACTAATGATTGTTATTGTTAAAAAAGTATTTTTTAACTGTTTCACTTTCTGCTATTGTCTTTGTAATATTGTATATGAGACTGTTTGTGTCGTCGTAGATGCTATCCTTATTATTCTTTATATAATATTTAATCCTCGTGGTGGCATGTTTCCAATGATCAGTAGTTGGAATCTTGCATAGTTTCTTCATATCATACATTTCAACTTTTATTAGATGCGTCGCTTGGTCTCCGTCGTCGGAATTAGTAGATATGTATGATACACCATCTCTAGAGGCTCGTGCCACGGTTGATGATAACAGTTTCTTCTTTTTTATTTTTGGTGCCACTTCAAAAAACTGATCAAGCGCCGGCGATTTCCTTTTTACACCATCGCGTGTGTTATTAATCACGATGTCATCACTCTGTTCTTCGCATTGAGGGGAGAGCGACGAGTAGTAATACTGTTTATATGTGTTTTCATCGAAGCTGAATGATTTCTGCAACAACACAGTTATCATGTTAATATCAATTTATTTACGCTTATGAAACACCACACACACACGTTAGGAAACAGAAAGAAAAGTAAGTTTGTCAATAGAATATAAACACTTACCTCCATGGGTATTGATGAGTTGAGTAACACACGTGTAGTGGTAGACTATATACAATTCACTGCGGCCAAGCGACCATAGACTGACTGCATGCCGGCAGTTGCTCGACCTTATATAGTTATTTCTTACCTAAAGCAAATTCCTAAGCACACGAAAATTTATGACCCATCCCTTCGTAATGCGTTATCTCACATCCCTTCGTGATGCGTTATCTCACATTCCTTTCCTAAGCACACGAAAATTTATGACCCATCCCTTCGTAATGCGTTATCTCACATCCCTTCGTGATGCGTTATCTCACATTCCTTTCCTAAGCACACGAAAATTTATGACCCATCCCTTCGTAATGCGTTATCTCACATCCCTTCGTGATGCGTTATCTCACATTCCTTCGTGATGCGCTGCACAGTTAATGTTTATGTTGCTAATAGACTACCCATGTATATTCATGTACCAACGTGTATAATATGCAATTTGGATACGAATGATAAACCAGTTCCATGACTAATCACAAAAGAATGCGATTTAATAATTAAAAAGCACTATAATTGAACATTCCTAAGTTATCCATTGAATAGATTGGTACTGTATAAATGTACCAATAGCAGTAATATCATGGATACACTAGATGTTCAGCGACATATGAAAAAGATTCATCCTAGTCTAGAAAATAATGTTTATGCTGCTAATAGACTACCCATGTATACTCATGTACCAACGTGTATAATATGCAATTTGGATACAGATGATAAACCAGGCTCACACTGGGTAGCTTTACATATCGATACGAATAGCATAGGTGAATATTTTGATTCATATGGACGAACACCTACACGATATCATCTAGAGTTTTTAAAAAGGAATTGTAAAAGATGGGTCTGGAATAATAATAGGATTCAGAATGATTGGACTTCAGTATGTGGTGAATATTGCTTAATGTATTTGCAATATAAGTCTCAGGGATATTCAATGTATAGTTTTACGAACATATTTACAGGGAACACATTGTACAACGATATTTTAGTGGATGAGATGTTCCGCTCATATTTTATAGAGAACTAGCAAACCAGGCCCACTTCGCTGGGCGTAAGTTAAAAGAAATTAAACGGGTTTTATAATTTTAGGTTAATTTAAATAGTTACTCCATAGAACCTTAGGTATCTATCAGTGAAAGACAGACAGACAAAAATTGTAAAAACTGATTTTTTGATGTTAGTATCTTATATACTTTGATATGTGTTTAATTAAAAACTGAGAATTTGAAATGAAAAACAGACACTTCAATGTTATGTATGTGTATAGATATGTAATAAAATTATGAAATGAATAAATAAAAATTGTTAGAAATGAATGAGTGTGTTTTACTTATGATTTAGAGTAGCATGGTAGTTGATGAGCAATAGAAGTATACAATCAAATCAAATATTATAAAATCATATATTATAAAACCAAAAATAAAATATCCTAATAGATGTGCACAATAGATAAGAACGGCAATGCAGTCGTAATGGGGGTGAACGGAACAATAGATAAGGAGAACAATGGAGCGCTAATGAGGGTGCGAGCCCATCGGATATCAATCAGATATGATATTTCCTAGTTGATTTCCACATCTCCAGAACCGCGCATTGTACGCAAAAATGGATCGCAGATTCGTGATCAGAGCATGCCAAAACCTTTTTTTTTTTTTTTTTTTTTTTTTTTTTTTTTTTTTTTTTTTTTTTTTTTTTTTTTTTTTTTTTTTTTGAGAATCGACCGTTGCAAAACAGAATCGTCCGCGAGTTAGCCCGTCAGTACCGAGAGTAAGTTCGCCAGTTTGTACCGGTTCTGGCTCACGAGCCAGAACCGGTACAAACTAACTACTAGTGATCATCTGAATGACGGCACAGGCACTCAAGTAATTGTCATACGCTTATGAACAGTTAATAGCATAGTTAGCTACCGTTAATGGAATGGAAATCAATTCTATTATATCTAAAGGCTATGGAGAGCAATTTCCGTATGAGAACGAATTTCAATATGACACAGGTTGTGTTAGCCACCAAAGTTTCTCGATAACCACATGAGAAAGTGGAAAACGACTCATGTTCTTACTAAGGAAGTAATAAGTCGGATACAGGTTACCTTCCTAATTGACGAAATTAAAGGTAACCTTGTAATATGTTAACATTTTATATTAGATAATGAATGAAAATGGCCTTACTTTTTCAGATTTTTATCTTTGTTTTTGTTTTGTTATTTATCGATTCTAAACACAAGAGTGTCTGAGTTTTCTTTATGGTTGCTTTTTTTTTAAAATGATGCAGGCAGTGAACCAATATTTAGTTGTTTTTTATTTTTTATTTTAATACTAGCGACTCACCCTCGCTCGGCTCGGGTTCCGCTTCGGGATGAGATATTTTTTCGCAGCAAAAATTATCCTATAGCTTGACCTGGATAACCACCTATCATCATACAAAGTTTCATCAAAATCTATACAGTGGTTTTCTCGTGATGCGTTCCAAGACAGACGGACAAAAATTCTAAAAACTGTAATCTATAATTCGGCCTCTGTATCGGCCGTAATAATGACCATTTCAATAATTTTTTCCAAAAAATATTTAGTGTACAGATTCGACTCAATTAGAATTTTATTATATATACAGATAAAATAGAAATGACTAATAAATACGTTAAATGTAAATAATACGTACATTAATGCGATAAGTCAAACTAGAATTTTATCAGTACGGAAAATAATCTGTACAGTTTTTGACTCATATTCTCTTATTAGATAAAATAAAAAATATTATTAGTTGTCGAAAAATCGGTGGAAAGTTATTAGTACATCTTCTAAGATTTTTTTTATTGCAGCCAAAATTTTGCTGTTTGTCATTGTAAATTAGTAACTACGAGTACGTAATCACAATGTTAATTAGCAAAATTTGAACAGCTATTATTGTACCCTTCGATCGTCTTGGGTTGCCCTTCGATAGTACTGCTGCCAGATCGAGGGAAAAGATACGTTTGTAGTGACCCTACTTGCTGTGCCAGCGGTCGTGGGTTCGAGTCCCGCTGGGGGCATTCATTTGAGTGATGAGCACGAATGTTTGTATTCCAGTCATGGGTGTTTATATTTATAATATGTATGTATTTAAAGTTATATATATGTAGTGTATTAATTATCTGGTATCCACAACACAAGCCTCGTAGCATACCATGGAACTAAATGGACGATGGTGCTGTGTGTTAATGTACCAACATATTTATATTTATTTATTCATAATAAGTGTGTGAACACTTGGTTACAAATATTTTCCGCATACATCTGCGAGATTAGTATTCGTGTTCGAGAAACGTTCATGAGGATGTTTCAAGCTGTAGCCGTAATTTTTACAAATTTAACACTTTTCTTAATTCCTCAATACATTTTATTTAGGAATAATCTTAAATGATAATAACATATAATTAGAATATATTTGTCCTAAAAACAGAATATTTTATAATATAGGTAAAGGAAGAACATATATAAAGTAAAATTACTTAATAATTAATCCCAAAAAAAGTACACGTTGACTCGTTTGGCTCAGTTTGTAGTAGCCCTACTTTCTGTGCCAGCGGTTGCGGGTTCGTCCCGCTGGAGGCATTCATTTGTGCGATGAGCACGAATGTTTTTACTCCAGTCATGAGTGTTTATATTTATAATATGTATGTATTTAAAATTATATCTGTGTAGTGTATCAACTATCTGGTATCCATAACACAAGCCTCGTAGCATACCATGAAACTAGATAGTGCTGTGTGTTATTGTCCCAACATATAAAAAAGTACAAATACTTACTAAATTATTAAAGAAAAATAAGATTATGCCGTAATTGTTTGAAAATAAGTATTTAACATGGCCATGGTATCTAAATCATTTTGGCCATTTGGAGATTAACACCATGTTACGCCAACGCACGCGTTCATGTGAAGAGTGTTAAACAGATGTTAGTAAAACATGAAAAGTGCATAATTTTATATTTATAGGTAACTATAGATTCGGCTTTCCTATCGATAATAATGTCTATTTCAATAAGATTTTTCAAAGTATATTGAATGTACAGATTCGGCTTAGTTATTTTATTATATGTATAGACAATATTATAGTGGTGTCAAGTGGAAATCTTACTCACTAACGGTGAATCCCAATAATCTATCTATCGTTTAATAATATTAATTTAAATAAAATACCTAATATTAATACCTTTTTTTATGAACAATAAAGAAAATATATGATATTACTGTTAAATATGGAATGTTACAAAACGGAAGTAAGCTATTATATAGACATATTATGATAGCGAGATAAAAACTAAAACCTCATAAATAATTACGCCATTATAAAAATTTAATCGATGGATTCTCCCACTCGTAAGTCGTAACTTATAGCGCTGTTAACATTCAATACTCATGTAAAAAAGTATTCGCTTTAGTTTAAAACCTATTTATTGGTCGATGCTTTCTAATGTATAACTAAGATATTTATTTATATAAAATTTCATGTTCTGTCGGACTGATTTATTAACATCCAGATTAAATAGAAACTTTTTTGATAGGGTATTGGGAAGATTTTTTTTATATTCTTCCTCTTATGATAGAATAAAGAAAATACGTAATATGTGTTCAAATCGATACTTGAAACTTAGTCACTTTTCGAATCAATCAATAACAATTACATTTTAAATAAAACTATCTTTTCGGATTTTTTTGCGGATTTATTTTGATTTTTGGTTCCCGAAGTTTCATTATTCGATAATCAAATTTTTAAAAGTTCTACTAGGTTCTAAACAATACGACTTATGTATGCTTTCTTAAGTAAAAGAAATAGTTATTTAAGTACAGCAACTTTATGTTTTTTTTTTCCAGCGCCTCTGGCAACTTCAGTGCCATACAAATCAGTTCACAACCCACCTGTTAAGTTTAATTCGGTGCACAGAAAAGTGTTCATTCCAGGAGTAGTAATAAAAGTGAGATTTGTGGAAAACGAGAGGAGTGCTACAACACATTTATTGAATCCCAATTTGTAAGTTGTTTACAATTTTTTTATTATTTTTCTCTATATATGTATGTAAATCGATAGTTTTAAGCTATGTTTTATTCTAAATATAAAATAGTGTTTAAGTCCCTTTAAATGCATCTATAAATAATTTTTATGTTTACACTAGCATCACCCGCGTTTAGATGACCAAAAACCAAATTCTTAGGTTTTACATATTAGTATACTCTTACATAGCAGTTTTTGTATTTTTTTTCTCAGAAATGAGAAATTTTCTCGCTGTAAAAAGTATCCTATATGTTGACCCGGATAACCAGCTATCACCACACTAAATTTCATCAAAATCCCTTCAGTGGTTTTTCTGTGATGCGGTAACAGACAGACAGACAGGCAGACAAAAATTCTAAAAACTATAGATTCGGCCTCTGAATCGATAATAATGTTTATTTCAAAAAGATTTTCCAAAAAATATTTAATGTACAGATTCGGCTCAGATACAATTTTATTATATGTATAGATATAAGTATTTTACGTCATAATAACATGATGTTAAATAAATGACAATAACCACAAAATCATAAACTCCAAGCGTCAAAATCTAGATAAAAACAGTACTTCGTAATATCTACATATATGTACTTCTAACCTTTAAATAATCCAATCCTTTTACGTCAGAAGTCAGAACTAATATTTCCTTTTATGGAATATATGAGTAATAAACAACAATACGATTTATAACAATGCACTTCAGTCATTTTCCATTGATATGTCAAACCAACAATACTTGTTCTCATAATAAGATATTATGTGTTTTTATCTCGCAAGGTGTTACGAGATTGAGAAGCTTATCAATAAAGCTTTACCGATCAGCTGTCAAATTTGGATTTACAAATAAATTATTTGCACTATGTTTCTAATGACTTGTATGTACTCAGCCCTTTTCAAAGTCCCACTGTTGGGCACGGGCCTTCAATGCGAGGGGAATCAGGCCATAGTCCACCACGCTGCTCAAGTGCCGACCGGCGGCCTTCACATGTCTTTCTAAAATTTGCTAGGTTCTCTCAGACATGCAGGTTTCTTCACAATGTTTTCCTTCACCGTAAGACAAGTGGTAATCACTTTGGAAATGATTCGCACATAAAAATATCAGAGATGCTGGTCCCGGGATTTGAACCCGCTTCACTTCGGCTGATTACTTATCAATACATATTATTATACATTAAAAGTCCCGCGGCGCTAAGTTCGTGTTTTCATATTGCTAATCTCAATAACTACTGGACCAATTTTCATACTGTTTTTATAAATAGAAAGAAGAATTGTCGAAGAAGGTTATAGGCTATAATTTTTAAACATATTGCGAAAATAAGCTCTAAATATCAATCTTCTCTGAAAAATTCCTAATGTTATCAACTCGAACGGTATCTAGGGAATATATAAAAATAACATTAAACGAAAATTTGTGAGTAAATGAATGTTTTTTATTCGTCACGCTGAAATGGCTCTACTGACGAGTGTTTGTAATAAGGTACTTGATGCCCTGAATTAACACACAGCGTGCTCTATATGGACGTACCAAGCGGAGCGAGTTAAAACTTGCTTGTAATAATCATATAGTTTTTAAATTATAATTTATTCTCAGTATCTTTTGAAGTTAAAGTGGACTTATAATTAATTTTATTTATTCTAATAGTAAGTTTTAGTTTAAATAGTCCATGAATAATTACATTAATGATTCGAAAATTTTCTTAATATCGTTTATTATTACTACATATCAAGAAATTAAATAAAACTAAATTTAATATTATATTTCTTTATGTTCCTTACTTCTAGATACACAATAAATCTTCAACATGGCGACTTTACGTGGACAATCAAAAAACGATACAAGCACATACTGTATCTTCATCAACAGCTATCTTTGTATAGAGCGACTCTTCAAATTCCTTTTCCCACCAAAACTCATAAATCAAGAAGAGCAAGTTTCAAGAATACTGTAAATAGTGAAGAAATAGCGGAAAAAGTGGCCTTAGAAGCTGTGACCAGGAGTAATTCTAAAAGGAGAGAAAACAGGCCCAGGAAAAGAAAAGGTGCATTGCCAAGGTTAGATTAAACTTTCATTTGTTTAAGATAACATGTTACTATTTAGATTAATATTTTTGTTAGCGAGGTTTTTGAAAGTGATGTCATTTATCGCAAAAATATTTTTAATGAAAAAATGTTATAATATTCCACTATCAGGCTTTGTCAGTTACCATCAGGGATAATTTGATTTATATTAACGTTTAGTATAGATTTCTCAGAGATGAGATATTTTCCCGCAGTAAAAAATATCCTATATACCCGGATAACCAGCAAATACCAAATTTCATCAAAATCGCTCCAGTGGTTTTTCTGTGATGCGGTAACAGACAGACAGAAATTCTAAAAACTATAGATTCGACCTCTGTATTGATAATAATGTCAATTTAATAACATTTTCCAAAAAATATTTAATGTACAGATTCGGCTCAGTTAGAGTACTATTATATGTATGTATAGATAACTATGATGAACAAATAAATATTTTTTATCATATACTCAGTGATCTGCAAACTGCAAACTAATAAAACACTCATCATTGTACACTATAGCTTCAAAATGATATGAAAATTTAATTGATAAAAGATAATACAATTAAAAACAATCAAATAAAAGTATAAAAGCTACAAAAAATCCCCGCATGACGCATCCATATTCGCAAAAAATATTTATTCAATCTTTTACATTATATATTATTACTTATCAGATAATAAATTATGTAATACGATATGCAGATAACAAGTGGGAGTTATTTAAACCTAAGGAAAATATTAACAATTTCAAACTTCACATGATTGTTATTGTAACAATTTATGTATATACAAGATATATATGTCATATTTCTATAAAACATTATTTTCAAAGTACACCTAAGGCTATATTTGTCATGCTTCATCATTTTGGAACAATTCTTAAATCATATATAACGAAAATTATTATGTCTCGATGTTTCGTCTACAATAATAATTTTCTGTATGTATAACTAGATATAAGATGGAAATTAACTAGAACTAGAATATGTGTATAACTAGAGTACGTGTATTATAAAATGTGCTAATCTAAAACTGAATGGTCGTCCGCTAACCGAATGAAGCTCGTATACGAACTGCTACTTTGGTAGTAATATTTGATAACTTCAAGCTCAATGCTTTCTTAGATTTACGCGTGATATTTTAAATAAACATAAATCTGCGAAAACATCCCAAAATAGCTTTTTAGAAATAGCTTATTTCTAAACGGCACACTTATAATTCAAGTACTTTACATGGTTAAACAAAGGTACAGCTAATATTACTGCTTTGTAATTTTAATATTCTGACTTGCGATAAAAAAAATAATCCGATGACAATATAATAAATACCTAAATACTTTATTTCTCGCCATAAAGCCAGCAATAAAGTACGTACAGTATAGAGAGAAAAGACAACATTTACAGAGTAATGTGGGTTACATCTGGTCGTTGCGTGCTTTTTACGTTTTTTTTTTGCTTTTTACACCTTTTTATCTGTGATTAGTAAAAAAGTGTGATAGAAATCGCTTAATAATGATAATTCGGTTAAATTATCTTGTAATTTATTTTTAGCGACCTCTCCAATAACAAATTCGATGGTGTCAATGTTCAGATTATACTGTTTTATAAGTAATCAGTAATATATTATTTTAAAAAAAGCATATTTTAATTTGTTATTTGCCAATTTTTGTGCTTATACGGTGTTTTCACGCACGGCCTCGTCCGCTTGATCAGTTGTTTTCTTGTAACGTTCTAAAGCAGCGATCAAACTTTGAAACAATGATAAGATTAAAATTGAAGTATTATCCCACGGGAACTTATTTCCAGGATAAAAATGTATCCTGTCCATTAATACAGAACATTGTCTATCTGTGTTTGAAGTTTTACCCAAATCCACCCGTTTAACAGTTTTCACTCGGATTGAGTCATTTATTTCTAACTTTCACACAGTCACTATAATATCCATTTTAACAATCTTCTAGTTCTTTCCTTTGCCTGAACGGTTGTTTAAAGTTACCATTTATTCAACACTAGCTTACTTCCCAATACAAACTTTCATCCTCTTTTTCACCCCATTAAGGGATGATTTCCGGGATAAAAAGTATCCCATGTCCTTCCCAGGGTCTCAAACTATCTTCTTACCAAATGTCATCTAAATCGGTTCAGTAGATCCAGAGATTACCCCGTACAACGTCACAAACTCACAAACTTTACCTCTTTATAATATTAGTATAGATTTGCCTAATTTGAACCTCACACTCATCAACTCTCTTATTGAATTCGTCAAATTTATTGTTTATAGAAATCAGAGATCGTTTCATTTCAAGAAATTCCTTCTTAATAGCTCTCAACTCATTTTGAATTGGAATTATAGTGTCTTTAAACTCTGCTTTTAAGCTCTTTAATTCAGTAGATATTTCACCTCTAACACGTTGCACATGTAAAAATGAGTCAAACCCATTAGGTTTATTTTCTGAGGAGTGTACATCTGAACTAGAATCACCTTTGAACGCAGTAAAATTATCGTCCAGTTCCATTTCAGTATTAAAAATTGCTGTATTGTTTTCACCAATATTTCCATTTCTTGGTTCTGTTGATGAGCAATCTGGACATATCCATCCTTCCTTTATATCGAATTTCACTGTTGCGTATAGACACTGGTAGTGATAACTGTAATCACATCGAGCACAGTCAACACTGTCTGTGGTGCCATCTTCCAACGATTTGCAACATGCGTACTTCATTGTAGGGTTGATAATTTAGAATATATTTCTTAAAAGTTGTTTTTGCTTATAATAATAAACACGTTATTACAATCAGTCTAGCACGAAGTCACGAAACTGACTAAGTTTTGAGACATTTTCTATTTTAAGTCTGTATTATTAAATAAATATAGTCCTGTATATAAGGTTCACTTTTAATCACTACACTTATCGATGAAAACTGGTATATATCACAGGACTCTAACATTTTTTTTAAGGATATATACGATGCAGGAGTTCACGAAGATTAGGCTTAAAATTTACTTGTTATTTGAACGAACACTAACACATCACGTCTGAAGTGAACTCAATATTGTTCTTACCTGTTCGATTTATCATAAATACAGATTCTAAAAAGCTGGCTATCTTGATGCATTCTAATCTCGTCAAAACGTCGAAATAACTTGTCAGTGATAAGATCTCAAATCTTCTATGTTCACCCAAATTATAAGGCAGGTATGGCATAGTGGTTAGCATATAATTGTATAGATCGGATTCGAATCCCGGAATAGGTTATAAAGTTGAGAGGGTTGATTTTTCTGTCAATTTTTTTTCATACCTCGGAGTGCTCGTAAAGTCGTATCGAATGTGTCATCGGCCTTTAATAATAGAGGGTGCACTTGTGCACTTATAATATTTTCTGCACAGTTAGGTTTAGTGAGATTAGCGTCCATGGTTGAAGTCGGTTAGAAGGATATTATGAACAATTTACTTAAAATACAATAAATGACTTTTTGCGAAATGAATCAGCATCAGAAACATCATCAATTTGTCTTCAGCATTTTAGAAACAGGCGAATGTTTGCAAATGGACATCGATGTTTGAGTATTGATAAATAATTATACAATGTGCCTGAAGACATGTATACTAATATAATTTATATTATTTGACAGATTTCCTAGAAAACCCGAAGTAATGATCACATACGAAGGTATACAATTACGTATGAAACAATTGGAAGAGTATCTCTTCAACCTGCTTAATATATCTATATATAGAAACCATCATGAGACTGTAAGTATTAACATTATTTTTATCAAAATAAAATTACCATAATAATTCAAATTGACGTAGTATTATCGTTTAGCTTTGATCCTCACTGTATAGGGCTTTCCTAAGTAACATACTAGCAATTTTGTTTTTCAGAAAATTTGTTCTAAATAAAAAAAAATGATAAGCTTTTATTTCTTTTTCATGTATTATTTGTATTTGACTTATTACGGAAACCGTATATTGTACTTATTTTTTGTATGGAGAAAAACAAGCGCTCCTAGCGATAGTAATGCGAACCTCAAATTTTCCATACAAAGAGCACGTAACCGAAAGTTTTCCGGTTTTCGTAAGTTTGCGAGTTTGTTTTTTTTTAATTATGAGATAAAAACACAAAAAATTTGAAAATGGTCATAATAATGTGTTTGGTCGTAGTCAAGGTGGGAGGAGAGGGGATGGAGGTGGTCTTGTGTGGCCATTAGGTATGTGATTTGAAGGGGAAAAATCGAGGGACATTACTAAATAATAGATTTTTCTTGCTTTAAAATAAATCTATTTGTAAAAAATCGATTAACTAAAAAAATTATCGGTTCTTAATTTTTTTATACAGATAAGATCGATTTTTAATATTTAGAGAGTCGATTATAAGAAAAAAATAATCGATTAATATAAAGATCGAATCTTTTTTTACATCCGTGGTGGCAATTGCACCCACTGCCACACCTCCGCCTTCTCCCTCTCCCCTCCACCTCTGCACCCGCGCCTGTATAAATTATAGTAAAAATAATATGATTTATTTATAATTTCAGGTGAAATTCCTCGAAGTCTCAAATATGTCGTTCATAAAAGAATTAGGTACGAAAGGCAAGGAAGGGATAATAGAGAAACGTACGGGGTCCACGCGACCCGGCCAGGCCGGGTGCAACTGCTTCGGCTTGTTAGGCAACACTGTATGTGTGAGGTATTGTTGTGTTTCTTCACTGCTATATGCATACGGATTTACTTGTTTTATGTATTATTACTTCAAAACAATTTAACATGACCCTTGCTTTATATAGAATTTATTTATAAAATAAATAAATATAAATAATATAATAATAATAATGTTCTCCTGACCGATTCCGACCACGGCGGCCAATCTCATTGAGACTAGCCAACTGCGCAGGAGATATTATAGTGCAGCACGTGTACGCGCAGACACAAGTGCACTCTCTATTCCTGTCACTCTCATACTCCGGTGGGACGACGCGAGACACGACCGGTGAGAGTTAAGGCACAGGACCGACAGCTTTACTTTTAAATGTCGATCCTATTGGTATTAAATGCACATTTTATTTTAATTAAGCCAAAAATATGTATTTAGATATATAAACAAATAAGCACTAAGGCTACAAACTCGAGTTACCCTCGCTTCATTTTGTATTTACGCTAAAAGTACTAGATACACAATCCCATGCAAACGTTCTCTTAAAATTGACACCATTTGTGTTTAAGTAATTATTCGAGTTAAAATAAATATACAACAATGTAAATTGAACCTTAAATGCAATGCTTAAGGTTGTTTTCACAAAAAAATTAAAGTGCGCTCAAATGTTCAAATGAAAGCTCATTCGGTGAGGACATTTTTTGTCGCTGATTGTGTATCTAGTACTTTTTTTATCGATATTTATCTTGTGTACTAAACGTAATCTAAATCCGTTTCAACGTAAAGAAGTAATGAACAAACAAACACCCAAACAACTTACATTTACCTCATAGTTGTATTGTGTACATTTTAAAAGGCCTGATATTTTTTATTTCAGATGTAATTACTTCTGTACAGGACTGGTTTGTGCGAAATGGCAGGAGAGGTGGCTCTTTGTGAAGGACACCTTCTTTGGCTACATTCGGCCGAGTGACGGCGTTGTTAAAGGGATAATGCTGTTTGATCAAGGGTGAGTTAGTTCGTTCTTGACGATATCGAAATATTGAAATTTCTCATGTCTTTTTTTTTCAAGTTATAAACTATAGTTCACTTTACCGGCTCGCTAGTATCGTCTATATAACCTTTAAAAAGTTTATAATTGAGTAGCTTAATTGACACACGGAAAGATATTTCAGTTATTGATAAATTTATAAATCAAAAGTTAAAGATACTCTATTAGCATGTACGAGTATGTTTGTGTGTTTGTTACATAAATTATTTTCTTCAATTGTATCGATTAATCGATTTTCAAGTTTTGTTTTTTCGAGTAAACGAAGTTTGTAGCTTGTTCCCATATAAATTAATAAAGAAAACATCTTGAATATCGATCAAAAATTTTAAAAATTATGGTGCCATTTTATATATCTAAGAATTTAGAATAAATTAAAAGTTACAACTTAAATATATAAAGTAATATGTACTTTTATTTTGTTCTATGCAGCATTTGAAAATGTAAGTATCGAATATTACAATGTAATGTATTCAAATAATTTTATTAATAAAAATACTCTTTCAGTTTCTAGTTCTTTCTTATTAAAACATTTAGAAAACAAAACAAATAAATTTATTGATATTTTCTATTTTTTGAACTTTTCTTTATATATATTATTATTTTGTTTTTTTAGGTTCGAGGTGTCAAGTGGTATGTACTCGACGGGGTTAAGCAACGGACTGCAAATACTCAACCAAAGTAGACAAATGGTTATCAAATGTTGGACTAAGAGGAAAAGTAAAGAATGGATGCATTATTTAAAGACTGTTGCTAATCAATCTGGTGAGGAAAAAGATTTTTTTCTATGTTACTATACACTTGTTCTCGCTTTGCCCGGGTGCATAATGTATCTAATAGTAGCTTATGTTGTCCTGGTTGTAATTTCAACTACATATATACTAAATTTCATCCAAATCCATCCAGACATTTCAGCACAGAAAAGTAAAAATGTGTGTGCCTTCGAGCTAAAATGAAGGTCAAGAGAAAGCCCATTTCTAATAAATATATATATATTATATATATATATATATACATACGTTGGCAGATAAAACACTATTGTTGATATACATTTTACCACTTTTTTATCCCCACTACTTAGTTTTTTTATGGAGTGTGAATTGCAAAAAAATCCTTTCCTACTTAATCTATGATTGAAATCAATTTTTATAACTTAATAACTTTTAAGCATGGTAGTACCGTAGACAAACAATATTAATCTATTCTTAATTTGACCAAAGACTTTAACAATAACAAAAGAGTATATATGCGTGCGTCTGTGTGTGTGTGTGTCAAATACATGGTAGTGTGTGTAATGTTTTTTTTATTGATTTAATGTATTTTTTATGCATAGTTAAAAAAAAATTAGCATTCTGCATTCTTTCTTTATATAAACTATAAGTGTGGTAAATTTCATACTCCTGCGTCTGCGCAATTTTCGTTAAAAGGGGTATTAATATATAGATTCCGATTACATGCCAGCCCGCGACAATCTGTACCACTCGCTAGGCTCCAGCCGATCTATCTTCACTCCTTAGCTTTTTTATAATATGAATTGCAAAAAATCCTTTAGCAATGCCAGTTGAACACACACATACATACCTTAGCATATTATAACAGTATTCCAACAACCCAGCGCGCGAGTTCACGCACCCCAACGTGCACCAGTCGTTCGCGGCCGCGCGCGCCGGCACGCCCGCCGCCGCGCTGGCGGACGGCGCGCCCTACCTGAGCGCCGCCGCCGACGCCATGGAGCACGCGCGGGAGGAGATATTCATAGCCGACTGGTGGCTCAGCCCCGAGATATACATGAAGAGACCCGCCTTGAATGGCGATTACTGGAGGCTGGATACTATTTTGAAGAGGAAAGCGGTGAGTTGTTATATACAAATGTTTAGGTTGAAGTATAATATTATAACTTTTTTTTAAATATTCAGTCTATCCGTGACTACGGATGGTGTAACCTGTCGTAACGTCGGGAATGAGGTGTATAGAAACTAACGAATTCACGCGTTTAAGTCCTGTAGTGTAATTGTTATTACAGTGTATATTGGTTTGTACATAAAAGTTACACAGAAACACCTGTCTGTATTTTTAATCCTATTGATTTTCAGTTTTCCACCGTTCAGTTCGCATAAGACACTTACCTACGAAAATTACGCAATTTAGCTCCAATAGTGTTCGAAAATGGCTATGACATAAGAATTATGAAAAGACAGACATAGCGAAATAATAAATGTTCTATTTTAGCTACTTGCCTACGAAACCCTAAAAATTATGAAATATTACATTTCGTGATTATTATATTAGTTGTTATAATATATATAATAATTGATGTTTGTAGTTTGTACCTGTACCGCACCTCATTATATTTTTTTTTCTCACGCTCGAGGGTTTCTGTTAGAGATCTCTTAAAGAGATAAGTCACCTTTGTATGTATGTTTTTTGTCTATGTATATTTTTTAGGGTTCATAAATAAATAAACATATTAAAATTCATTTTATTAGTAAAGTTAAAATTCCGTTTTTTTTTTTTTAATTACAGAATTCATTGGTTTTTACTAGTCCATCTCAAGCTTAGCCCACAATATGGTCTAATCATTGCGTTCTTACTATAAGAATTTGTGAATTAAATCATTATAAGTGTTTTTTTTATTTTCAGGAACAAGGCGTAAAGATCTTCATAATGCTGTACAAAGAAGTGGAGATGGCACTCGGTATCAATAGTTTCTACAGTAAAAGTAGATTAGCAAATGAAAATATTAAGGTATTGTGCACTCTCAAGATTAGTTTTATATTAAAAAAAAATATAAAATTTCTTATAAAACGCTTGTGACAGCCAACAATAATTTGTTTGAAATTCTATATTAATATAATTGTCATAATTCTTACTAACTTTGTTTTTTATAAAATATATTTTGGAATTAACATACATATTTATCTAATTTCCGATTTACCGATACACCGATTACTTATATGGTCCATACAAAAACAATATCCTAAGCAAACATATAAGTACATTTAATGAATACCGGTTTTCTTAAATGATTGTATATTTTATTATAATTTTTATACATAAGGTGTTCCGTCATCCAGACCATGCGAAAGTGGGTGTATTCTTTTGGGCGCATCACGAAAAGATAGTAGTAGTGGATCAAACTGTGGCGTTTCTGGGCGGAATCGACTTGTGCTATGGCCGGTGGGACGATCATAAGCATAGGTAAGCGAAAATAAAGATAAACTTATTAAATTCTCATATAAATATCGTAATATATATGTACCTATTAGATTTTCTTTTTTTTATTGGTAAAAAATAAAAAGAGAATTCTTAGTTTAAATAATTTTATATACAGATAAATATGTTTATCTCATAATATAAGTATATTTTAAAAACTATATTGAATTTCATATTATTATTATATATCTATTTTAATTTAACCTAATACTTTTTTAGATTTACGCGAATGTTTGACATTATTAAATAAAACTATCTTTTCGGATTATTTCGCGGATTTATTTTGATTTTTTGGTTCCCGACGTTTCGAATGCTTTACAGCTTCCATGGTCACGGGAGAGACTGAGGTGTTACATGTCTTGAATGTATAGTTGTTACAGACAGCCTACCCACAACTAACAAAATGAAAGTTGCACCAATTACATTACAATATTTTAACTTTAAACATTTTTATAATTTTAATTATAATTGAATATGGAAAATTGTTTATTTAATTTTTGCTATTATTTTTATAATTATTACAATTTTAAAAATATTAATTAGTAATCTATATTTAGTGTTGCCGTTATTATATTTATAACCATAAAGAAAAATATAAAATATAGTATTAATTATTTAAGCCATATAATTTAAAAAAGTTAAAATTAATTAAGGATAATAATTTTAATTTAGTTTGCTATTATTTAAAAAACAAATTACTAAGCAACACTATTAATATATACTTTTACAAATGAAAAATGAAAAATATTAATCAGATAAGCTGTCATTTTGATCTACACAGTATGAACTTACTACATCTGCCTGTCTGTTATGTTTATATTTATTATTTGATTTTATTATATTAATAACAGGATCCCATGACGATGGTAGTACCCAGCCATCTTCCCTATTGAAATTTGGATGTTTTTTAATTTCAATGGCTTCTCGAATCATTCTTGGGCGATATCGGTTTTCTTTCGCCAGGATTTGAGGTCTATCGAAACGAATATAATGGCTTGGGCGGTCCTGGCTATGTTTGCAGACAGCAGATGTTGTATTGCGACGGTGCTTCACATCAGCTATGTGTTCTTTGACCCGGGTTCTAATGGATCGCTTTGTTTGTCCAATGTAAGAGAGCCCACAATCGCAATCAAGCTTGTAAACTCCTGCATCTTGTAGAGGGATGTGGCACTTGACAGGTGGTAAGAACTGACTAATTTTCCTTGGCGGCTTGAAGTAAGTTTTAATTGAAGCTCGCTTTAGAATGTAGCCAATCTTGTCAGTGACTCCTTTCATGTTTGGCAAGACTGCAGGGACGCGCTCGACTGTGGCTGGTTTCACTCGGTCACTGTGACGCAGGCGCGGCACTTGCAGCTTGTTGTCACGCAGAACTTGCTTGACATGTTGCAGTTCTCCGGCCAGGTGTTGCTCGTCACAGATCCCGCGCGCTCTCTGAAACAAAGATTTTCCCACGGTAGCTAACTGTGAAGGATGGTGGTGAGATTCACCGTTCAGGTACCTATCAGTATGGGTCTTCTTTCTATACACAGTATGACTCAAGGTGTTATCTGGGTTTCGTTTAACTAATACATCTAGGAAAGCTAAGGTATTGTCTGATTCTAATTCCATTGTAAATTGTATTTTAGGATTTATAGAATTAAGGTGTTCTAAGAATACAGTTATTTTATCAGATGGTAATATTGTGAAAGTGTCATCTACATACCGCTTGTAGAAACGAGGGGTCACGGGTGATGTGTTCAGAGCAGTTTCCTCGAAGTCCTCCATGAAGATGTCGGCTACGACGGGGGAGACTGGCGAACCCATGGCCACTCCATCCACTTGCCTATAGAATTCACCATTCCACAGTAGATAGCCGGATAATTAATATTTTTAAAATTATAATAATTATAAAAATAATAGCAAAAATTAAATAAACAATTTTCCATATTCAATTATAATTAAAATTATAAAATTATAAAAATGTTTAAAGTTAAAATATTGTAATGTAATTGGTGCAACTTTCATTTTGTTAATTGTGGGTAGGCTGTCTGTAACAACTATACATTCAAGACATGTAACACCTCAGTCTTTCCCGTGACCATGGATGCTGCTGTAAAGCATTCGAAACGTCGGGAATCAAAAAATCAAAATAAATCCGCGAAATAATCCGAAAAGATAGTTTTATTTAATAATTTAACCTAATGTTGATTTATTTTTATGTAACCTATGTTTTTGAAATCTTAACATTAACGTAAAACCGGACACGAAAATGTGCAAGTTGTGATTGCTTAAAATGGTATGGCTGTGCATAATTATGTTCTATTTAATTAGTTTAATTGGTTCTTTGTATAACATGCAAACATGCAATAACCACTACAAACCTTATTAAATAAATAAATAAATGCATGTGCTATGTGCATAAATTTATAAATAATAAGAAATAAACATTTTTTTTATAATAAAATAAGATAATTTGGTTATATTAATATAAAACATTTCTTTAATACAAAACAAAAAAAAATAATATTAATGCAAAACACAACGCGGTAATCACCAAATTTTATTACTTCCCACAATAACATAAACTAAAATCATTTATTTCAACAAATTGTCTATTACCAGGTTAACGGACTTAGGCAATATATCCCAACCAAAAACCCATATAAAGACTAAGAAGAAAACCTCGAGCTCGCCGGGCGGCGGCCTCTACATGCCGCACGGTAATGGAATAGAGGCGGCATTGGAACTGGCGAAGTCGTCTCGGGATATTGTTATTGGGGTTAATATGTGAGTGTTTTGTCTATTTATTGTTTAGTCTATGACATACCCTACTATAAAGGATATATATATATATATATATATATATATATATATATATATATATGTGTGTGTGTTTTAGTCTATTGTATGATTTACTATAGAGCATTATATATGTTTTTTTTTAATAATTTTCAGAGCAATGTAAAAATATAAATAGCAAATGATTAAATTATTTCTTTTTAAATATTACGCGTCACAAAGTATAGTATTTTTTCTCGTTAAACTACAAATATCAAATCAAGATTTATAATGCAAATCCGTTTACTATACTATGTATTATTCTAACCAATAATGCTGCTTTTCCCAATTCTAAATTTTTGTGCGTATTCTACACTTTTATATTATAAGCTAATTAAAATATAAAGTTAAATAAAAGAAAAAATTCTGGACGGTAAAAATTCGGATAAAAGAAATCTAACTAAATTAACATTCTTACTTGCAGTGTAAAAGTAGCAGTAGTTTTTTTGTTGTAATAAATATTTTAATTTCATACATAAATAAATGAAATATTAACATATTTATAAATATTTTTCTCACAACAGCCCGGTTCAAGATGTACTACAAGAAGAAACGGAGCCAGAACCTGAAACTCTTCCAGAACCAGAACCTCTGAAACTCCACCCTGAAGACCAAATATTACAAATTGGTATACAAAACGACCCAAAATCAGACGAAAACCAAAAGAAAAATGTTCTAGACAAAATAACAGACCGGGGCAAAGATTTCATCAGTATTATTTACCCTCCATACGAAGAGGAAAGAAATGAACAGAAATTTGATGATTCTGAAAGAAAGAAAGCGGAGAAGTATGCTAGATCAAATGATGAAGTTCTTTTGACGGATGCTTTAGGAATTAAATCTTTAACGGTAATCGAACCTGCGCCTCTCGCTCAAGTGGCAGAAGGGAGGGTGATAACAGAAAGTACTAAGAAAGCTATAGAGGGTATTGAGGGAAATTCTAAACTATGGATTGGAAAAGACTACGTCAATTTCATTGTTAAGGACTTTAACAGCTTGGATATGCCGTTTGTTGGTACGTTATTATAATAAAAATTTTAGTTAGTTTATTATAATTTTTTTTTTGCACTATTTTTTTATTTTTTTTAATAAATAAAACGTGTGTTTGTACTTACGTAAGAAGTTATACTTCTTTGGAGTAACAGAATAAAATTAGCTAAAGATTTCATCCCGTATGTCACAACTCTGTTTGTAAAAGGAATGCAATGCACTTCATCATGTCACTTTCAGCTAACTTCATCATGTCGCTTTTTGGCTGTCGGTGTGCGCGCGCATCGTAAAAATTTTACTGTCATATTTTTTTCAAACGTGCCAAAAGAAGTATAACTTCAAAAAATGTTCAAAATATGTAGATAAAAATTTCAATAGGATATTTGTATGAATTAATTTTTGCTGCATTTATTATAACAATAGTTTACAAATTAATTAGAACTATTCGCGATTATTTGAACGAATTTCAACATTTTTTTATCTTCCATACATGGCTTACGCCAGTGTCTAGTTTAGTGATCTTATTATTTATTATAAAATATTAAGACTTACATTATATAATAAATGATATAATTAATAATTAAATTTGTCATTATTTAATAAAATGTTAAAAATGAATTTCAATATAGTTTCTCAAAAGGGTATTTGTATCAAATATATTATATTTAATGCTTCAAAATTATTTCTCGATAAGTTGTCCTTTCACCAAAGATTGTCTGTAAGAGATTGTTCATAGCATTAAGATCACCTTTCGTATGCCTTTTTAACCGACTTCCAAAACGGACGTTCCGTTTCCAAAAGTTTCTCAATTCATCGGAATCTTTTTTATGTATGTTCACCAATTACTCGAAGACGCCTGAACCGATTTGGATTTTTTTTTATTTCAAAGGGTATACTTCCCAGGTGGTCCCATATAAATTCTATCGAAATCGGTCAAGCGGTTTTTTTTAAATTAACAAATAATATTTTTTTTTAATAAATTGCTTAATCGAACATGTTATTAAAAAACTTTCTTCTAACAAATTACCTGTTTATTACGTTTACACTAAAAATGAACAAATAAAAACTTTTTTAAAATAAAATAAAAACCGAGTTCCAGGCACTAACATGTAATAAATAACTAAACGGGGGTTTCCATTTAGAATATATACGTAATCAGATATTTTCGAAGTCGGTGCCAGCCGACAATACTTTAAGATATGAATATCTAATAGGTAAATATGTGTTTTACGTATCGATATATATTAGATATGCTTTGCATCGGCATTTATCTATCTATCCGTGGTTTATTTACTAAAGATAAGACATGATCTCCATACAAATTAAAATATCTATCTCTAGTAATAGGAACCACAGGATATTATTCTTTTAAATTTAATATTTTCTTAGATTTACGCGAATGTTTGACATTATTAAATAAAAAAAAATGAAACTTTCATTTTGTTAATTGTGGGTAGGCTGTCTGTAACAACTATACATTCAAGACATGTAACACCTCAGTCTCTCCCGTGACTATGGATGCTGTAAAGCATTCGAAACGTCGGGAACCAAAAATCAAAATAAATCCGCGAAATAATCCGAAAAGATAGTTTTTTTTTTAAATATAGATAGTTTTTTTTATTAAATTTATTACTTAGTATTCAGTATGCCTATAATAATTACAACTAAAGCCTTAATAAGAGTCATATTAGCCACACTAATAACAATACCTGCACGCGATTCCAGACCTAGTGGACAGGAACACAACGCCGCGAATGCCGTGGCACGACGTGGGCGTGGTGGTGGCGGGCGCGGCGGCGCGCGACGTCGCCAGGCACTTCATACAGCGCTGGAATGCTATCAAGCTGGAGAAGGCTAGGTGGGTAAAGTTTTATTGTATTCAGCCCTTTTTAACGTCCCACTGCTGGGCACGCACCTCCCTTCAGTACTAGGCAGAGAAGAATGTTTTATTTAGATTTTTTAATAAAGAATTTATTGAATTTTAAATGTCATGGTGCTTTAATAAAATCTGAAAAATGTATTTTATATGCTCAGTGGTGACGTGCTCGCTTGGAAAACCGAATGAATCAGGTTCAAATTCTGAGTCGCGCACCTCTGATATTTTCATGTGCGATTCATTTACAACAAAATTATCACATGTTTTACGGTGCAGGAAAACATCGAGGAAACCTACACGTCTGAGAGAATTTACTAAGTTTTTGAAAGATTTGTGATGTCCACTTGGCCAAAGGCACTTGGCCAGCGTGGTGGAGTAAGGCCTGAACCCCCTCGTATTGAAAAGAGGCTCGTGCCCAGCAATGGGTCATTAAAAAGAGCTGAATACATACATAATAAATAAGTTAATATGTTGGCACATTAAGTGCTCGAATTGTAATTAAAAAGTAATTGTTTATTTTAATTTTTGTTGTTACATGAGTCAAATTAAATGTAATCTACACTAATAATATTATAAAGAGATAAAGTTTGTGAGTTTATAGGAGTAATCGCTGGATATACTGAACCGATTTAGATGAAATTGGTAAGAAGATAGTTTGAAACCCTGAGAAGGACATAGGATACTTTTTATCCCGGAAATCATCTCTTAAGGGCGACCCGAGCGAAGCGAGAGTGAGTCGCTAGTTGTTATATAAAGTTTTAATGTTCGTCCATTTCAGACAGAACGCAAATTATCCATATCTGCTACCGAAGACATATAGCGACATCAAACCTCTGTCAGAACTGGAAAACGTTTTCAATGTAGAGTTCAAAAATGTTTCGTGTCAGGTAAGTTTATATGAAAAATTATGTATTTTTAATATAAAATATGTGCTTTTAGTTCTATATACATATTATTAACAAATTTGAAAACATGTTAATATCTATACATATAATAAAATTGTAACCAAGCTTAATCTGTACATTAAATATTTTTTTTAAAATCTTATTGAAATAAACATTATTATCGATACAGAGGCCGAATCTATAGTTTTTAGAATTTTTGTCTGTCTGTCTGTCTGTTACCGCATCACGGAAAAACCACTGGAGGGATTTTGATAAAATTTGGTATGGTGATAGCTGGTTATCCGGGTCAGCATATAGGATACTTTTTACCGCGGAAAAATATCTCATTTCTGAGAAAAAATACAAAAACTGCATTGTAAGAGTACATATACTAATATGTAAAACCTAAGAATTTGGTTTTTGGTCATCTGAACGCGGGCGGAGCCGCGGGCAATGCTAGTACATACATAATATAATTCCACCTTATAAGATCATTATGGTTTCGCAGTTTTAGGTCAAATCAAATTGACAATATTTAAATCTCCGAAAGAAACTTTAATTTCAATTTTAGTACAGATTCTATTTATAAAATAATACGTATAATAATTTAATATAAAATTTTCTTTTTCATAGACGAAAAATTATAGGTTAATTTATCTTAAGTCACAAAAATCTATTGAAAGCTTCGTAGCCACCCGTGACCCGAGCGAAGCCAGAGTAACTCACTAGTTTTTATATATATATACTTGTGTTTCAGGTATTACGAAGCGTCTCTAGTTGGTCCTGCGGCTTCTTAGACCCAGAGACTGTAGAGCAAAGTATACACGAAGCGTACGTGGACACCATAACGAGGGCACAGCACTACATTTATATAGAAAATCAGTTTTTTATCACACTGTCTAGATCTAATCCCATTGTGAGGAATCAGGTATGTTGGCTTTCTATTTGGGTATTGTTATCTCGGTCTTACATGGTATTTTTGTCTATCTATCTCTTTCCTGTCATACTTTAGTTTTTGTCTGCATTTCCGCTCGCATGGTTAATATGTCCAAATAAAATAGTTTTATTTATGTGTTTTATTAGTTTATAAACTATGTCCGTCCTAATTTTCCTAATTTTTTGAGGCGTTAGCCAGTAGTCATTTTAAACAATAAATAATATGTGTATTTAATGCCATTGAGTCAGTTTAATGGTAGACTCAGAAGGTAGATTGAAAGTCTTCAATGGCTACTGAATTCTTCAAACCTGGGCTTATTTGATTCACATAATGAATAGCCAGTCAAAAGTGTGTGTGTGTGTGTGTGTGTGTGTGTGTGTGTGTGTGTGTGTGTGTGTGTGTGTGTGTGTGTGTGTGTGTGTGTGTGTGTGTGTGTGTGTTTGTGTTTTATGTTTGTAATATACATATTTATTTCCAGATAGGCGAAGCGTTATTCAATCGTATAATGAAAGCGTTCAGATCAAAAGAGACGTTCCGAGTGTTCATAGTGATGCCGCTGCTGCCGGGCTTCGAGGGCGAGGTGGGCGCGCCCTCGGGCACCTCGCTGCACGCCGTCACGCATTGGAACTACCAGAGTATCAGCAGGTTGGTGGTTTGGATTGTTTATTGGGTTTTATTTGGATAAATTAATCTAATATATGTAATTATACAATAATCAAAATAACTCAAAAAATAGAATTATTATTTACCTATACTTCATTATTCCAGGAGTAAAGAAGCAATTCTAACCCGTCTATACGAGGCCGGTGTGCCCGACCCCTCCCAGTATATAACGTTCCACGGTCTGAGAGCTCACTCTATACTGGACGGCGAGCCGGTGACCGAGCTCGTGTACGTGCACTCTAAGCTCCTGGTGGCCGACGATAGATACATCATATGTGGCTCCGCTAATATCAATGATAGGTCTATGATTGGGACTCGGGACTCGGAGATCGCTGTGTTCATACAGGTTGGTGGAAAACTTGTTAGTCTATATTACTTCTATACAAATAAATAAAATTGAAGTGTCTGTTTGTAATGTCAAAATAACAGCGTTTTACTAAATACATATGAAATTATATACGCTATATATAAGAAAAACGCAATTTTTAAATTTTTTATCTGTCTGTCTGTTTGTTCCGGATAATCTCTGAAACGGCTGGACTGATTTTGACGGGACTTTTACTGGAAGATAGCTGATTTTATACGGAGTAACATAGGCTAGTTTTATTTTAGAAAAAGAATGAGTTTCACTCAAAAAAATTGAAACGTACGTTAAAAATAAGATGGTGGATAAAGTAAAATATTTAACCCTTTTCAAAGGATGAGCAGTTCGATGACGGCACTTTGAACGGTGAGCCGTTCCCTTGCGGCCGCGTCGCCGGCGCGCTCAGGAAGAGGCTGTTCCGGGAACACTTGGGGCTGATGGAGGAAGATGTGGAGACACTTGGCATTAACCTGGATGACCCGTGTTCTAGAGAGTTCTATGAAGGGGTGTGGAAAGCCACGTCGAAGAGGAACACTGATGTTTATGAAGAGGTTAGTTGTGTGTGTTTGAGAGTTTTTTTTTAATAAAACTTTTTAGGCGTGACTGAGGGTTGGAAAATGAGTGTCGCGTGAGAGTCAAATTTATTATTAATAATTTTATAATGATAATTACATTATTACTTATGAAAATAAGTATTTATCAATAATAATTGTATAAAAATTATTATATTTATTTTTTGATTTGTTTTAAATTAATTGCGGTATCTGCCACAGGGTCAAAGAAGTTTTACTTCAATCGCGAGTAAAGGTTACATGCATTCAATATCTTTTTTATGAGATAATATATTTAGAATAGGAACTTTTTCATGGTACTTAAAATTTTCATAAATTATGATGGGGTGTGGAAGGCCACATCTAAGAGTGACTGATGTTTAATAAGAGATTTATGTTTGTGTATTTTTTTTTTGTTTAGAAAATGTTTTTTTTTATGGGGCAGTTTTAGAGGATAGGATAGGATTATACACGCCACTGCGCAGTATTCAAAGTGTTCATAAATCAAAAATAACGTTTGGGATAGTGTGGCTTGTAAACTGCAAGTATAAGTTTGTATAATTTAGAAAACAAAACTAGATTTTCTTTCTAAATTATTTATATTTAATCTATTTCCAGGTTTTCCACACAATACCAAACGATTCAGTCCACACATTTGCTGAACTAAGAAAATATCAAGAAGAGAACTGCGAAACACTCTGGCACAAAGACCCGGTTCTCGCGAATAGGAAAATTGACCTTATTCAAGGCTATTTGGTAGATATGCCGTTGAATTTCCTTTGCAATGAAACTTTAACGCCCAGAAATACTTCAATGGAAGGTATGATGCCAACCGCTCTATGGACGTAATTTTATTTAATATTGTATATATATCGCAGGGAACTTGTAAAATACGTTAAATTACAATTTTACTAGCAAAATTATAATTTCCCAGAGTATTTTCGTTGTTTTCTTAACTAAGGTAATTACATTATAATATACCTAAAATTGTCCCGTGATATTGTAAGAAAATGAGACGATTGATAAAACTCCGGGTTTTACGTGTGAAAACACTTGAGAAGTTATAATTTTACGGATTTTATAATTTACTTGCGGCATATATAAGATGTTTTTTTTTACTAGAAAATTACATTACTTAATCCCCGCTAGTATACGTCCATATGACATAGTCCAAAGTAGGTGATTTAAAATATATATAAATAATCAACCGAACAAACAGACAAACTGTATATAATGATAGCTTTTCTAACATAAAATACAGAAGATTTGATGCTGATAGTCGTTTTAAACACACCAGTGTGGACATAATTTTTTATAATGTTTACAAAATAAATAATTTAAATCCGAATATGACTTGAAATGTTCCCCTAAATATCATTAATTAATTATTGTCAAAATTCATAAAAAAACTAAAATAAAATAATATAACACGTGACGCTTTAAGCTTTTGAATCTATTTATTTGTTGTGTTTAATAACATTTTATTTTTTAATTAATGTTTTATTTTTGGATAATATTGATGTTATTTGTTATTCGTTTAAAGGTATTTTTAAACTATTATAAGAATAGGAAAAAATTATAGACTAAGTACTTGAAAGGGCCTACAGAAAAGAGATAACTTAATGGCAAATGTCGCTTTATCTCTTTCTAACTAGTGGTCAAAATGCCTTTCAGTCCATTTACCGGTACATGATTTAATATTTTACTTCTAAATAAAACTATCTTTTCGGATTTTTTGTGGATTTATTTTGATTTTTGGTTTTCGACGTTTGAATGCCTTACAGCAATCATGGTCACGGGAGCGACTAAAGTTTTAAACGTCTTAAAGGCGTTATATACTTGTTACAGACAGTCCCTATTCACAATTAAAAAAAAAATGATTTTAAAAATTCAAAAATGGCACCAAAGTACCTTACAATATTTGTTGATTTTAATTCTAATAATTTTAAAGATAGTTTTATTTAAAATGTCAAATATTCGAAATCTAAGAAAGTACTATATTACTTCTAATATAATAAACGGGTTATGACATGCATTCCGAATTACATGTACACCGAACACATTCCTGTACTAAGTATCCTGCTACCAATGAAAAGCAATAAATTATTATTATTCTTTTGAGAGTTTAACTTAATGAACAATTACAAGTCACAATGAAAATATGAATTGGTTTGTAAAACTCTCAAATAGATTATTTCATATATAGCTATTTCATAACTTTCATACTAACTTTGTTGCCTTTACATGCTTACATTTAATTATATTTTTTTACATTGTTATGGTGTTGCTTGATGTTGTTTAAATGAGATTATTATAATTTATTGAATGTTATATTATACATTAAGGGCCATTTGCACCAAAATTCTTCATTTCATTAAAATGTTTTGAATTACTTTACTTGGCAAATATTGTAAATATCAAACAGTAAACGTTGACATCTGCAAAATGTACAAGATATTAACAAAAACATAACCCTCTTTCGTTGGGAGTTGGATAAAAAGTGGCACGCTTTGCAGCCATTAACAAGATATTTGAATTGAATTGAAGATATTAAAAACAAAATTTGCTGCAATTGGCCCTAAGAAATGTTTGAATAGCTTTATGTAATTTTCTGAAACAAGTAGTTTAAATATACTAAGAGTTATACGTAAAATGATCAAGTTAATAGAATAATATGGATGGAGTGGAATGTCTATAACAATAAAGTAAACCCAACAAAGCTGACAATACCGTAAAAAATAATTCAATCTTATATTATTTTAAACCCACTTATATAGTTATTATTTTTTTATTTGTGACCACAATGTAATCAAATCTTGGAATTTTAATTTACTACTAATTGAATTGAGTCCGGATGAGAATAAATTTAGAAATAATAGAATAAATAGCAATATATACCTTTGAGCTTATATGATTAAAGCCTGCTAGAAAACCTAAGAAAAAAGAACCTAGCAAGTTTTCAAAAGACATGTGAAGTCCGCCAACCCGCACTTGGCCAGCGTGGTGGACTATGGCCTGATCCGTTTCGTATTGAAGTGAGGCCCGTTCTCAGCAGTGGGACGTTAAAAAGGGCCTAATAGAATATTATATATGTACTATGTTTTTGTTTCATATATTCTTTACTCCTAAACATCAAAAGCATTGTATGGCACCTAATAATGGTGGGAATAATACTATAGACATCTTCTACTCCATCTATATTATTATTCTTTTAGTTCGAGGTGCAACAACAATTAGGTTTTATTCCGTACACTGTTATTTATTATTGTGTTATTCAAACTTTGTATATAGTTTATATGTAATGTAATTATTCAATTTTAATAATGTGTTCAGATTAGAGCAAAAACATAACATTAAAAATAACTCAGTCAACTTTTTACTCAAAAAGAAAAACGCGAATTTCCTTCATAATAATCTTTAAAAGGCAACCCGTATGGAAATCTATTTTTTATAACATATCTTTTTAAAAGTAAAAAATTTACCTCTTTAAATAAAATATGCATTAAAATCAAAGTATTGTAATTATTGTTCCTTATTAACAATTTTCATTTTTGTTATATTGTTGACTGCAAGTATTATTATCTTAATTTATTCATATATTTATGTAAAACTTTAAAACTAATTTTCATATTCTTCAATAAAAAAAAATGCATAAATATAATATTTTTAATAGATTTAAATTATATTATTTAAATAAGTTATTTTAAATTAATTCTGACATACTACTTATAATGTAAAGTTATACTCTGTAATGATTAGTATAATGGTAAAGAGAAACTAAAAGAATAAGATTGGCAGAACGTACACTATAATTATTGGTTATATGTATGTCTGTATGTATTCCCAGTCATTAGATTAAAAAGCAAATATATTTGAAAATAATACTATATAATATATTATATAGAACTCAAAATACTATATAATATATGTATACATATAATATGAAAACGCTCTGACCTTCTTATTCTTATAATCGGAATGTTAATTAAAGAAAAATTAAGTAAACGGTGAGAAATCTTTTGGTATGACATTGACAAGTGCCTTTGTTCGTTTCAAGATTATGTATTGTAACCATTGTACCTATATGTTCAAATGCAAATGTTGAGGTAAAATAAATATATTTTCATTTAATATGTGTTTTATTTTACGTTTTTAATGGCTAATCTCATGGTTGGAGTTGTTAAAAGGGGATAAAAATTTAATTTAAAATATTTTTTAATGTGGGTTATTTTTATGATTTTTCCTATGAAGTGAGCTTTTACTTATCATTTTATTATATAATAAATTGTTCGAATTATACGAACAAAGATATTTTTTTATTGCAAAGATACAAATGGCAGTGAATTTATAATCACAGTAAATATTTGACTGAAAATTTAAAACAAAATTTATATTATACTAGCAGAACACCGCGGCTTCGCTCGTGCTGAAACTATAAAATATCTCTAAATAGGTAGTTTTATACAAACCTTCATACCCTATTTTACTCCCTTATATGATGGATTTCGAAAAATGCTAAAACACGTATTTATTTAATTTTATTGAAGAGAATTAATACCAAGTTTCAAGTAATTCTGATCATAAATATTTTTCGAATTGTATTATAACGTGTTTTCCCGTGGAAATGAGATAACCTCCCGCGGTAAAAAGTAGCCTATGTCATTCTCCAGCCCTCCAATTACTTTCACACAAAAAATCACGCAAACTCGTCACTCCGTTTCGACGTGAAAGAAGGACAAACAAACAAACACACTTTCACATTTAAAATATTAAGTATGGATGAAACAATTGCTAAAAAAAACAAGCAATGTTAACTATCTTTTTGGAGTTTTACACTGATTGATTTTTGCTTTAAATATTCGTGTAAATCTAAGCTAATAGCAACTAATGTTGATATATTATATTTTACTTTTTAGTAGTGACATCTAGTGAATATTATTAGCAAAAGGACCCTGGATTGGTATCCACCAAAGGCTAAATTAGCAACACCACAGATTATACTTACTTTGTAACTAACACTAAGTATCTAGAAAATCTCTCAATAGATGGCGCAAGTAAAAACTATTTTGTACAACAGAAAAAAGTATTTTACTCTTTTTTCTCTAAATTTCTTTAATATATAAAAAATTGTATTTTTTTATATATATATCCGTATACTATTGATTCTACATTTAAAATCTGTCATATTTGTATAAAATATATCTAAATATTATTTCTATAACTGGAGAACGTTCATGTCGTTTAGGAATCGACAAAATAATAATGTGTGTATTTTATATTTTACGTGTTACAATAATATAATTTATATTAGGTATAATATATTAACCAATATCAGACAAAAAAGTGATCTCCATAATATTTTTTAACTTACAAGAGATAATTTTTCTAATATAAATTGAATTATTTTTAGTCAATTTATCATTGTCGTTATATTATATTAATTTATTAATATATTAGTGTCTCACCCTCTCTTCGTTCGGGTTCGTCCCTAGGTTGATCCCCCATACAAACTTTCACCACTATTTTCACCCCCTTAAGGGATGATTTCCAGGAAAATAAATAGGTATTCCATGTTCTTCCCAGAGTCTCAAACTATCTTCTCACCAAATTTTATTTACCTAAATCGATCCAGTAGTTTTCGAGTTTATTCGTTACAAAGATACAAAAATACAAATCTTTCCTCTTTGTAACACTTATAGTGTAGATAATATTAAATAAAATGGCATATATTGTGCGATGAATATGATATATATAATATGAGAATAAAATACTTTTATTATTATTATATTTAAGGTTATTCTCAAAAAAACGTTTTGAATGGATTTTCTAGCTATCGAAATTTATAGCTTTATTTCTGTCTCGCTCTTACGTAGATATTTAGTACCAAGAGCAAATGAGAGAAACGTCTATTATAAAAACATACTGAAAGTGACAGGCTCTGAATTAGGGTTACAAATTTTTGCTCGATGAAACTGCACTTTTAGGCCCCCTCAGCTTGTACCTACCTATATAGAAGAAATTTAAAATTACTTATTTTTTATTTTATTAATGCATGTAAGCGTTCCTGTAGAGATCTAAGTGAAAAAGAGAAATAATACAGCAATAAATAAGATTTTTTATTCGGATCTAGGGATACAATAGCTATATTAAAATAAACGTAAAATAGCATAAATTACAGTGTAACAGGTAAAATGACTGGAAAAAGGGCCTTTAGACATAATTTTTTTTTACCTTTATATTTTTTTTGGTTTGCAGCCCTAAAAAACTAATGGTAGGTACATATATAGGTATCTATACAAGTTGTAGGTGATATGTTGCAAATCGAAATATATACCTATGTTCTATATTAATATGAAGGAAGTAGGTACTTACATATCGTTATAAACTAAGTTAAATTTTTAATAAACAGACCGTTTAAATTTATTCAATCCTATTATGTATTCCAAATAATGAAAAAATATATATATTTTAAAACCATGGAATATCGGTAGAACCTTATGATAAAGCAAACAGTTATTGTGGACATTCCTACTTCCTACCAACTTCGTGAGATAACGATCTAAAAAAATATTTTAAAGTAGGTACATATTCGAAAATATTGCACTCTTATTGAATTTTTAAAATTGTGCAGTTATTTATGTCGATTCTATAGTAACTACTCATTATTTATTATTAGTTATTGTAATACAACGCAACAGCTGTTGTGTGGTAAGCTGGTACATAATAACGTAAGATCACCTTGCGGTCGTATATAATTACTATAATATAATGTATACCTGTATATATATCTATACCTTGCTACCAAGAAAATATATTCTATTTAGTACTAACTTGTTTTTATAAAAAAATTGTGGATTCATATTTCTACATACATAAGTAAGTGTAAATCTAAAACTGTAAATGCTAATGATTCAAGTTAAACCAAGTCGAAGTATTACGTTTTTATGCTGACACGTTATTAAATTAGCGTCGTCAAACAGCATGTTTTGTTTTCTTCCAAATAAAGACTCCAAATATTAGGGGGTTGAAATGTGTCATTAATTTCGATGCACTTGTTTCTTATCGTGTGTATGTATGTGTTTGTGCGGCCGGTCATTACATTATTGTTACGTTTAGGGCTGGGATGGGCCCTATGGGTCGAGTCCTACGCTCCCTTCCGTGTTTGAATAGGCTCGTTGCGTAACTCGCGGCCAATGACGGCGGCCTGCACATGCACGGGGCGGAGCGCGACGTCACCGCGGCCTGCCTCCCGCGGCGCGCAGCCGCCGTGACGTCACGCGCCTGCCCCGCGGCCGCGCCGACGCCAGCGCCCATGCGGCGAGCGGCGCGCGCGGGCAACTCGCGACAAAACAGTCGCGCGCTCAAAGATGGCGGATGGGTCGCCCGATCACCGTGCCGGCCCCGATGAAATGAACGATTTAACTTTTTCCGTGGCCGACCTGTCTTATCGTGACTCAAAAAAGTGCAGTGGAGACACTTTCGAAGGTGGTAGATTAAAGTTGTCTTTCTATACCGAACTCGAAGGGAGTGAATCGTGTGAAAATAGTGAGATGCGCGGCGTGGTCGCCGATCGTTCCGTGGCGACAGCAACATCAGATTCCCGAAAAACACCCGGCTCGAGCTTCGACGATGGCGACGATAGGAAGAAGCGTTGTTTCGACCGATACGACAGTTCCGAGTCTTCCGACAGGTTAGTAGAATGTTTATGTTTTCATTAATAATTATTATTCATTTGTTTTGATTGTGTCAAAATCTTAAAAGTCAATGCTCTAGTGACCGCAGTCTGTTGTACTGATTTCGATGTCATGGCCATCGTGAGTTTCTCGTGTTGCTAGGCCTATTCGGTTGAATGCCCTCGTAAGCTTTGCTTAGCTGTAATATTAACAAATTGTACGTAATTTATTTGTTATTAGTGCTTAACATTCTATGGAAAATCAAAATTATAAATTTATTCACATAAAAGGCAACGATTTTTATCGTGTTTCCTCAACCGTAACATAATTCTTAATTAGCTGCCAAAATACACTCGTCTTATGGTTTTCGACACTACACATTTAATCAGTTAAGACAAGACCATTAGATAAGAAATATAAATTTATAAAATTCTGAATAATTGTACGATTATTTTTTTTACTACCTTTTATTTTTTTGCTAAGATATATTCACAGCCTTCATGGTTCCATTTGTTAACTTAATAACTGATATCCATATACCTACTTTGTGATATCTTTATATATATAATTCTTCTGTGAGTGTGTATGTCACTGAACTTCTCTCAAACGACTGGACCGATTTTGATGAAATTTTTTGTGTGTGTTCAAGGGGATCTGGGAATGGTTTAGATTCACAATTTTGTCCAAAAAGTTTGAAATTTTCAAATTAAAGACGTGTAGACAGGACAACGTCTGTCGGGTCCGCTAGTTGAATTATAAAAACCTTATTGATATAAATTTAAAAATTAATTAAATACCCATACATTGGTTACTAGGTTTGTGTAACTATTTTTCATTTCAAGGTGTTCTTTTTAAACTTGACTTCATTTACAGACTGGTCATTATCAAAGTATGACGTAAACAAGTTGATATGATAAAAAATTATCTCTTTGTCTTTGCGCAAAGATGATATCAGGCTTAAGAATATTATAATGTAATCTGACAATGAAAACCAAATTTTAATCTGAATGATTATATAAATTATATATAAAATATCATTTTTTTTAATATTATTTAATTTTGTATGTGATTAGCAAATTAATTGTTTTCTATTGTTCATATCAAGTGATGTATGTATAATCTTTTATAATTAACCACCTTGTAATGTAATTACTGTACTATTCTTTAAATTATAAACCATATATTGTATCTCTTTAAAAACCCTTCTCTTTATATTTTTATTTAATATTCGGTGATTCGTTATATTATATTCAAAATGTACTCTAAAAGTGCAAGAAATAGATGATTTGAAATATAGGAAAAATGACTAGGTATTTACATGTATATAAAAACTATTTTTTGAGAGCAACTTTAGCTCTTCTATCTGCTAGAAGTATCCAACACATACACTCACAAAAGTTTTGTATATAAAAATTTCTGCGATGATATCACAATCTTTATCAAAATGCATGTAATCATATGAATAAATAAGTTTTTTATGTAACTATTAATTATTACTTAGATTTCCTCTACTGATTACACTATTCTATCTCTTTGAATAATTGAAAATGATAAAGAATCATTAAGAATTATTAGAGAACCTGAAAACATTATAATCTGAAGACTTAAAAACATAGGTAATATATTTAATCATAAATTGTACTAGTAAAAAAATACTGTTTTCATATTTTATAATTATTTCAAATTTATTCAAAATCAAAATCAATCAAACTTTCAGGAAAAATACTTTTTTGAATTTCAAATTTATTAACAAACTTGCATTGCCCGCGGCTCCGCCCGCGTTCAGATGACCAATAACCCAATTCTTAGGTTTTATATGTTAGTATAGTACTCCTAATTTGCAGTTTTTGTATGTTTTCTCAGAAATGAGATATTTTCCTGCAGTAAAAAGTGTCCTATATGTTGACCCGGATAACCAGCTATGACCATACCACATTTCATCAAAATTTCTTCAGTGGTTTTTCTGTGATGCGGTAACAGACAGACAGACAAAAATTCTAAAAACAACAGATAAGCCTCTGTATCGATAATAATGTCTATTTCAATAAGATTTTTCATAAAATATCTTATGTACAGATTAGGCTTAGTTACAATTTTATTATATGTATAGATTTTTTCTTTATTACAATTTTAGTGTGTCTGATTCTCTGCCTTAGAGTCTTTTTTTTAGAATCAGCCACCTCCTTCAATAGTGTTATCTCAAATACCTAATACAAAATTAATTTCTTTAAACTTCTTATACTTACACAGAGCTTAATCATTCTAAGTTATATTATAAAAATATACACATATTTGTATTAAATAGCAAGTAATAACACTAAAAGTAAGTTCCAGTCACGTTGAACTGATACCACATTAGATAATTTCTGAAGTGGGCATATGTGGGTCACCCATTATGGCTTGATAATAAACTGCTAGGCGTGGTTTGGGTGTGGGTGTAGTTCATCTGATGTTATTTATATTTTTTATTTTAACTAAGCTTTTTAAAAAAACTGTAAGGTAAGTATACTGTATATTATGTTATTGTTGCTATTAAATATTTAGAAAAATTACTTTTTTTGTTACAAACCTTAGTGGTACTATAAATGTGAATGTGAGGTTGATAGTTTGTTCTTCACATAGTAAAAATTGAGATGATTATTTATACACTTTGCCAGAGACAGAAAAGCTATTTTTAATACATAAGTTACTTAGGAACAATTGTCATATCAGTTATAATATTATGTAAAATGAGATATTTTCCCGCAGTAAAAAGTATACTGTATGTTGACCCGGATAACCAGCTATCATCATACCACATTTCATCAAAGTCTGTCCAGTGGTTTTCTCAAGATGCATTCCCAGACAGACAGATATAGACTCTGCATAAATAATATTGACTACATATTTCAATAAGATTTTCCAAAAAATATTTAATGTACACATTCGACTCAAAACTTTATTATATAATTATATGAAATATATAATTTAATTATATGTCAAGAATAACTACCATCATTTCTACTCTTATCTGAAGCTAGAATTATAATATGAAAACTATTTTAATAACTATTAACAATTTGAAAATTTTTAACCTAATTGATTAATTATTAAGAGACGCTTCAAATGGCAATTATAAGTTCTTATCTACTTGTTCAATGCCTATATGATAAGAATATACTTGATCAACTCAGTTGTGGCTTTTGAAATTGGAGGTTACCATCCTACTAAATGAAAAATTATGTTTTTCTATAATATACTTGTAGTATTATTATTATGATATTTTTGAAAAAAAATCAATGATAACCTGCAATATTTCTCCTACATATTTAAAAACCACACTATAGAAAATGTGGTCTTCTTCAGTTTAGGAATCATTACTTCACTAACATTTGCACTGCTTATCACATACTTATCGATACATTTTTATCAGTAGTTGAGTACCTAAAATGTAATAATGCACCTTATTATTACATTACATAATTAGTATAAAAATATTCTAAGTAGTAGTATCAGTCAGTAACAATTTATTATGCTTCAAATGACTAAAAACAGAATTCTTAGGTTTTACATATTAGTATACTCTTACATTGCAGTTTTTGTATTTTTTCTCAGAAATGAGATATTTTCCCGCGGTAAAAAGTATCCTATATGTTGACCCGGATAACCAGCCATCACCATACCAAATTTCATCAAAATCCCTCCAGTGGTTTTTCTGTGACGCGGTAACAGACAGACGAAAATTCTAAAAACTATAGATTCGGCCTCTGTATCGATAATAATGTCTATTTCAATGAGATTTTCCAAAAAATATTTAATGTACAAATTCGGCTTAGTTACAATTTTTATATGTATAAATTTATATATTGTTAAATATAATAAAATAAGTATTTTTAGCAAATGATATTTTAATCTATTCATGTATTAATAATTATGCTATTAATATTAACACATGAATTTAAAAAAAATCTTATATAATAATCAATAATATATTTTCTAAAACTTTTCCATAACGGGTTAGCTCTTTGTCTAGTACCTAAACGAAGACTAGACGATATCGACCAATTCCGACATTTACTTCGTTTTCCTAAACACCAGTTCATAACTGGCGCGAAAGTTAAACAAGTGACTCTGAGTACAAAACGAAGAATGGGTTTTGTTGGTAGTGGGTTCGCGCTAAGCCATGAAGGGTGAGCCGTAAAATAAAAAAGTTAGGAGTTCTAACCGGGCACGGCGGGGGGCGAACGAGTTCTTGGCAGCGTTGCTGTATGTAACCATCTGATATGTGATTTCACATTTTTTAGTTAGAAGAAAACCAAAATTATTTTTTTCGTTTTCTACTTTAAAATAATTTTACAAATTTATGAAATTTATGATGGAGTTTTACAAGTATTACACTTGAAAAACGTATTATTAAAGACTTATGTGTAATATATATATTTAATAAATGATTAATTACTTATTGATTAAATATATGTTTACTTAAAAAAAATCTTTTTATAAACTATTGAAGTTTAATTTACAGAGATCCTAAAATCATATAAAAAAGGTAACAATGTACGTTCATCCTTATGGGCCATTAATTTTTTGTACATTTAATAATTTTATTAAATTAATCCACTTTAATCTTAAGTTAGTATTTTTGTTTCGTATGAATATAAATGAAGTAGGTTACGTTTAATTAATTTTAGGTTTAATTACATTATTAATGTTTTATTTCATTTGAAATCGTATAAATACAATTTCAAAAAATAGTGTTAAAGTTGTTAGTGTTAATTTAACTTTAAAGAATCCCTCAACGACCGCGGATACGCCGGCGTTACAGTGAACAATAGTTTTGTAGAAATTTAAATAATATCTTAGAAATTTACCTGGAGGTGACAAAACTATTCATTTATTTAATATATTAGTCAAAAGTAATTCCGTCTATTGAATTGGTATTTTTTGGCGGTAAGCCATCAAAATGTTGCGGTAGAAAATTCTCTATGTGGTTGTTGACTTGTAGACGTTTACACGAACTGTGAGGATCATTAACTGCTCGTTAAAGAAGCGAACACGCTTTGTCGCGTGCAGATGGTGGGATATTTTTCTGCATTAATGCTTATCCAGTATATTTTTTTAAACTAAGTTTATTGTAAAGCTATGGCTTATAAGCTCAAATATATAACGGATGTTTAGAGCGCTGTGATTTTTATTGCATTCACTTTTATATCTGTACAAACAAGATTATTATCTCGTGCATATATTACGCATTACATATACATATACAAAGCTATGTGCTTTATTCATCACCATATTAATTATATTCTATCAAACATTAAAACAGAAAAATATTAAAAGAATCAAAATATTACTTTATATTTAATTTCATTTCATATTGACCAATACGTATCGTGGCTTATAAAGCTAGCTACATACCTCACGGCGGCTCAACCGGTCGCACCCCCCTCCCTGTCATTAGAAGCGTGCGCGGGCGCATTGGCCCGGTGCATGCCCCGACGAGCCCGGGAAATGCAGTAGACGTGATTCGCTTTGGGAACGGTTTTTTTACTGCCGCAGTACATATAATGTTAATAAGACTTACTTAAATTTCCATTACATAAAGTTTATTACTTATTTCTTTTAGATAGACACGTTATACATAATATGCTAAATTTTAACTACAATCATTTCTTATTGTAAATTAACATATTAATGTGATGTTTTTTATTTATTAACACATTTCATATTTATAAAACATTTTGTTACAACAAACGTGAAAACAAATAAAACTTTAATTCAAAGAAGTAAATATACAGAATTGTAGGTAATAAATATACTCGTAACATGCCGTATGTTTTTAGAGCATGTGTTTGGACGGTGAATTCTGTGTTATTTAGTTCGATTACGTGATTCTCTACTCCTTTTACTTATCTTACTCCAATTTTAAAGTAAATCATGGATGTTTTTCTAAAAATACTCGTTTTTTAATGTATGCTAGTGTTCAATTAATGGAGATAACAGAATGACAGACAGGCTTTAAAGGGAATTAATTTTGACAAATAGTACATATATGTCTATTGAACTTGAAATACTAGTTCTTTCATTATCGTTTGATTTACTTATTTTTATCAAACGAGTCCGTGTTTTATATAGATTTTTAGTTTAATTATCGATTTAATAAGAAATTTATTTTTTATTTATTATAATTCAAAGTCATGTTAACTTCGTGTAGGTCGTTTTATGTATGTTTAAATCAGAACCAAGAAATTACTGTGTGTTTTATTACTATGTTAGTAAATAATTAACGACGTAAAAAGCAGAATGCGGTCTACAGAACAATTTCCGATGATTACCGAGCGAAATATAACTTAGGACCAAGGTCCGGTAAGGTCTACCTGAGTCATCTTGCCCGAGATGGTCGTTCAACTTGCGTTTATTTATATTTTTAGTGGGGGTTTTGACGCGTGGCTCGTCATAAACCATTATTTGATCGGGCATAAAGTAAGAATTAAACATGCACGTCTTTGTCATCTCGAATTTACGAAAGCGATGGAGTAGGACGGTTTAAAATATATTTTAGTAGGTACTTAATTTTTACGTTATTTTTTCTATATTGAATTGAGTAGATACACTTTGTATTAATGAGTAATATTTCTTTTCCATTAAATGTTCAATGTAAATGTGAATTTTAGCTGAAGGGTTTACAACTGCACCAATGTGTTTATCAAGCTTTTAGAGTTAATTTCCAAAACACTTCAATAGGTACATGTAAGTATACTATCTTAGAGATTAGTAAATCAAGTGAATTTATATCGAAAGAGTCATACGATTGCCTTCTATAAGAGGAATGTAAATAGCCTTGATTACAAGTACTAGATTCTGTGACATGTTGGATTTATAAGGTCTCTAGATGGCTCTGTAATTCTATACCTATCTAGGAAACTTTGCTATAATATCTTACAAATAGTTTGTCTATGAAGTAAGAGTTGTTGGTGCAGCTATTTAAAATTGTTTGCTTGTAAAAAACTTTAAAGAGAAATAAATATAATTGAAACAAATATTTTTTGTTCAATTTTGAATTACTTCGTTTTTTCTGTAACTGTACCAATTTGAACACCTTTGAATAATTAATATTAGATATAATGTTTTTCTCACGCTATAAAGCCTATAAATCCTATCAAATCGCAGATCTGTTAGGCGATAAAACATTTCCTATGAAATATCTGATAGATAGCCGTGAAAGAATCCGTTGAGCCATAAAAATCAAATGGGCATTAATAATATGTACACGTCTTTTATTCTCTACATAATATAATAGGTCTCGATGAAGGTGTATACACCCACTGTAAGCTTAAATTGTAGAAAATTTTGTACACTAAGAAACCAGTCCGTTCACAATTCTAACAATATGCTTTTTAATTTTTTCTTGCGAAATTCTTAGTTTGAACAATATCTTTCGTAAAACGTTCATACAAAAAAATTACATACTCATATCATGAAAAAGTAAATTAAATTGAAAGAAATTTTAATACATAGTGTTGGAAAGGTTTTTTTTATATTGTGAAAATGTTGTAGAATGCAATTAACTGACAACCTTGAGGTTATCAAATTTTATTGAAGTTATACTTCTTTTGGCAAAAATATGAGAGTAAAATTTTTAAGATGCGCGCGCACACCGACAGGCAAAAAGCGACATTATGAAGTTAGCTGAAAGCGACATGATGAAGTTAGCTGCATTCCTTTTACAAACAGTGAGTTGACCGACGGGATGAAATATTTAGCTATTTTTGTTCTATTACGCCAAAAAAAAAGTATAACTTCTTACATGCGTATTTACATAAGTACACACATACTTTTTTTTATTTAAGAACAAGTTGTCATCTCAATTATGAATGTTGTGTTGCACAATATTTCCACCACCACTACAATGTAGCTTCCCATATTAAATTAATATTACCGGTAAAATGTTCGCGATTTTGTCACAGTAGTGTAATACGAAACTTTTCATTCGAGATGAGGCCAGCAGCAGTAGCCTTTTTGTTTCGCCAACGCGTCGCCGGCAGTGCCTAGTAAGTTAACACTGCATGTCTTCATTACGTAGCTTGCGTGAAATCCTGTCACTTCAAATAATAATTATTTTTTAAAACTATACTTCTTTGCGAGGTTTCTTTTTAAATAATCCAAGTCTTAATAAAAACAAAACGTTTGATAATATAATATCTTGTTGTTTTTTTCCCCGTCTTAAACGATGTCATTACTTGTATTGCAATTCAAAACTTTGTTACTAAATTGATTGAGAAAAACAAAACTTATGGGCAGCTGCAGGCTTTACACCTGCCTGGCTTCGTATCATGTCACCTTTGACATTCGTAGCTGCGTATGACCACAAAAGTATTTTAAAATCGAACTACTTTATCGTTTTTGTTTATGACATCATTCACTCTACTTTAAGTTCCAATAAGTCAGAATTTACACCTCCATTGCACGCTAAGTCTATTAAGGCATACTACAATTGCCTATCTGCTTATCCTATATATTGTCAGTAATCTATACATATAATAAAATTGTATCTAGGCCGAATCTGTACATTAAATATTTTTTGGAAAGTCTTATTGAAATAACCATTATTATCGATACAAAGGCCGAATCTATAGTTTTTAGAATTTTTGTCTGTCTGTCTGTTACCGCATGACGAGGAAACTACTGGACAGATTATGATGAAATTTGGTATGGTGATAGTTGGTTATCCGGGTCAACATATAGGATACTTTTTTCTGCGGGAAAATATTTCATCTTTAAGAAATCTATACAAAACTTTAAAACGAAAGTAGGGACGAACCCGAGCGAAGCGAGAGTGAGTCGCTAGGAATATTATAAGAATATTCAAACTCCTTCATTAAAGTACATACATAGTACATAAAATGTTCGGTCAAAGAACCTTGTTGACATTTGTTTATGTGTTTCCGTGTTATCAGTATATTTATCTGTCTTTTCAATGAATTATGATGCAAAACAATTTATGTGAGGATAAGCTTAACGATTCTTCGATTTCTTGATAATATGTTTAACTTGAACTAATTACGATATTATTTGCTTTTCAGGGTATTTTAAAAATTCTCTGTTATTATATTTATTGGAATTTACATGATAAAAACTCATTTCTAGTAACTTTTAGAATTTACATATTTCTGACAATAATATTATCAATTCTGAAAATAATATTATTACGTTCGGAAATTTACTAGCCAAGTGGTAGTTGGAAGCGGGTTTAAAAGATGAAAATGGTATCTCTTTCCATAAATAAAAACATACAAAAACGACACACCGGTAAGTACGTAATAATATGTTGAATTTTTAAAAGACCACAAAAATGTATATAGCTTCTAATATATAAAATACTTTTAAAGAATTAAAAATTTAAAAAAAACCTCTACGCCAATTAATTGTCATTTAACGATTACACTGGCACTCATACGCCAAAATACCTTACATCATTTTGGAAAGAGCTGATACTCTTATGCTACTGGACCGATATTAACCAAACATAGCTAAGAACTACCGCAAGGAAACTGGCTTTCAAATGAAAAAACTGCATCGAAATCGGTTCATGCGTTTGAGAGCTACGATGCCACAGACAGACATCGACGTCAAACTTATAACACCTCTCTTTTTGCGTCGGGGGTTAAAAAATAGATTTAACAAGTAATCACTGTCATCATGTTTTGTTACCAAATATATTTAAGGATGCTCTTTTATCTCTGTGAACGAAGTGTAACCTAATTCGGGCCTGTTATCTAACCATTATCTCGTATTCGTCCTAAATATTATACACGTACGTATCTTAGATATTAACTTATAACAATCGATTTCTAAGCACGTTATGTATTGTAACATGCACATTTTGATCGATTTTACAACAATAAAAGAAAAATGTATTAGCCCTTGTCTAAAGCATTTGGGGCCCTACAAACACGCCCTCTTGGCGATCGCGTCGGAAGCAGTAGAAATGCAGCGGGATTATGCAGCAATCTGCCGAGGGGTTGCCACCCCAAAGTATCGTGTTGCCAGGATTAATTGGTGTTTACCCCGGCCTCCGGCCTATCCTCAAATCATATCACGCGAAATTAGCAACGGTTGTAATGCAAAATTAATAATACACATCAGACGGTAACCTGCGGTCGAGACGGGGGCGATAAGCCAACATAAGGACTATCAAGAAGACAGACAGTAGGTAACATTTTACTATAATTTAGTTTTAAATCATGTGGAAAGTACACTCGAAAATAAACCACGTACCTTATTATTAAAGTTAAGGTATAATTTTACGTATACTATTCTGCTGTTTAGATATTATTTTGTGTAGAGGGATTTACTTTTTATATTTTTATGTCCTTGTTACAAAGATAAACACCGACAGCAATTATATATAACTTTCATATAATAAACACTTTTTTAACATTATGTTCACGAAATTACAAAATGAAAGTTTCGTCACGGAAGAATTTTAAGCAGATCAATAATGTAGATTGTAGAGTGTAGACAGTTGGAACGGTTACTGCATACTGCAATGTCGACGGAGGAATGCAATTGGACAATACGTCTTGATCGATGAGATCCAATATGCCGGTAACCCATCACATCAGTGACCCCAAAAGAAATTATATTAATGATTAGAACTGATGAATGAAATACTAGGTAATAGGTAGATATTATAAATTATCATATTAGGTAGGTATTGATTTCAATATTTTTGTTTCAATAACTTATAAAATCATAAAAAAAAATCCAATAGTCTCGTTTTTTTTTTTCATATTTCCGTACCAAATTCACTGATTTGTAGTCATAAAATAAATTCACCGTAAAATATTTTTTATAAGCTTGATTCTAACGCATGTCTAATTATACCATAACAATAACAATTAAAAGCTTCTCGAAGATAATAACAATTGTGGTCCTATTCCCATTGCGTATGTTATTAGGTACTTACCTATAGAACAATAATGTTATCTACATCTAGATTTAGACGCTAAAGTATTTCTTTTTACATATAAATGTAATATCAATAGATCATCACCGATGAATTCTCTAAACGGTCTGTCTGAACTAGTTCCGCGTCCAATAGCAATTTCCCGACGGGATGGTTGAATGGAATTCGGAAGACTGTCTGCTCTCCGCGGCTATTATGAACTATGTGAGACAAGGACGGCCGTAACCAGGGTTTAGTTTTAACTTCTTATATATATGTACCTAAATACTTTTTATTGCAACACAAATATTTTTAATATATTGTATAGCTTATATGTATATCTGTAGTTTCGGGGAGGAACATGATAAGTACAAAAACACATTTTTTCAGTATGGCACTTAGATTTGATTAAATACAGACTGGATATTGTGACCTATTTAAACAATTTAAGAAAATACAACCATTGTATTTTCTTCAAGTTAGATTTACCAGGGTTAGATTAAAATAAAATTTGGAAAATTTTAATGTCATTGTAGTACCAAACTAAAATTCGACCACATTGGAGTTATCATGTTTCTCCCCGACACCACAGATATATATTCTAATATGAATCTATGAAAATCTATTTTTAATATCTATATTAAAAATAGTAAATAAGTTATTTCGATAGATTCATTTATCATTAGAATGTTATTGAAAATGGAAAGCGTTGAACTAGATTACAATTCCAATTACGTTATAAATGTTAATTTTCAGCGCAGCCCACAAAATCTAGGCAGGTGGTTTTTGCTCTGCGGTTACAGAATTCGCGTGCCTTCACTAATCGTAGTATAAATATAAGATATTTTTAGTTGGTGTTACCGGGTGGGGTATTGCGTCATTGTGGAGGTTTCGTGAAACATTGTACAAAAATGAGATGATCATTTAATTTTAAATTAATTAGTGTTATTTTATTATTGTATGTTTGTCTCTTTTAACTATAGTTATAGCTGGTACCGTTAATTGGTGGAAGAAAAACAGAAAACTCTATATAATAAACACGTGATTATAGATTAATTTTATTTTTTTATAAAAGAAAATTTGATATCAGCAGTAATATATTCATTAATATGTAAAGTTATGTACGTAGCATATTTTAAACACATAAAACCCATGTAGGTATGTATTTAAAGTTGCTAAAGCAAACATCAAAACATTTTTCGATGAAATATTAATGGGGGTAATAGATTACCCTACACAAGCATAAATAATGTATGATAAATTTTAAACGTATGGTCGGATGTAATTTTCACATAAGCGACATTTGAATAATTTAATCTTGGATATGTTTATAGTATGAAGTTGTTAATAGTAATTTTGACCCAATTTACATATATTATAAATATATCGATAGAACATAAGTAAACTTCGTAGGATTTCGATTGTTGGTAGGTATACCTATATATGTATTTTAGTGTCCTTTATATAATTTTGATATTTACTAAAAGAGTTATTAGATATAGAACTTACTAACGTACTGTCCGCGATTGTTTTTATTTCATTACAAAGCCACTGAACATAATGCCCTGTTTGCTTTGTGGCAACCGTTTCGTAAGTTATTCGGACAAGACGCGTACGAAGTGAGCCCATAAAGTCCGCATCAATATTTCATGGGGCCCCTGAAACCCGATTCGGGAGGCACGGGCTACCTAAATGGGATGGTAATCTGTTCTCGTGTAAATTACCCGCTTCGACTTTACTTGCTTCACTCGATGTTTTTGTTGTTTCTTTGTGAAATATTAATTGGTTCGTATCTTTGTACGGCATGGCACGTGTCGCGTTCCAAAGCTGTGTTCTGATTAACAATCGTTTGTAATTTATAATTCGATGTTTTTGTTAATTTCTACAATTTCGTAGCATTTTTTTTTTAAATTATCAATAGTGCAACTGCGTATCATACATATTACATATTAACAAAGAATACATTCGATGATGAAAATTTCAACACTGTTATCGATACAGAGTATAAATGTAATATTATCGATATTTTAAAAAATAATCGCAACCCAATCACCGATCGATACACCGGAGGCGTCTATATTAAAATTAATGTTCCAATAACAATCTTCACTCCCGCAGTATCCCCATATAAATCAGCGCGACATCTGCGTCCGTTCAGCGATTTTATTAAATCCATGATTAAATAGCCGCCGGTAAGTTCCGATATTATCGCGATTTCTCGACACCTCACCTCAAACAAGTTGTAATTATAAACCTTCCCCTTCAATATGTCTTAAGTAAAATTTTCCGTGACTTTGAAATTCGAGGAATGCCACATGCACCTTGATGGTATTAACATGGAGTGAAATTTATTGATCACTTATAACATCGTTTACCATTTTGAGTTGGAATAAGCCAAGTTAAGGCATGAATAATGGGATTTAGTAAATGCTTATCTTTCCATAGGTTAGGGTCACCCACCATGGCCTACAAATTAAAGAGTTAATTCGTAGGGTACTTTGCTATTTATAAATTCTATTTACTGTTGAAAATCTTTTAAATCATATGAGGTTCCTAACTGTTACTTAGTGTTTAATAAAAAAAGGAAAATTGCATAGATACTTTTAAAACATGCTTTACGTAATAATATCATCTAATTTTGTTTCATACAACGGAAAGGATTTGTGAGTAGTTATTAGTCGTAGGTAGGAGGCCTGGTTTGCAATAAATGTGTAAAGTTATGGGACACATTTTAACCAACAGTCGCTTTTAGTAACCACTGGAATTCGTCTATCTAATTTTATTTATTACTGTGAAATTTCAGTTTTAAGAAGAAAATCCATATTAATATTATTAATGTGAAAGTGTGTTTGTTTTTTTTTTGTTCTTTTTTTGTTCTTTCACGTCAAAACAGAGTGACGGATTGGCGTGATTTTTACCGCGGGAAATTATCTCATTCCCAGAAAAACACGTAATACAACCCAAAACAACTCATCATACCTGTGTATATTTATGTATAATATAAAATATGCAGTCTTATCTATTCCATAGTAACCGTCAAAACATACGTAGGGACGAACCCGAGCGAAGCAAGGGTGAGTCGCTAGTTATTTATATTTTAAGTGTAATAAAGTTATTTTAATGAAATTATGATATTATAAAGCATCAAGAACTATAACTCAAATATCTATAAAAATTCTAGTAATAAACGTCTTCAAATACCATGACTATAAAACGCAGCTTGGTAGACGTTTGCACAACGCAAGCTGTAGCCCGTAAACGATGGTGTTTTAAACAAAGTGTCAGTTTCACGTGGCTCGTAAAAAGCCGAGTGCCGACAGCTTATGCTTGTGTATATTTCTAATTCTTGGTTCTTTTACGTTAGTGTTAGAGTTAACGAACACACGACACCTTGTTAATATATGACTTTAATGGTTAAGCAAAAAATAATAACCATTGTAAATTTAAAGCCTAGTGTGCAACATTCTTTATCCATCGTTTATAGAACAAGCTGGCACGTGACAACCTAAGAAAGGTCTAAAGCCATCGACCGATAGCACCTGCCGCTCTATCCAACTCTTTTTTTACCATAACTATTGTGGTGTTATAAATACAATCAATACTTTAGCGATTCGATTAGCCAAAAAATCTTGTTTTAAGAATGTCTTTACTTTTTCTTTTAAGTCTGAGAACTTTTTGCTAACAAAATTACTGAAACGTGATACTCTTTCCAGCCGCTGCGCAGTCTTTGTATAGGTTATTACGCTTTACTTTTCTTTATTAGTCAAATTTAAATTCCTGGTATAATTATAATATATATATTTTTTTAATATTTAAATTAAACAACAAAATAAAATTAGACAGCGTCTTTCTAAACATTGATTTTTATATTATCTTCTAAATAAAACTAGCTACTGCTAGCTGCTCCTTTCTAGTATATATATCTATTTCAATGCAACTATACGTTTTTCCAGGTTAAAAAGTTACCTATGTGCTATTCTAGACTATATTCTATCTCTGTGCCAAATTACATCCAGATCCGTTCAGCCGTTCTCTAGCGCGATTGAGTAACAAACATCCAAATTCTTAAATATTGGAATTATGTATATCTTCGAAGCAATTATTATTCTGTTCCTGTCAAGTACAATTGGTCAAATTTCATCGTAATTTTTGAGTTTTTTTTTAAACTACACTATCTAAAGGTACTCAGTCTGTCTTGAATAAAGCATGATTAAACAGAAAGACAATATTTCATATAGTCACTGACAAATTTCTTTAATTAAAAAAATCAATGTATGAACTCTTTGCAATGTTATTAACTAGTAGGCTAACCAATGCTCGTTAAATCATCTTCGTGTTTAATTCAATCGCAATAGTTTACCACGGCTATCAATTTAATTAAAAGGGCAACTTATAAAATACCGTTTTGTTGATTTTGCACCCACACAACCCTTTCACCTTCGGGTTATCGAGTTAACGTCCATTACCGATCTGTGTAGGTGTTGCGAACAGCTGCTCTATCGACGGGGAAACATTGTAGCCGATAAAATTATCGATACTCAATGATAAATGATTATGAGCTCTTTAGAAATGTGCTAAGCGTGTTCGTATTTTATATTACCTGTAATAGATGCAGCCGTGCTTCCGATATAAGCTTCTATTTACGATATAATATTTTGGAATTCAAATGATTCAAGAGTAAATTTATGTTTTTTTATAAACACGTACTTTACAAGGAGCTCTCAATACCATCACAAGATGGTGCAGAGAAAATGAATTATCAATAAACGCTGATAAAACAGTTATTGTACCATTTACCAGGAAAAGGAAGCTTGAAAGGCTGACTGAACTCAGACTCAATGGCAAAACCCTTAACCTATCAAATGAGGTAAAGTACCTTGGAGTCACTATTGATCAAAAGTTGACCTGGAACTCTCACCTCAACAACATTATACAAAAAGCCAAAATGGCCCTCTGGATATGTTGTCGAATGGCTGGAGCCAAGTGGGGCCTCAAACCCAAAATGGCTCTCTGGATGTACACCGCCGTGGTAAGGCCGATCATAACATACGCCTCAGTCGTATGGTGTAACAAAACCAAACAAAAGACAACTATGAGTAAACTAGACAGCATACAACGGATGGCATGTCTAATCATCACGGGAGCCTTCCATTCGGCACCAGGTGACGCTCTAAATGCTTTGTTGGACATAGCTCCGCTATATCTCCACGTGCAAAAAGAAGCTAAATCTTGCCTCTACAGGCTCTGTACACAATCGAATGTAAAGTTGCAATCGCAATATATGAACAAACTCAAAGAGTTGACATTCGAACACAAAACTCTGAAAATGCCAGTCGATGGCATGAGTACAGAGTTTAACTTCGCTAAACAGTACCAAATAGATCTTCCCAACCGGGACATGTGGCTAAAAAAACCAAGAGTCTCACAAAAAGGGCAGTCATGTTTGGTTTACAGATGGATCCAAGAAAGGATCTGATGTAGGGTGCGGTATCTATGGCCTTAAGCCTAGATTTGACATGAGTGTCAATCTGGGCAAGGAGGCCACCATCTTCCAAGCCGAGGTCTTCGCCATCAACAAATGTGCTGAAGTCATGCTGGAGAGAGGGCTTAGAAACCAAAATATCTACATCAACTCAGATAGCCAAGCAGCACTTCTGGCTATAGATTCTCTTGAGACCAACTCTAAGTTGGTCAAAGACTGTATGGATAATCTGAATGTCCTGGGCACATCCAACAGAGTTACCCTCAGATGGGTCCCGGGTCACTCAGGCATAGATGGGAATGAAAAGGCTGATGCATTGGCAAGAAGGGGCGCTGAAACCCCTGAATGTGGCCCAGAACCATTTTGTGGTATTGCAAAACAACATGCCTATTCAATTCTCAAAATTCAATGCAATCGCCAAGCACTTCAAGAGTGGCAATCCACTTCTGGACAAATACACTCTAAAGCGCTAATTAAGGGATATCGCAAAAAGTTTACAAAAGAGTTGCTTCAACTCAACAAGTATAAAACCAGTGCAGTAACCAGAATACTTACTGGTCACTGCAAACTCAATAAACATATGTTTACCCTCGGCCTCAGTCGGACCGCAATGTGCAGACTATGCCATGAGACAGAGGAAACTGCTATGCACATCCTCTGCTCGTGCGGCCCACTCATGCACCGCAGAAGTATCTATCTAGGGCAGCATATTATGCAACCGGAAGAGATACAGATGCTCCCCGCGCAGAAAATCTGGAAGTTCCTGGAGTCAACAGGACTAAGCGGAGAACTTTGAACTTACTATAAAGGGAGCTACAATGGACCAAAACTGGTCGACGTAGCTAGGGCCGACCTCGGCACCACACCCAACAAATAATAATAAATAAATAACACGTACTTTAGTTTCCATGTATAACCCCATGTAATATGTTTATAATAAATTCATTTGTGTGATGACGAATGTTTGTACTCCAGTCATGGGTGTTTATATTTATAAAATGTATGTATTTAAAGTTATATATATGTGTAGTGTATCAACTATCTGGTATCCATAATACAAGCCTCGTAGCTTACCATGGAACTAGATGGCGCTGTGTACTAATGTTTATAAAAATTTTAGAACATGGGTTATTCATGATTCTTAAATTATAAATTGTTTTATAACTAAGATACGAAAATCTGTAGAACATAATTTATTAAACTGCTTAAATATCAATGACGATCTTCTAATTAGAGATGTTTTTTATTATTTGTCGTCTTGTGCAATGATCGGGGCAGATGCGGCGCTACGGGGGAGAAATGTCACGACTCCACTTATTATATGTTCGAGCGAAGCGTCCCTCGATGAACTCATTGTGCTCGTTTCGGCCTACAATGAATGTTCCCTGACAACATTAACGTGTATCGATCCAGACGAGCGAAATGAAGCAACAGAAATGCAGAGTTTGCTAGTTAATTGTTAGCAACGGGATTTGTTACGAAGAATGATCGATTGCACGAGGGTCGCGATAGTGATGACGAATGTCTCGTGCTTAGATTAAAAGAAATGGCTCGCCCGATTACAAGATCAAAGGTGCACTAAGCTGCGTGTAAACATATCAATCAAAGTCAGTCACATTTATTTTTGTAATCAACATTAATTTAAAGGCTATTATAAATAAATTGTATAAAACATTTAACTTAATATGTATCATGATTGCACATTTCATAGCATCGATCGTTTCGATTTATTCGTGTTTTTGCAGCGGGTGCGACATTAATATGCATTCGAGGCGCGTGCCGACGGTCAGCTGTTTCTTCTATGCGACTCAAGCTGCGCTCCGTAAAAGGAAACCAGACCCGCTCGCGGATGGATTACGACGATTACATCGCAATTATCCGAGCGGGCGGCGAGCGGCCTACGTAACGTAAACCACTTTCGCGATCTTTGTACCGCCGCGACATTGACCTCTGCGATCGAAATACTTATGTAATTTTCGGCTCTTGTCACTGGCATGGCCTTCGTGACAATGGTTTCGTGGACAAACGTTATGTGGCTTATGTCATAAGTAGAAGGTTTTATATTGTTGTTTTAGTAAATGTTATGTTAGATTTTTTTCAAATATTACAAATTGAGTTGAAGGTGTTAGTTTTCACCAATGTTTGGTATTTTGTGAAAATCATCAAACTTATAAAAATTGTTAAGAACATTGTATTGTAAGTATGATAATTTGTTTTTAATATGCTACATACGTTTTTCCTATCCGGATATAGAAGAAAAATGTCTGCGATGTTATGACTCTTTCTTCGGTAAAATGATCGTGGAAGGCATACTTCCGAACAACATCGTAGGAGCAATGCAATATGAAGTACTCGATCTTGCAACATCAATTGAGTTGTGAATCACGTATCAGTAAAATATGTATCCAGAATAAACTGTAGATATTGACTTCCAATACGTACTCAGATGCTTCTACAACTTCGAACGTGACAGACAAAGCGCCTTTAACTTTCGAGATTCTATTGATAGCCTCACTGTTCTTACTATCACTGTGATTTATAAGAGAAAACTTTCCTACGAACGCAAATTTACCTAATTATATTTCAACATTCTCAATTTCAGTTCTGAATTTTTAGATACTTTTAAAATTCCAATCATATTTCAAAACATTCTTGATGGTAACTTTATATTAAATCATTCCCTTTGCAGTTATTCGCTAAAAAGATCTTCCTATTCTTTATTCATTTAAAAGTTTGCAAAGCTAATAAACCCTCTAGTACAGTACTAGTTGAAGGAAAAGTATAATTAAATATAATGTACTCAAGTAACTCGAGAAATCTTGACATCCCACATTTCCGTCTGCGGAGCTCGGTATAGCCGATGAAGTCTTGTAATTAGACGTACCCAAACTACGCGGGCTCCATATTCGGGTACTTAGGATACCTGAAACTTTAATTATGTGTATTCAAGAGTAGACGCCAAGTCACTTGAGACGTCTAGCCGCACCAGCAATTTGCCCGCGGTCATGCTTGCATTCGTCAATTGCTATGTCTGTATATAGTTGCTTGTAATCAAATCACCAAGGGATATGATTAATTCTCAACATAACGGAAAAGTCAATAAAAGTTTGTCTGGAAGTCTAATACATAGGCTTGTTTGAAAGTCAAATAACAGGCTATTAAATTGTACGCTTTATATGATATAGTATTGTGGTGAAAAGAAAAATAATATCAATATTTGGAAACAAATTAATTCGTACAGTAGCCAAAGCTATTTTATTAGAAAAGATTTATCGCTGCCAATTTATTAAACAAGTAACTCTTCACGTAATATTTTGTATGGAACAGTTAATATTATCATATTGTAAAACACTTCGCACCTGGCTTACTTTTGCAAAACATATTCTTAGGTAGAAGACAACGACTAATCCATAAAATAATCGTTATTGAAATTAATTGACAAATTATATACCTATTATCGTTTTTAACGATCTGCTAAATGAAAAGATCTCCCTTTTGGCTCGAGATATGTGCAAAAGTTGCGAAGAAAATTATATTTCAATATTAGTTAAACGTTTCGTTTTATTTATTACTAGCGACTCACCATCGCTTTGCTCGGATTCGTCCCTAGATTGCTTCCCCATATTACAAACTTTCATCTCGATTTTCAACCCCTTAAAGGATGATTCCCGGGATAAAAACTATTCTATGTCCTTCCCAGGGTCTTAAATTATCGTCTTACCAAATTTCATCTAAATCGGTTTAATAGTTTCTGAGCTTATTCGATACAAATAAACAAAGAAAACATCTTTCCTCAGGTACTTAGCAGTAGCCAATATGTTACTCCAAGTGATAGTCCATCTGTGTTCTAAATTTCATCCAAATCTATCCAGCCATTTCAGCGCGAAAGAGTAACAAACATACAAACATTTATAAACTTTCGCATTTACATATAATAGTGGTCTGATGTTATTAATTCATCGATTAATTATATTATTAGGTTTGACCTTCTGGTCTTGTGACAGCAACGAAAATATTCTATTTAATAATTATGGTGTCGAACACAATTTGAATCAATTTTATTTAAATTATTCCTATTCAAATCGATATATTGAATTAATAAATACTGTAATGTACTATTAACACCTATAGGAACTATCCTATTAAAATATCTACCACTTCTTTATTGTCAAAAAATTAATATTATACTTTACTAGTTCTACGAGTATATCTGGAAATCATTCTCGCATGGTCCCTATTGACTTAACAATCGATTGCATTTTACAAAACGAATTAAGGAAATCAAGTTAGGTGCATTGTATGTGTAGTAATGTGTAATTGTAACTTGTAATCTATAAAAACGTAAAAGTAAAAATAACATAACGAAGTCGTTTCTAACTAGTATATACTGTGTTTAATGCGCAGAAATAACAACTTCAATAACATTATTATTATATTGTGGTATTTTAAAGACGTCCAGCAATTCTACGTCGAAGTTAAATATATAATCATACCATAGTAATTCTGACGAATCTATAAATGTTTTTTTTTTGCCTGTTTTTCCATCGATTGATCATCTATAATCATCATTTACATCAGGGTTAAACTCCCTTATCCTTATAAGCTTAGTGACTTACGAAAAGTAATACACATTCTGTATGGAGGATATACAGTACTTTAAATAATGTTAACTTAAAGTGTGGTTACAAAACTGAAAATATATTCAAAAATCAGTATATATTTTTTTTAATAATTGTTATATTTTCATCATACTTTTGAGAGTTATTTGTAGCTTTGAAGTATGAACTTTGACTTATACTTTACGTTATTAGTTGCCTATTGATACAGTTGGTAACTGTATTCAATATCAAATTTGAACTTAATCACATCAGAAACTCGAACGTAAAGATTTCCTAGCACACCCCAACTCATTGAAAAGCCGGGAGCAAGTTCGCAACTCCCCGACGGGCAACATTTAGACTGAATTAAGTGCACTTAATCGTCGGCGCAGGCGCTCCGCCTTGGGGGAGCACAATTTACCCGCACTACCCGTATTATAACGTCAACTTTTTAACCTATCCGTCTATCCTCAAGTAAATCTTAAGCAAACAATGTTATCTTTAATACTCAAAGATATAATCATATCCAAATTGTTTAAGTTGATCGACTTTATTTTCACAACTACGAAAAATTCTAAACTACGTAAAAATCGGTTAAATTTTTTGTGTGTGTACCGTGTTTTGTATTTTGTTATTACATACACAAACTACCATTTATACGTGTTTTATTTACTTTCTTTTAAAATATTTTGCATGTACAAATATTAAGTATGGAAAAAAATTTATTGCAAATATTATTAAAGTACAAAAAGCTTTAAAAAATTTGTTCTCGGTATAATTTTTATATTTGTATAAGGAGTAACGTTTTTTTCGTCGTTCGTGTGATTCGTGTGACAATCGTGGCTATTTTTATTTTTTTGGTTTGATAGGAAATTTAAATTTGTCTATTTGTTCACTCCTTGTCAATAATTATAGTGTGTCGTTCCAATTCGATGGGCGGGTGTCCGCCGTGTAAAATATTTCGGCATTTGACATGCGAATTGGCTTCGTTAAAGCTCGCACTGTTGTTTATTTTCAATAACACTTAACGAACCGCGTATGTCATAACAGTTGCACCGACTTTCTCATTTCCGACAGCATTGACGCCCACCTTTTAGGCCTGAGGCCTCTGTTATTTTTTCTTATAAAATACCGGCTCGAAGTGCGTGTTCTTTTGTGGATGTTTCCCTCACAATGGGCCGGTTTCATTATGCAAGGCGAGGCAAAAGGAACGAAACAGATGTACGCTGGTGGTACATTCGCGGGTTGAATAATAGTCACGAACACTGCCCATCGATCCAAAGGTGTCTTTTGTGTGAGTAGAACCTTTAGCCGATGTTTGCGAAATAGAATCATAAGTAAGTTTTAATCCGAATATGTGAACATATTATGTATTAGCACAGCCCGCGGCTCCGGCCGCGTTCAGATGACCAAAAACAAAATTTTTAGGTTTTACCTAAATATAGGTACATTGCAATTTTTGTATTTTTTCTCAGAAATGAGATATTTTCCCGCGGTCAAAAGTATCCTATATGTTGACCCGGATAACCAGCTACCACCACATCAAATTTCAACAGACGGACAAAAATTCTAAAAACTATAGATTCGGCCTCTGTATCGATAATAATCTTTATTTCAATAAGATTTTCCCAAAAAATATGTAATGTACAGATTCGACTCAGTTAGAATTTTATTATATGTACCTATAGATGTAATTTATGTTAAATTTGAACAACAAGGTTTTGTAACATTTGAAAAATATAAATGCAGTATGAAAAAGCTAGGAAGCAATTACCATAACATAGCGGTAAAGGAATTAGTGACAAAAACACAAAGAACTCCGCCCAGACCGTCATTATCATTGACCAGATTAGCTGTACGTAGCAAACAGTCGTATCATGTCTTCATAGTGACCATATTTGATTGACAAGAATTATCATTTGATAAGAACGGCTGGCTCCCGACAGACGCGCGACTATCGCGTGCGTGCGCGCCTGCGGCTAAACGGACGTGGTGAAATTATCGTACTTACCAACCATCAGACTTGTTACGTTCTTTGACTTTCAACTGAAGCACTTTAAACTTTTATAACTTTTTTCACGATATAAGGCAATTATATGTTTTTCACTTAGAGATACGAAGATAGAGGGAAATATGTAACGTTTTAAATATTGTCATTTCTATTAAAAAAAATTAAACCGTATGAAACAGAATTTTTTTAATTTCTGGATAGCACATAATTATTATTTTGTGTTTCTTTAATATGACAAAGTGGTAAAACTGCCCGTTCAAAGAACATATCTAAGCCAAAATAGAGTATTTACTTAAATAAAATAATAAAGAAATATGAATGATTCTTTAAAATCACTTACATTTAATGATTTAATCCGTAATCTGGTAATTGTATTGTTAATTTTTTATATGATAAAAATACAACCCCTTTTAAAATCTACCCTCGCACGTGATGTTGATTTGTACAATTTTAGACATCACGTGTGTTCATTGTCGTAAAATCTTAAATTCAATTATCATTATCAATTCCGTTCGATTCATAAAGTGACTTTTTTTAGAAGGCTTATTATATTGTTTTCCAAAACAAAACTAAGTAAAATGACTTATTAATCCCTCCACGACCGCAAACACGCCGGCGTTACAGTTAACAATGGATTTCTTAGAAATTTAATTAATTTCTTAGAAATTTAGGTGTTCATTTTTATTAGAACGTGCAGATAATAGGTATATTTTTAATAAGATAGGTAATAAACTGGCCTATGTAATATGACATTGCGAGGGTCGCAGGTGCAAGAATATAGGCGTAACCTTTACAACAGCTGTTCCGTGAAGGAAATGACTACACGCCCGATCAAGCTGACGAGGAATAAGGATGGTTCTTAATCTATTTCTATATTATAAATTAGTTTTAGAGTAGGTAGGTACCTACATATGTCGTATTAATAGCTGGAATATTAAGTTTTATTGGTTTATAATAAAAATACGTCTGAAGTAGGCAGCTGCAGGAGGCGATATTGTTATTATTTAGTTAAGGGCGCTCCAGTGCACTCGCTGCAATGTTTACCCGCACTGACCACGCACCGCAATATAAATGGGCCTAATACCACTGGGATCTCCAGCATCGCTCGCCTAAAGCCATTTGAATATTAATACGTCGGTTATATTCGTATAGGCATAATGCTTCGTGCATACATTATGTGCTAAAACCTTATAAATAATAGATCGGGATGATGTGCCCAGGCTTCTGTGAAGATGAAGAATACTTTTTACTTTGCTTGATGATCACATTAAATTTTTATGCTACTGCAAACAAGCTTTGAACATTTTTCTTTACATGTCTGTAATTTATGATAAGGGATAGCCACTCCGAATTGCTTTCTTTATTTTGGGTCTCAAAATCCTTTTATAAATTACTATTTCATCTCCGGATTTGGAATTCGCAAGAAAGTTTTCAAATTCCCCTCCGTTCCTGTGGGGCCGGGCGGCGCCGTGGGAGCGGTAATCCAGGCCGTTCCTGCCGGACAGTTGTCGGGGCTCGGGGTTTTTAATTTGAAGGCCTCCCGCTGTGAACGGATTATCAGTACGGGAGTTGCAATTAGTCAGACGCGTTGCGGTCGCTCCCGGTACAACTTAAAATTAGACAACGCTTTTAACATTTCAAACTCTATATATAGGGGGATAAAGATTAGGTTAAGTTGGAAAAGAAAGATTAATTCGTCGCTTTCCTTTAGATTATTCACAAACTAATTCAGACCTTTACAGTTTAGATCATCCATCAATATTTGTTACGACGGTCTTATGTTCAAAAATAGCTACCACATTTGACTCTGGTCATTTGTACGATTCCGAACTCCAGACGACTATTAAAAATTAGTCTGTTTATCATGGTATGTTTGATGTCTGGTAGACGATTTAAGTAATATTGGCAAGCTATTTTTAGCAAAAAGTTTGTAGGTAATAGTAGTAGTATAAGAATTTTTTAGTTATTCGATCTCTTTGTGCTTATCGGAAGCCATTTTATAACCGAAGGGTGTCTTATTATATTTCGCAACAAGCGTTCATCATGAATTGGTGACCATCAAAGTTAAACGTTGCCTCGTGGGAATGTCGCGGCGGGTTAACCCGTTTATTCTGTTATTTTTTGTTCGTATCCGACTGCGAAGTCGGCTGCCGCTAGATTATGAGATTATTGTTGCACTCCCCGACTCGTTATCGTGTTATGTTGTTTATTGTTTCTCTTTCATTGTTTAACTACATCCGGTTAAAAATTAAAAGTTCAAATGTCTACATTTTTAACATGTTTAACGCAAAACTATACCAATTATTTTAACGATTTTGTAATAGAATATTATAGTATGAATATAATAGTATGAATCAAACTGCAACACGGATGTGATAACAAATGAACGTTTGTTTACGCTCGTTCTCATTTATTCTTTTCAATACGTATAGTGAATAGTGCAACTGTGTCGTCACTCATTCACTAAGCGATAACATGTGTAGCGTACTAGCGCGTACGCAACAATGGTTATGCTAATCGCGCGTTGAGATTGTGATTAAATAATACCCGTCCCGGCCGCCCGTGCGCACTTGCCGATCGATAAGGCCATCTGGACGTTTCCCGGACTTTATTATGAAAAAACGTCCATGTGAATACTAACGGGTGTTTATTGAAGCCATGGCGCTTTTTTTTATTGTTTAAAAAAAATTCGTTGCTCTGCTTACTGGGTAGGTGCGTGTTAATCTAGAAAGCTATCTCTATTCCGTATTTTTTTAAGGCGTTAAATTTTGAAGTAATAACAAATGCACTCACAAACTTTCTCATTTATACCATTGGAAAATATATAAAACACTAATTGAACTTAATAGATCTTCAAATTCTAGCGATGACGCACACGACAATTTGGGTAAATACTAAATAGATACCAAGGTACTATTAAAGTAATATTTAATTATATATTTGTAAATAATACCTAATCATTTTAAAGTATTTACTCGACTCGACTGCTGTTATCTTCTATTTGTTAAATTCTAATGTTATAGGTTTTATTTCGATTCTTGATTTTCGAGTCATTTAACAGGATATAATTTAACAGCCGTGAAAACATTATTAAATAATCCGAAAAGATAGTTTTATTTAATAATGTCAAACATTCGCGTAAATCTAAGAAAGTATTATGTGAGCCGTGAAAAGTTCAGATGATGTCATGATATCAAAACTTTTCACATATACGTACTTAATAAAATTCGCACACAATAAAATCATCCCTTCAAAGTGCCGCCAAGAGCTCAATATTGCATTAATGAGGGTTCCGAACAATGCTATTTAATTTTGAACTAAAAGAGTCGAGAGTATTTTCCTGCAATTTTTAAGTTGCCCTCTGTAAGCTATAATTTCGTGGCAGTAAGGTCGAGATTAACTTATCTGTTGGTAAATGATTTGTAATTTTATATGACAAGGGTTGCTTCAAGTCGGGGGTGGCACGTGCGTACGCATTTGCGTATTACCTAAATAAATAGCATGCCTTCGTTTTGTTTCCTTCCGCGGTTCTCACGGTTTGCTTGCTTCTTTATGTCCCGTGTCATTTGAGAATGCGCTAAGACTTACCATTTCGTGACATTTAACATCCACTTTAAATTATTTGATATGATATTTTATTCGTTGTTGTGATTGATTTGTTTGTATCGATTATAGTTATTTGTAATATAATAGGTTTATTTATATTATTTTAATTTTTCAGAGTAACTATGTTTTGTCTAAAATTATTTTCGTTATATTCTAATGTAGGACCAAGTAAATGCTTAAATAAGTAAAACCTTTATTGTGTATCATTTTACTTGGAACCTTTTAATCTGAATTATTTAATATATGTAATGAAATGAGAACACTTATAAGTATTATTAACTTATATACTTTATAACTTAAATTAATTTTCTAAGAAATTTGTTGTTAACTGACACGCCACGGGCGTGTCCGCGGTCGTGGAGGCAGTAAAAAAAATAATTATACATACATAATATGTACCTACATGCAAGTAATATAAAAACAAATACATATAAAATAAACACATATACCTACATATAAAAAACAATTACCTATAATATTTTTATTTTCTCTGTTTTTAATAAAATAAGTAATATTTTATCTAATAATAATTAAAAAGTGGAATACACTTGTTATCTTAAGCAATTGTTTAAATTAGTCAAGTAGATCCTAAGTCACGTCGTGTGTTGTAGATTAGCCTAGTGCTTTAGCAGTCAGCACTCCATGAACCATGTATTATTATATATTAGTCAATAATTAAATAAAGGAGCATGTTTGTATTCTTTTTTTAATGTTGATGACATATAATATACATATAAGGTCCATATATTATTTATGTAGGTATGTATGTACGTACGTTCATATACCTACGTATAACAGTAATTAAAAATAAGTGTGCCGTACATAAAGCTAACACAAACGCTTAATACACATGACATGAATTAGCATAATCCCAGATGCACGTGTTGCCGCACGCGACTCTGTTTCATTCAAACAGCCCTTTTAAATTTTCATTGTTCGTTCTGATCGTACTCTGTCAGATGGACTGTTAGCAAATATAGTCTGGGTTAGGGTAGCATCGATCATTTGCTTTCATAAGAACTAAGCGGTCGAAATTGCATGCCTAGATTATTTAGAAATAATAATACCTAATGAATGGGATAAAACAAATTGTTTTTATTTCTTTCAGGTATTTTTTTTCGCGTAAAATAAATGATAGGTCATTTACAAATAACATAATATCAAACATCCTATAGATACAAATAACATAATATTAAACATCCTATAGCTACAAATAACCATCCAGTAAAGAAATATTCAAACTATCTGTTCGCTATTTCGCAGAACAGTTAGGTACAATCCTAATAAAGTAACTTACCTAACCAATTAATCAATCAATTAATGCAACTATGTACTTGAACGCATATATTATGCACCAACGACTCACCCTCGCTTCACTCGAGTTCGTCCCTAGCTTGCCTCCTAATACAAACTTTTACCCCCATTTTCACCCCCTTAAGGGATGATTTCCGTTATAAAATGTATCCTATGTTCTTCCCAGAGTCTCAAACTATCTTGTTACCAAATTTCATCTAAATCGGTTCTGTAGATCCCGAGATTACCCCCTACAACCTCACAAACTTTACCTTTTTATAATATTAGTATAGATTAATTTGTATTTACTTAATACATATTATGGATTATTGTTTTTAATATTATTAGATTTACATATATTTCCTAAATATGATAAAATTAATAACTTATTCATTATATATCTACCATAAACTTTAAAATATTCTGAATTCTGATAAAACTTTTTGTTTCTATTTCAATTATTGAAATACACATGTGGTCGTTCAGGAATTTTCCCGACACGATTTCTTTTATTCATGATCCTTGGGTTGGCAGGCCTCTATATTTTGACTATTTATTTTTCCCAAAGACCAGACTTTGTCTTTTTTTTCATTCATATCGGGAGAATGAAATCGATATTATTATTTTTTTTCTTTATATACTTTATCTACTTTGCTATATATATATATATATATATATATATATATATATATATATATATATATATATATATAATCAGAATCGAACTGAGCATTTGTCAATTGTTTATAGAGTAACGGGCCTTGTAAACAGTACAATCTAAAAGCGGTAACTCTCTTCGTGCACAGTTTTATATTATGCACCCCAATATAGACTTTAAAATATCACTATAAATGTCAAAATTCTTCAACAGATATAAAATCCCCGTGCCATTTAGTTAGACAACTTTCGCAATATTTGTTCAAGGACTACGTTGTCCTAGGTTGTTTCTACGATTAGAATGTTGTACGTACGAAATTATATACCTTAGGTTTACGTGAACATCGTCGAATGCAAATGTCGTGATGTTCGAAACGGTTATAGCCTTCGAAATTACCCATTCACGTCCACCTTCACGATCGAAAATTATGTTCTTACAAGTATCTTGTAATAGGAGACATGTTTCATCTCATAAGAATTAGGATAACTTTATTTTACTCAGAACTGTAGTATAAATAGAGAGAGGAAATGATAATAATGGGTGGGCCAAGTATTAAATTTTCCCTATATCAGATGTCTTTATTAGTGTCGTGTCACAATAAAATAGTCTTATACTATATTTCTAATACACAATTACTATATTAATACACTAAAACCTATGTCTTTATTAGTGTTGTGTCACAATAAAACCGTCTTATACTATATTTCTTATACACAATTACTATATTAATACACTATAACCTAGATGATAGTGAATATCTATAGAAACCTCATTTTGAAAGCTCTTTGTAAGGTTGGCTGGTCAGCCTCTCTACCCATTTTAAACTAAAATATTCCTGCTCCGGTACGCACTTCAATTTCTGAACCACTTTACGAGAGTCAAATAAAAATAACTATATTTAACGTAAGTCACTATGAAATCCATACTAATACTATAAACGTGGAAGTGTGTTTGTTTGTCCTTTTTTTTCACTTAGAAACGGAAAGACGTATTGGCGTGATTTTTTGTGTAGAGAGTAGAAGAGTGGAGAGGTACATAGAGTCCTTTTTACCACGGGAGATTATCTCCTTCCCACTCATCACCATCAGAATTACTTGAAACTTAATATTAATACTCTTCAATACAATTAAATAAATACGTGTTTTAGTATTTTTCGAAATTTATCCTATAAGTGGAGTGGTGAAGAGGGTAAAAAGTGTATGAAAGTTTGTATGAAACCTACCTTTTTTAGAGTTTTTTTTTTGTAGTTTTAGCGCGAGCGAAACCGCGGGTTCAAACAAAAATATACATAGCTAGATTTAAAGCAAAAAAAGAGTCGAATGTTTTTCGCTTGTATTTCGGCGATCGCGCAATAGCCCGTGGCGGTTATTATGTGACGCTCCCGGACCCCACCCGGCCTGTTCACACACCGCCCTATTGTACACCCTAGAATAAAACCGCTAGAAGAGATTTTTAATGTTTAGCAAAAAAAAATATTATAGACTTATAATTTTCAGTAATACCATCTAGCATATATATTCATTTTATACATATACATATAATCAATAATGAATTACGTACGTTTATTTTTTGTGAGCGAAACCCTACTTCTTTTTCTAAAATAAAAGTAGCCTGCCTATGTTACTCCCTATAACATCAGCTATCTTTCCGTAATAGTCCCGTCAAAATCAGTCAGATTATCCGGAACAAACAGACGACAGACAGACAAAAATTTAAAAATTGTGTTTTTCTTATAAGTATCTTCCATTTAAAATGCATTTAGTTAAACGCTGTTATTTTGACATTACAAACAGACACTAAATTTATTTATCTGTATAGATTGATTACTACTACGTACTATATTGAATAAAATAATAATATTTTTCATCTATAATACTTCTATTTAACCCATGGCTATATGCTTTAAGTGCATAACACTTGCCTGCATCAAAAATAGCTTAATAATATGTTAATCCACAACTTTCTATAATAATAATTGTATGTCTCAAGAGTAGGCAATTAATTTCTGTAACGTTTATGAATTATTTTTAAACGTCGTTTATCCATCTTGACTTTTCTATTGAATCTTGTAAACATTTTATATGAGTTAGAATTGTGTCGCTACAAGTATGTCTTATTTATTTACTACGTTTTAACGGTTAGTATAGATTTCTCAGAGATGAGATATTCTTTATATTGACTCCGATAAGCAGCTATAATTATTCCAAATTCTATCAAAATCTGTCCAGTGGTTTTCTCGTGATGCGTTTCCAGACAGACAAAAATTCTAAAAACTATAGATTCGGCCACTGTATCAATAAAGACAATTTCAATAAGATTTTCGAAAAAAATGTTTAATGTGTAGATTCGACTCAGAATTTTATTGTATGTATAGATAGATAATAACGATTTTTAGATAATACATATCGCATTAGCTTATTGTATAGAATACTTATCGCATTACTTTTTGTATAGAGTAAATATGAGTTCGTAATTTGAAAGTCAAAACCGTCTTTGAATACTTCGACAAATACGATTATAATAAGGCCAAAAATATTACTATTTTCCTTTATAATGCAGATAAGTTTTAGAGTTGCCTTTGTTTCAAAATTATTCAACCCTTTCGGACGCACAAAGATAACGATCGCCGTCACAGATACCATACTTACAGATGTTAAAGTTTATTAAAAAGAAAACAATGCCGTGTCCTATCCAGATGTTGTATTTTCGACCCTCGTATTCGCATATTAGGTTAGCAGGGCCCAATGTCGTTGGGGTGAGCCGGGGTGCTATCGGCTCTATCGATCACTTGTTGTTGATTGATAGTGCCTAATCGTGTTTGCTACCTTCAAGAGCATTAATGAGCGCATCTGTCGTTTTGCCAAAAGTATTCCAGACGTAATAAATGCGACCTTTTAACCTTGAATCCATGGTTACTTTGAACACAATGCTTATTATAATTTTCGCTTATAATTTTGCTTTTGTTTTTTAAGTTATAGTGTATTATTATATTTGGTTTGTTAAAAGAATTAAGTGAGAGTCTAAAATTGTTATATGTACATAGTTTTTATTTTTTCTCTTGTAACCTTTTTATATTATTTAAACATCTATTGTCGTTTTATAATTTATATTTAGTATAAAGCGTTTTTACTCTAATTTGTATGAAATATGTTAAATAATATTAATTTAAAGTTTGTTAAAAAAATAGTGAAAATGGAAAATTTAAACATTATTTAGTAGTCTCGAAACTAGTTGTTTATTCATAACCTGTGTGAGCTCTATCCCCTCGCTCGCAATAGCACAACTCTATAATAATGCAATGTTGGTAAGGTTTCCTACTTCAATTACTGTAATAACTAGGCATTGTGCTCGTTATTCACGCCCTAACTAGCAACCCACTTGACTTTGAAATTTTTAATTACGCTTTGTGCTATACCAATCTAGTGTGCCTAATGAATCCACCTTTACGTTCAGGTAATGATACCGAATTTCCTTTAGAAAAAGTGGTGAAGATCAAATAACCATCATCACAAAATCTAGCTGGTACCTAAACTACTTATTAAGAACCTGGACATTTTAAATGGTTTATTTATTTTAATTAAGTACCATAAAATATACCTAGATAATTCAAGTATAGATAAATAAAGGTGAAAAACGTGTGGGCGAAGGATAAATATTAAATTATAATTTGACTAGCATTGCCCGCGGCCCCGCCCGCGTTAAATGACCAAAAACCAAGTTCTTAGGTTTTACATATTAGTATAGTCTTACAATGCAGTTTTTGTATTTTTTCTCAGAAATGAGATATTTTTCCGTTGTAAAAAGTATCCTATATGTTGACCCGGATAATCAGCTATCATCATACCATCAAAATCTGTCCAGTGGTTTTCTCGTGATGCGGTAACAGACAGACAGACAGACAAAAATTCTAAAGACTGTAGATTTGGCCTCCGTATCAATAAAAATGTTGATTTCAATAAGATTTTCCAAAAACTATTTAATGTACAGATTCGGCTTAGTTACAATTTTATGATAATATGTATAGAAGAGATATTATGTAAGTGTATTTTCCTTTACTTTCGAAATCGGTTAAAACATTGTTGCTGATTACCGGAAAAGCCAATTTTCAAAATCATAAATCAAGTTAAGCGTTTCAAAAGTTTCGTCATTAATCAGTTAGGACTCAGCTGCGTAATCCCTTAGAGTCCAGGCGGTAAAGAAGTGGTGATGAAAGAGACATTCTAAACTTTGTGTAGACAGGAGCGGTCTTGGTACTAACAATAAGCCTTACAGTCGCTTATACCGTGAATTTGCCTTTATATCATACATTGAAAGGATAAAAACGAAATTCTTAGGGTTGGTACAATATTTTATCACAACGAAACTCCATGAACTAAGGCCGCCATATCCATTGTAAATTTCACTCAGATCCTTTTATGCTGTTACAAACACGATAAAACACAGCCACACACATGTATATATTGTTATATATTCGTCGTTTTATATTACATATATACCCGTAGCTGCAATTTAAATTTTAAAAATACTGTTTACTTAATTAATATGGAGACGATGTAGATATAAAAAGTTAAGACGATACATTTCAATATATTCGTATATTCAATCACCATTTTATATGGCCCATTAATAAGCAAATTAGTCAGTTCTACTAACACAATCACACTAATCACCACGTAGGGCTTATCGGAAGCGTTTAACTCGTAGGCCCGAAGCGACAACCCTAATCCGCAGCGGGCCGATCGCTCATTAATCACGGCCGCCTGTAATTGCCGCGCCGGCGCACATCGACCCTAATTTGATTTTGGGCTAGAAATGATGTGCCGTCCAAAACGACCTTAGAACGTCCCATGATTTCAGGTTTTATTGTGTCTAAGCAACTTTTTTTTATCAGACCAATACCAGTTCAAACTTTTAGATATGATTATATTTCGCGCATGTAAGGTTTACACAAATCGTCAAATTTTCATATCCGGAAATACGTGAAACTTTTCTCTATCAGTTCGTTAATTAATTATTTAAAACAGTGAAACCGTATTATTTTAAGATAAATGGCCCTTATTTTTGTTGCATGCCGACATTAATTAGTATTCTTTACAGAATATTGGGGCAATGAAATAATAAAATGGTCCATAAAACATCTCCGCGCTTTCACGAGGCTCGGTTATAAACAAGCTCAATACTTGAAAGGAACATTAAAATTCTGAGTGTTCATGGGTTCACGATCCCGCCAGTCGTAGATGAACATTGCACACCAATTTTGCAATACTCAATGTTCAGTAAAATATCGTAAAGTCGAGGCCAGCTAATGAAATAATGTACTAGGATAGTAATGAAAACATTTTATTGCCACTATTTCACAAGTAATTACTCCTCTAACGAGCCTACTTACGTATAACATGTTCCCTACAGTCACTATTGAAGCTACGGTTCGGTGTACTCATACATTAAACTTTCATGACTACTCATGACGAATAAAGATTTTCTTATACGTTTCTAGCTGCATTATTAATTTCAGTTACACGGGGAACAAGTTCGCTTTGCTAGTTGCGATACTGTGGTTGCAAAATTACCGATGCAGTGATGGTATTCTAGAGGACAGGTTCGCCTTGGAGTCGATGCAATCTGTTAAATGCTGCTAAGAAACATTGATTCATGGTTGTTATACTGCTTTGTACGTTTAGTTTCTACTGGTTATAGGATTAATTATATTTTGTTGCCGCAAAATATTTAAACAATTCAGAAGATAATATGTGTTGTTGTTTATTTAGATAACCTGTCAGAGTAGCTGATTATAGCTGTACATATTGTTGTTTTTATGTTTATGTTTTATCGAAATCTTTTAGTATATATGTACGATGATATACGTTATGTATAATCTTTTATAATATATGATATAATTTATATATAGTAAAGACAATTTTTACTGTCTTTAAACCATAATGAACTCCAAACACAATGTACGTTATTTTGGACAAAGTATTTAATTATGTTTTTTTTTTAATACTTAATTACAAATGTATACTATACTATTATCATGTGGTGAACTTTTTACCTTTAAGACTTTCACAGCATTTAAATCACCAGCTAAGGCATGAATATTAAAAGCAAAAAGTTTAAAAGTAAACATATCTGACAGATGTCCAACACCTTTCGTGTCACAAAAATCAGGGATGCGTCAGTAACTAGCGTAAACTTAAATTGACTTTCGATTCCATAAAGTTTGTTTAACGTAATTTATCACAGACACACCTTTGCCTCACCTGCTTCAAAAACCGGACACTATAAATAATGAAAAACCTGTCCATACCCTTTGTAGTTAGGGGAAAGTGTCTCGTGCCTGGAGAAAGGGTCAGATTGTCTAATAACCGAATCTCTATGAGTAGCTGAATAGAAAAAAAATGTGTAATTGTTAAGAAAATCTATACTAACATTATAAAGAGGAAAGATTTTTTTCTATGTTTGTTTGATTGTACTGAATAAGCTCCAAAACTACTGCACTGATTTAGAAAAAAAAATAGTTAAAAACATAGCTTGAACATTAACCCTGGAAAGGATAGTTTTTATCTCGGAAATCATCCCTTAAGAGGGTGAAAATAGGGATGAAAGTTTGTATGGAGAAGCAACCTAGGAACGAATCCGAGCGAAGCGACGGTGAGTCGCTAGTCTAAAAATAATAATTATATTGTATACAATATAATTATTATTGTTTATTAGTTCATATAGGTAGCCTCACTTGCTATACTATTTTAGCTATTAGGTATCTTATAAATCATAAATAACTCTACTGGGCTCGAATTCTCTATATATAAAAATAAATTCCGTAAAGCGTTACCTTATTAGGGAAAATGAATATGTATATTCTTTATTAGATAATTGTTATCTGGTCAAATTTAAATAGAAGAACTAATGAACTTGTTACGGTAATATATCACAAGAGAAATCCGTTGGTCGTAATACGAGGGAAAGCATTAATTTTATGCGCATAGATGGTGAGATACCACAAAAAACCTTTTCTTTAAATTTGAATGATAAATTAAATCTTTTTGGGGATTTCAGGATTATATTGCTCTTATAATGAACCATTTTATATTACAATTAATCTTACGAGCAAGAATGTTGCCACGACTGCTTTTTTATTTTTATTTTTTTTATGAAGCTCCAATTAGTGTTAAAACGTCAGTCATATTCATATTCAATAAAATTCTCTGAATTTTAAAATCAATACTGCAATTTGTATACGAGTATTGTTCTGCAGCGAGTCTCGTTTCGCTACTGATATGCAAATGAGTCTACAATTAATGAACTGCGTATATTGCAATGTGTTCTCTCATAATTATTAACATGATTGCTGTCCTTCTTGTTGTTACTATTTTAACACCAAAGAATATCTCATTCGCAACTTTTTTCTCATTTTAAAATGAACTTTTGATTTTTGTTTTTTGTCATACTAGCGACTCACCGTCGCTTCGCTCTGGTTCGTTAGCTTGCTTCTCAATACAAACTTTTATCCCCATTTTCACCTTAATGGATGATTACTGAGATAAAAACTATCCTATGTCCTTTCCAGGGTCTCAAACTATCTTCTTACCAAATTTCATCTAAATCAGTTCAGTAAATCCAGAGATGGCCCCCTACAACCTAAGTCCAAAATACTAAGTATTTCTCATATTAATTATAACTATATGTGATTCGATGCTGTGTTATATTTATTCATGTATTATACATGTAATATATTTCTCATACTTCTATAATACGCAATATTTCACCGAATCTGTATTCTGCTTCATCAAACATTTAGGATTACTGCAAGCACTAGTTATACATAACATTATCTTTGTATGGACAACGCTAGCCGTTCCCTGAATACTAAACAGTTTGTTGAACGCAGAACAACCCTCGTTGTTTTTGATGTCCTAATATGATTTCACTAAATTATTGTGCCAACTCTTCACACTAACTAACTCTTGTACTAACTCTGAGTTTGTTGTATTAATTTTTTTTTCTTCTTTTATTTCACAGGTAATTACCGAGTAAATAAATTGCTTAAACAGTAGCAAGGACTGCACTGAAGGATTCGTAAGTTAAACTTTGATTTTAACACAAATACATTAATTAGATCATTGATTATTATGTAGCAATTTATTAAGGTGAGTAATATTTAAAAAAATCTGAGTCAATGCTCTAAATTAATTTGTGCCTTTCAAAGGCTTAACGTAAAAAACTCGGATTAGATCCGTGCGTTGCATTGATGCATCACGACGTGGCGCGGCTAATCGAGCCGAGGTCAATGGCAGGCAGGTAACGAAGGTTTTTGTGGAGGCCCGTCGCATTCCGCCAGCGCCCTCCACTACCGGATCTAATGCACGCTTAAACATTCTGGATATTCTCGTTTTAACCGTCTAATTGTATCTAATCATGCTAAATTGCAAGAAATATAGAAAAATAAATTTGGTTTATTTATTCCTGTTGTATAGGTTGTATATACAATATACATACATATGTAATTATTAAGGTACACATATAAATACTCAGTCTATAATATAATATAATTATAGACTGAGTATTTGATTGTCCTAAAATATGTATACTAATATTATAAAGAGGTAAAGTTTGTAATTGTGAAGTTGTAGGGGGTAATATCTGGATCTACTGAACCGATTTAGATAAAATTTGGTAAGAAGATAGTTTGAGACCCTGGGAAGGACATAGGACTTATTCTCCCGGAAATTATCCCTTAAGGGAGTGAAAATAGGGATGACAGTTTGTATGAGGAATTAACCTAGGGACGAACCAGAGTGAAGCGAGGGTGAGTCCCTAGTATTTCTATATATTTTATGAAAGGAAATAGTTGAATTGTGCAGTTTTTAAAATAAGGTTTAGTATCGACTAGTCGATATCTTAGATTGCGTCACGTTATAGAATCGCGAAAGAGGTCAGGGAACTGATACTCGCCCACACCATCGCGCGACCGATAGCCAATGTTCCCACCACGCCGGACGGAAATAGTGCTCATAGATTCACTACGACGATTACTCACGCCGTGTGAAACGATCTCCTACACACCATTCACTAATGCTGCTACAATTACGACTTACGAACTCACCCATATATATGGTTGCGTCACAGCTTACGCTATATGCTATTTGTTCTAACTAACGTATAACGATTCTAACTCGATACCATCGCTAGGTGCATACAATCTATGTTACATACAAAGTCCGACGTGTAAACTAGAAAGAATTTCTAAATGTTCTAGTAATGTAAATGACATTTATTATTTCGCTGTCAGACTTTATTATTTATCTGTTAAGCTCTTGTAACTTTAAAACGCGACGTATTAATTTTTTTAGTTCATGTGAGAAAATTTTTATCGTCAATCATAAATCACAAGTAGTAAATTGAGAACATATTTTCTGTACAAAGCACAGTTTTATTATACAGCAGTAAACGGGAGTTATGTTTATTTATTTTATTTTTATATACAAGTTTGTTATGTATTTCAAAATATCTAAAGTAGCTAGACCATAATAACGTAATTTTTACATACCTATATCTGTAAACACTGTAATCGTATACAGAATCCGAGGTTTTTTATCTAATTTATGTCTTTTAATCTAACAAAATATATACAAAACCTAAACATTTAATTTATTAACGTTCTGAATTGTTTAGATTAAGATGGTCTTGTAAAGCCATCTTCGAGTATAAATGTGACTAAACAAAAATAAATAAGAGTCAAATATTAAATTAAAACCATATCAATATAACAAGTCATTTACATATTGGAAATTATCGTTTGAGATAAGATCAACCGCAATAAAAAAACAACTAGTAAATAATATATAACGTCAAATTCGAGTGCACTTGTATTATATTATTTTTCATATGAATTACCAATATTGTAAACTTAAATGGCTCATTTAAGATTCAGGTGTCACTTTTTATTTATACCTGTCATGTTAAATTATTTAATTATAGTCCTACTTCAACAGATTTGTTTCGTGATATGTTATTATATTTTTTGTGACAGGTTAAAAATTGATTACAGAAAAATGAATGCTCGTAAAAATAAATCTCTATTAAGCATGTTTTCAATGTATAAATTAATGGTATTGTGCAGGTAACAGCTTTACGAGTTCCTTTGTTAATTATTTAATGAAAAGTTAAATTATTGATTGAAGTAACATCTATACATATAATAAAATTGTAACTAAGCCGAATGTGTACATTAAATATTTTTTGAAAAATCTTTTTGAAATAGACATTATTATCGATTCAGAGGCCTTTTTGTCTGTCTGTCTGTCTATCTGTTTGTCTGTTACCGCATAACAAGAAAAACTACTGGAAGGATTTTGATGAAATTTGGTATGGTGATAGCTGGTTATCCGGGTCAACATATAGGATACTTTTTACCGCGGGAAAATAGCTCATCTCTGAGAAAAAATACAAAAACTGCAATGTAAGAATATACTAATGTGTAAAACCTAAAAATTTGGTTTTTGGTAATCTGAACGCGGGCAGAGCCGCGGGCAATGCTAGTAATCTATATGTATCTAATAGATGTACGATCACGTATATATCGCTACAAATTATTATCTTTTCTCCTTATCTCTGATGTGTAATATTGAGCATTTTAACATCCCAGTGTGGGGTCACAGACCGCTTTGTAAAATTATATTTAGAACGCAAATGTAGTCGAGCAGTGCAAAAAGTTGCAGCGTCACCGATTGACGCAACCTTTGAACGAAAATTTCATTGCAATATGCAATAAATGTTCGAATATCACTGTTTATGCTCCACGCTCTACATTTTCTTCCAAATCGCTTTTAGCATTTCTTTTATTTGCAGTGTCGTCTGTATAAAAGTTTTTGATTTTTATTTTATTTTCGACAAATGTCATTGACGTAGAAATACTGGTTTTGGTGTATTTCAATCTTGGCAATAACCTATATTCGTCCGATTATACGTTTTTGCGTGTAGGGCGTTAAAAATGTTTGTACATATTTAGTTTGTTGCTCTGTTTACTTGGTTGAGTGCAGCGGTGCAATGGCGTTGAACCACGCTTTGTTTACCGTCCGGTTTTCTACACAGTGCGCCTACTGAAGCACCTTCGGTCCGTTTTATCTGAACAATATACGCTATGTTGTAACAGAAGCCAATACCTGTGGTGAATAAACACCGATAAATGCCAGAAATTTACTAAGCTCCTGCTCAATCATATCACCGCTGTTTTAAACTACTGCTCTTACTCCTTTATCAATTTAATTAAAGATATCACGTACTGTAGAATACCATGTCGGAATTGTGTAATTCTATAAAAATAGAGAACTTTATCTTTCGTTAACGAGAGTATTTATAAAATACTAGAATTGCCCGCGGCTCCGCCCGCGTTTAGATGACCAAAAACCAAATTCTCTGCATATTAGTATACATTGCAATTTTTGTATTTTTCTCAGAAATGAAATATTTGCCCACGGTAAAAAGTATATTTTATGTTGACCCGGATAACCAGCTTCTCAAATTTCATCAAAATCCCTCCAGTGGTTTATCTGTAATGCGGTAACAGACAGACAAACAGACAAAAATTCTAATAAACCATAGATTCGGCCTCTGTATCGATAATAATGTTTATTTCAATAAGATTTTCCAAAAAATATATAATGTACAGATTCGGCTTAGTTACATTTTTATTATATGTATAGACTAGCGACTTATCCTGTGCATCCCTAAGCTTAAATGCTTAACGAACGCACAAAAGACGAACGTCCAAAAAACCTTTTTTTTGCACCAAAAACAGAATAACCCACCAAAGTTTCATCACAATCAGATTCATGATTTAGGAACGCATAGAGGACATACAAACGAACATACATTTTTATTTATATAGAAGAAGATAAAAGTTGTACTGCAAAAGTAGGTGTAGAAATGTAGACGTAAGAAAGGAAGACGTAAGAAATATTACATAAAAAATCAATGAGTATTCTAACTTTGAGTGGTCGTTTCACTTATTTGAAGGTTAATGAGATATGGAACTTAACGTGATGTTTGGACAGTTACGCTCTTTAAAAAGTTATTGTACATATAACCGTAAATAAACTGCTTACAATTGTAAAAATTGAGCATTTCAATGTTTTGTTAAGGCCCAAAGTATTAATTTGTTTAAAGGTGCGCTAGCTATTAAATGAAAAAAGTTATTTTATTTTTAGTGTGTATTTTCATTAAGTTCACAATTATTTAACTTAAACCCTGCTTTATTATAACGGGAGCTATTGAAATAAAACTTTGCTATGTTTTTAATTCTGACGATTACTTTTAATAACAAAAAACCGTTGAAACCTGTCGAGTCATTCTTTAGTAATTATAGTGTGGTTATTTAATGAACCTTAACAAAGTACGTTATGTTGTAACAGAAGCCAATATACCTATGTAAATAAACGCCAATAAATAAAACTATCTTTCGGATTTTTCGCGAATTCATTTTAATTTTTGGGAACCAAAAATCAAAATAAATTCGCGAAAAAATCCGAAAAGATAGTTTTATTTAAAATGTCAAGTTTCGCGTAAATCTAAGAAAGTATTAAACGCCAATAACTTACCAAGCTCCTGCTCACATCATTTGTGTTTTAAACTACTGTTGTTACTCTTATATCAATTTAATTAAAGATATCACACACATAATGTAGTATATTATAGTAGGTATTGAGCAATTTTCAAAGCTGTTTTTTAAAAACCGACAAATCTACCGGATTACGCATAATCAATATTAGAAAATGGTATTTATATTGGTTCATAACAAAGCTGATAAGTAGGGTCAGTAAATCAATGAATAAATTGAAAAAATTAAATTACACATGCTGTAGATACACCGCCCTCGCTTCACTCAAGCCCTAACTACACCCTGCACGTCCTTCAGTGACATGCAATATACTAATATCCCATGGGAAACCTTTGACGTACAAAGATAAAAACGTAGCGTAGTCCAGTCAGAGTTAATGTCCTGCTATTATGTGACAAAAATCACATCAGTTTTTGCGTGGAATATTGGCATATATCAGCGATCATAATATCATCGCATTCATACAAATTAGTAAGGGTAAACAAAAAAAGTAGACCGTTGTATTAAAGCCTGTTCAAAGTCTGACTGGTACTTGCTGGCTGTTAATTCGAAAGTCACGATATTAATTACCCCCCGGGACAAATGTTTATAGTTTAAACGGTACACGGAGTGAGATATCACTGTTTTTTCTGATATCACTGTTTTTTTCGCTAAATTTTTTAAATAATAAGTATATATTTTGAACTGAATAATTTTCTAGCCAATGATCTGTAAGCACCGTATGTCTTTCTTTGTTATAGGTTTATAAAGAGTTTAAATAGTATAATAAAAATAATATCTTAGTGTATCAAAACTCTATATAATTTTATCGAATGCAGACGCAGAGCTTACAAATAAATAGTCAAAGTAAACGCACTAACCTTGGCATGCACTGCTGCACAATGCATTATTTGCCGTATCATAGAAGATGAAGGGATCATATTGCCTTGACATATAAACATTTGTAAATAAATATTATTTAAGTTTTGTTACTTATTCACCATAAGACTACCTACCATATTTTTTTCATAGATAAAAAACTTCAAAGAAAGGTTGTCACTACATAATTAACATATTTAAAGTAAATATAATATTTGTAACGGTACCGCGTCTACCAGATGTCGCCTCGAGTTCCCCGTAAGCTATAATTCCTCGACTCTGCAATTTTGTTATTCGCCTACATTGATTTACAGACCCCTTCACGTCCCTTCATCGGAACGTCCTTTTGTTTCAAACGGCCAACTTTTTCTAAAGAGCTTTGTCTTAGCATTTCTTTGAAATTTTGTTGGGCTGTAAAATAAATATTTTGCCTTTACAACTCCCCATCTATTGTCTGTCGATATTTAGAATGCTGTATATGATAATAGAGTTTTAAGCTAGGATAAACTTCAAAGAAAACGTTAGCCGATTTACGACACGTCTTTTATTACGGACACGTCGATCGATAATAATAGAATATAAGGGGCTATTATTCACCAATAATATAATTATTGTTAGCCCTCTGTAAACGTACATTTTTTTATTACTTCTTTTTAAATATAGACCAATACCATGTAGTTACCCACTCAAAAAGTTATTATTGGTACTAAGATATTATTTAAATTATTTTATTGTGTAGAACAAGCATAATTTCAACCTGCAACCAAACACCAAATAAGCCTTATTCAGTTGTAACATAAAGTTAACTGTTTCGAACTGAGTGAACGGAACCGCAGATGCAGTGTTTATTAGATATTTTACGAGATGGCCGACATATAAACTGTGGGGGCGACGATACAATATCTTAACAACTAAGAATAGAGAGCATTATAGAAATGATGAAAAACACAGAGTTATTTGTTTTTCACTAAATGTTAACTAAATAATAAAGTAATTAATTCATCGATGAATAATTGTAATGTATACTTCGGTTTATTGTTCGTGGCTGAGTTACATTTGAATAGTATTATGTTAATGGAATGATGTTCAAATCCTTTCTGGGCGTGTACACAGTAATCAACAACTTACTAATATTTCGTCAAAGTCGGATAAATTGTTTTGGAATATACGTTACAAACAAAAATCTTGCATTTTTATACCACACTAATATAATAAATGAGAAAGTTTAATAGTGTTTATTATCGAATTGGAAGTATTATTATTTTTATTGGCATTTACGCATACCACCTGTATACATACTAAAGTAATTTTTCTCCCGGCTTTAGTGAGTTAAAGATTTTTCTCAAGAATATTTAAAGTATTTACAAAATTTGTATGTGAAATTGTACAAATTTTGGACAAAAATTCAAAAAGCCAGTATTAAATATAAATATTTTCTAAGCAATATGCTATTTCTATCATTCAGTTCAATCTATCCGAGTCTAGAGCAACAGATACAACGCTTGCCGGAATTGAATACAAACAGTTTGCGGTTGCACCGACAATGTCCAGTCTATTTGCGATTGTGCTTGTAGTGTTGCCTAGATGAATTGAACTGCGATGTCGGTCAATGTGTTGATGGCATTCAGTACGAAGAGTTATCTGCGTGACAACTAGTTGAATTAAATACCTATAGGTATGTGGGTACGTAACCATTAGGTTATCGAAGAAAATGATTATCGAAAGAAATGAAAAATTATGGTTTTTTTTATCGGTTGTTATAACTGACTAATTTTGTTAGAAGCTAATATTAAATGCTTACATATACGTTAAATTGAATAATACTACTTGTATGCAGTAAGCATTCATGCAGTTATTATATCATAGACGCAAAAAGTTCAGAATTGTCCAATCGAATCGGAACGGGCGTTACGCCATCTTCTTAGATATGTACAAACTACAATCGCCTACGTTCCGTTACAATTGATATGATATTTCTAGGAGTAAATATTGAATGATATTGATCATCCAATAAATTAATTTGATGAAATTATTGATTACATATATATTTAGCCATTTATTATTGAATGCAAGGGATAATTTTTTTGCGAAAATTGCTTAAAATTGTGTTAAACTGGATCAAAACTTCGGAAACAAGCAAGGCTTGGAATAGTAAACCTTGAAAACAATTTCAAACGAGTCCTTCAAACAAACTTTTTAAAGAAATTTATTACATAATATTTGAAGCTTGCAACTTGTTCCCAGTTGAAGACATAGAACTTGAAGAGTTAACAATTTCGTATTACATAAAGTTTTTAAGAAAAGTATCAATTTTGTAATAGACACGCCCAATGAACGATTGTTCGTCTAAGACCTTTAAAGTTTATTTGCCGTTTCTTTACGGAAAACTTTTTGTTGCACATCGCATAAAAATCTATAGATATAATAAAATTGTAACCAAGCCGAATCTGTACATTTAATATTTTTTGAAAAATTATCTATAATTTTTAATAAAAAAAGTATTATGAATCTATAGTTTTTAGAATTTTTGTCTATCTGTCTGTCTGTTACCGCATCACGGAAAATCCACTGGAGGGATTTTGATGAAATTTGGTATGATAATAGCTGGTTATCCGAGTCAACATATAGGGTATTTTTTACTGCGGGAAAATATCTCATCTCTGAGAAAACTATACTAAATGTTAAAACGTAGGTAGGGACGAACCCGAGTGAAGCGAGGGTGAGTCTCTAGTGTCACATAAAATTTTAATTTATTACAATCATATTTGTATTACATATAAAATAAACATAGGACTGCTCTGTGGGCATAGTGCGCGAAAGCGGGTATTTTGGTCCATGGTCGGCGTTGTAGGTCGGCGAATGCAAGGCCCGCTGTTGCAATAATGCAGTTGCACTAAGCACCTACCTACCTATTTCTATTAGAACGTTCTCGAACCCGATTCCAAGGCCTTCCTTGCTTTGTATAATACATATGTCTGTCCCATAAGATATAGCGGCTGGGTTAAGTTGTATTTTAAAACATAATAAATGCAAGTATCACGTCGATTTCCGTTTTTTTTTGTTAGAAGTATAATAAATTCCGATATATAAGTCAGCCATTTAAAAAATAACATACATTTATATTGTGCAACTTCTAAGAAAGATGAAATTACTTAGTATGAATATTCTAGGTTACTTAGTATGAAAATTCTAGGGCAAGCATATTTTGTAAAATAAATATATTACAATAATATAGATTACGCATTGTATTTCACGTGAGTAACGTATTTAATGCAACTTTTAATCATCAAAATCGATAATTTTTTTTTTAATTAGCAGTTAAATGAAAGTGAGAAAAATCTTTAAACGAGTTACAAGCCATTGGCATCGCATTGAAACCAGATTTCCATATCCGCAGAATCATGGACATTATAGACCATTTCGCGTCAACTGCCATAATGGGACGTAGATTACATTCCGTAGCCTTTCATAAAAGTTTGCTCCGTGCAGTCAATAGGACATTACTTAGAACCAAGAACATCTTTACATTCAAGTTGGGTGCCACTGAGGGAAAAACATGGGTGAACGCATGAGCGATACATTCACAAGCCTTAATCGTTTTCCATTTGAGATCAACTCTATAGTCTTCATTTCTCAGCACATTTCGATTTCTAACCGTGATTCTTGTATGTTTTATAATAATATTATTGCCTGAAGTATTTAATATACGTAGGTATAAATATTTTTTAAATATATGTAATATTATAATTAATCCACAAACCCCTTGACGACAAGTTCGGCTCAGTGTGTAGTGACCCTAGTTGCTGTGCCAGCGGTCGCGGGTTCGAGTCCCGCTGGGTGGGGGCATTCATTGTGTGATGAGCACGAATGTTTGTACTCCAGTCATGGGTGTTTATATTTATAACATGTATGTATTTAAAGTTTATATATATGTAGTGTATCAACTATCTGATATCCATAACACAAGCCTCGTAGCTTACCATGGAACTAGATGGTGCTGTGTATTAATGTCCCAACAAATTTATTTATTTGTCAGTTGTATTATTAAATGAATTATATTATTAGAAAGAAGAAATATTGGCAACATTTTTATATGATGTATAAATGTACCCTCGTCAGTATCTACTATCTAAGTAGATAACTGGCTATCGTTAACTTCTCTAATTAAATTCTAAATTAACTTACTTAATTTTGAAATTGTTTGTAATAGATAATACAATTAGTTGTCGCTATGAAATTATTTATCGATCCCTAAAGTATAACTTATCTACATTAAACGCATGTCACATAGTTTAAACTCGATGAGTTGTATCATGAATTGTTGTTAGTTAATTAACTCGGTTTCTTGTTCAGTGACTCAATAACTTAAACCTCTAGTTTGTCAAATAAGTATATACTATTGTATAGTTGTACAGATGGAATAAAATTACCATTCAAAAATTAATACTCAACTCCAACTTAACTTTGGCTGCTATTTAAAAAAAACACCTAATAAATTACGGCAATAATAAGTTAATTACTCATATCGTATTATATTTTTACTCTGAGTTAATAATTATAAACTCTGCTTGATGGTGTTTTTGACGTATATGTGTTTGTAATAAATTATGAACATGGTTGTCATAAACATGAGCTTGTCACATAAATCGTTCGTTTAGTTTATTCAATCAGTTATCAGCAAGAGTTAATTATTAGTTATTAATAACATAATAAGTATTATTATATGTATATTTAAAATAAGTTGTAGTAGCTTTCGCATTCTTAACATATTATTACTTAACCATTTAAATCACAGCATATTGGATTTTTATTAATAAAGTTAAATAAATATAACTTGTAGTGTGTGACATTTAAAAACCTTATAAAACAGTTTAAAGTAGTAAAAACCGATTTGCAGTATATATTTATTGAAATTAACACTACACAAGTATTAATAATACTTATTTGCCCAATAATACGAGTGTAACAACTAAAAAACTTTCGCAGTTGTACATAACAGTTGGTATGCCTTGAAAGCACAGCCGTTTCCTCACACTTTTTCATTTTAATTATGTATTTAACAACTTTTCATTGTACCCATACTAATTAGAATTTTATTACTCTACACCTCATTGATTCATGCCATAAATTTTATCATTTTTAAATAATTTAAGTCTCGATGAGTGATATGCTGTAATGGGTGTTTTATTACTTTTAAATTGTTGGATATATTGATACTAAGTGCTTATATAATATTTGAATGGTCTCATTGGTATATGTTACAATAACTTATTGCTTTCTAGCTAATGATGTCTCCGGTCAAATTACAGTAAATACTGACCCAAATTGCTGTATGTTTATTTTTCCGAAATGACCAGCACCTCGCCTTACAATGCCCTTTATTCCACACTTTTGTTATTACGTTGACAAGTTCAAACATAAAAATCAAAATTTAAGAACGTTCCCAATTACCTCTATTTACTCTTAGTGTGTTATTATTTATTCTTTAAATCTCTATAAACAATAAATTTTATAAATGTGTAAGGTTGTGAGTAATTAAGTATGTATGTATGCTTGTTACTCTTTCACGCCAGAATGGCTAAGCGGACCTGGATGAAATTAGGTACAGAGATAGATATAGAATAGTCTGTCTAAATATAAGGCTCCCGAGGGATAGATTTGTTTTTCTAAAGGCGAACCCGAGCAAAGCGAGGGTGAGCTGCTAGTATATAATTGTATATTTGCTAGTATATTTCACACCTTACGGGGTTTCACCTTAAGGGATGATTTCCGGGATAAACGTATCCTAAGTCCTTCCCATGGTCTCAAACTATCTTTTTATCAAATTTCATCTAAATCGGTTCAGTAGATCCAGAGATTACCCCTACAACGTCACAAACTCACAAACTTTACCTTTTTATAATATTATATAGTATAGACTAGCGTTTCCACGCGGCTCCACTCGCGTATTTACTTATGTATTATTTTTGTTTGTAAATATAAATTCTGCTCGTAAGTTTCACATCATCCCCTATTTTTCATCTCTAAAGGATGTACTAGTTAAAACTTTGAATTACAACAGTCGTCATTTTTTATCAGGAAGATTATTGCCAATATTAGTCACTAACTTTAAGAACAAAGGAGTTTCAAACAAACTTTTGTACTACTATTTTTATGCCTTTATGGGTTGAATTTCCAAAAAATGCTTTCTTTGAACCTATGAGGAATTTACTTGCCAAATTTCGAGTTTGTAGCATTTACACTTTCTGAGAATTCGTGCTTAATCCGTGAGTTTTATTTCGTTTTTATGTATAAACTAGCATTGCCCGCGGCTCTGCCCGCGTTCAGATGACCAAAAACCAAATTATGTATTAGGTGTACATAAATAAGTATACTCTTAAATTGCAGTTTTTGTATTTTTTCTCAGAAATGAAACATTTTCCTGCGGTAAAAATTATCCTATATGTTGGCCCGGATAATCAGCTATCATCATACCAAATTTCATCAAAATCCCTCCAGTAGTTATTCTGTGATGCGGTAACAGACAAACAGACAGACAGACAAAAATTCTAAAAAGTATAGGGCCTCTGTATCGATAATAATGTTTATTTCAATAAGATTTTCCAAAAAATATTTAATGTACAGATTCGGCTTAGTTACAATTTTATTATATGTATAGATAGATATAGGCTAGGATATAATATAATTCATACTAATGAAAATTTCCCAAAAAAAATAAGCAACATATAAAGAATTAAAGCACCTATCTCATAAACCAAACTATTTGAATTTACGTCACAGCCTAAAGAGCAACAAAATAAAAAATATTACAATATAAGACTTCCTTGTATTACCTTTTACGGTTAGAGGCAGTCTGACTAAAACATAACGCTATGGATTCAACTTGCTTTTATTATTATTATCTTTAGCTTAATAATATTAATAATAAGTTATTAGCGCTTAAATGTAGATATGTAAGAATATTTTTCTAATATATTATTCATAATAGTTATCCTGTTCCTGTCCATCCTGTTGTGAAGACACGTTTATGGCTCAGTTTGTAGTTACCCTACTTTGCGTCAGCGGTTGCGGGTTCGAGTCCGCTGGGGACATTTATTTGTGTGGTGAGTACGAATATTTCTACTCCAGTCGTGGGTGTTTATATATTTTTTAATATATGTATATTTATTTAAAGTTATATATGTGTAGTGTATCAACTATCTGATATCCATAACACAAGCCTCATAGCTTACCATGGTATTAGATGGTTGTATGTGTTGGTTGGATGTGTGTTAATATCCCAAAATATTATTATAAGTATATTATTATTATTATCCTGTTCATTTATACAGAAGTAACAAAATACTCATAAAATTTATAATGAATGGTAATACAATTAGTTGTAATGAGTTCGACAATCTTAGTAGGAGCTGTCTTTATGACTTAGATCGTTGCACTCGGCGGGCAAATGCTTAAGTTTGAAGGCGTGAGCTGGCACAAAGCCTTCCAGTATAATGATAGTGGTACTTGGAAACTACGTGTGGGCGAGAGGCTAATTTATGAAACGCTCAAACCGCATATGAAGCCTTTATGTCTCGATGGATTTTATACCGATAATATTTTATATCCCAAGAACTTTTTGAGCTACTTAGTCGGTTTTTGGTTTGATCGTTATTCAGTAAACTTGAGTGCATTTGCGCAAGATATATCGTCAATTATATAAAGTGATTTCGTTTACATTATATTTTTTCAAACATTTAAAAAAAAAACTTTTTATAGAGGTCATAAGCGATATAGATCTTTTTAAATGAAGCACCGACTGCATCCGGACAACTCACTGTTGGGTCCTTAGCATTTATGAGCTTAATGATTGTATCAATATCCAAAGTTTCTCCATCTCCAACAGTTTGCTAAACTGCGATACTGGCTGACACTTCTAATGTTTGTTAGCAAACTGCGGTCTAAATAGACAAAGGATATTGAAATGTTTACCTTAGTCCCTTGCGGCTTGCGCAACACCATTTTATGCAACTTCGGTAGCCGGGTTATCAACACCAGCGTTAAAGGTCTTTGCTATCTCCCAAGCGCAACGGAATTTAAGAGAAACGATAGTTCGTCTTAAACTGGTCGCGTAACTTAACCGAGCAACTAATAAAGGGAAACTTACGTCTATGGCATTATTTCTACATAGTTGTATTTAGTGCGTTTGATGTTTAAACTTACCTAATTCGCAACAAACTCTTGTACATTATATAGATTGTTTCAGTGAAAATATTTAGGAATAATTTATATTATTCTTGTTTTAATTAGTTAAAATGATATTAGATATAGTTGAATGCATTTGACATGTATCTAAATAAATACATTAAGTTATCTAAAATGAAATAAAATTGTAGAATGCACGGAATAGAATGCATTCGTTTAGTTAGGGTCCGTCCGGTCATCGTACTGTGCGGTGCCTTCGCGTCGTGTCCGTGTCGCGCTCGGGTGACGGCGATGCTTATCGGACGACAATTAAAACGTATCGCGACCTGTTGCTTCTTCCCCACTCAACTCGCTCCATTGGATTCGGACACTTTGTCGGGATTTATTGACAGTCACATTGGGTTTTGCAATTCTAAATAAACATTATTTAAATTGTAAACAATATTTTTAAATGGAGGCAAACTTTGGTTATTTAATAACAATGAACTTTGTAATTCGTTACATGCTTATCCATACTGTACGCGGTAATATTTTAGCACAAATCGTATGGTGTACTTATTTATAGAACTTATTTATAGATAGAGAGATGTCATAACAGAATAATCGATACACAACGCCCACATTAATAGAATTGTTTACTACATACGATCTCAATAGCACGTGCTTTCCAATAAAAACTTTGGAGGTCAAGTGTAGTAGGCGTATTTATATCGGAACGAGGCTAGGTGGCGCGTCTGCGGGGGCGGTCATTAACTGGGTCGCAGGGACAAAGACCCCGATAGGGGAGGCTGGGGGTGGTTTCGCTTTCCACTCTCCGGCCATACTCGGCGCCGCTCTGCTCGGCACTCGTTTAAGTTCGGCTTTCGCGAAACACCCCGATCTTCTACCGAACTAAAACTGCCTGTGAGGCTGAGAGCCTTCACGATAAATGTTTGCTCTTCGCACTCTCAATGCGGGCGACTCAAGGGGATTAATTTAGAACTTCTCAAGCATTAATTCTTCCCGGTTTTCCCTTTTTGCGGCGTTATGAAGAAACTTAAATATTACAAAACCATTCTCATCGTGATTTACGCGGGCTGTTGATAAATATGAATCTTTTTATTGGAAGGTGTCGGTTCGACGAAGGGCGATGTGAATGTGTATGAATATTTATAATGCAAATCGGCGACTTAACGACGCGGTCGCGACATCGACCTGACGCTTGCAGGAAATAAGTGTCGAGTTCCTAAAGTAATGGGGCCACTGACAAATCAACGATTATCGAAAATTGCTGTACGTATTTACATGTTCTGGCCAGTCAATAACATGTTAATGTTATTTTATAAATTCCGTGGCTCTTTCTTTTTTAAACTAAAATAAACCGAATCATCTTTATATTAACAAGTAGGTAATAACCCTAAAAAGCCATTCTTATTTTAAAAACTGGCATTGCCCGCGGCTCCGAAATTTTTTCAAAATGCCTCCAGTGATTTTTCTGTGATTTTATGAGACAAAAATTCTTAAAACTATGGGTTCGGCCTCTGTTAGCGATAATGTGTATTTCAAGAAAATTTTCCAAAAAATATTTAATGCACAGATACTGCTTCATTAAATTTTAATGTATCTATAGATGTAACTAATTTATAAAGTGAAAAAGATTGTTTTTTGATAATTTAAACACGGGCGGGGCCGCGGGTAATTTAGTAGTAATTCTAATAATATCATAGAACGGTCGAATTAGTATATTCAATTTTTTGGAATTAAAACTACGTATTTTAAAGACACATGGCGACATCTATTGACAAATATCTAAATAATACTCGTACAAAAATACATATTCATTAAAATAATTTTTTTAATGAATAAAATAGTGCTATTGATATACTTTTTCAAGATTAGCTATTTTTAATAGTTTTTGACATATTTAGTAAGTTAACTTGCTAAAATCTATATATTATCATCGTTTTTTTGTTCTAACCAGTTTTTGTATTTTTTCTCAGAAATGAGATATTTTTCTGCGGTAAAAAGTATCCTATATGTTGACCCGGATAATCAGCTATGACCATACCTAATTTCATCAAAATCCGTCCAGTAGTTTTTCTGTGATGCGGTAACAGACAGACAGACAGACAAAAATTCTAAAAACTATAGATTCAGCCTTTGTATCGGTAATAATGTTTATTTCAATAAGATTTTCTAAAAAATATTTAATGCACAGATTTGACTTAGTTAGAATTTTATTATATGTATAGATAAGTAAATTTGCTTCAATCTATTTATATATGTGTATGATATTTAAGTTTCATGTTAAAATCAACTAATTACGATATGATTTATGCTCTCCCTCGCGCAATGATTTAATATCAAGATCTAAGGTATAACGTGGGACTTACTACTAAAATAAATCATGATTTATTTACATTTCGCTGAGCAAACTAGGTTATGAGTTATGACAGAGACTGAAATTATTCAAAATAGAAACAAAACCGAAAGGGTTAGTGCTCCCTGGCATTTATTATATTTTCTACTAGTTTATATAAAATCTTAAAAATGTTCTCGCATACTGCATAGTTGGTAAGGCACTCAACTGGTCGTAATTATTGTCTATACTCGTAAGTTAAGATTGTGCTTTACTTACGCACGCAATTTTATCACATAACCTGCGGAATGCGTAATTTATATAGGTAGTTAAAGCATTTATTTAAGTGGCCATATTCGTACTTAAACAAAAAATTATAAAATGATAAATGTTTAAAATTAGTATGAGTATGTATTATGTATTAAAATGCAGATATAAGCGTATTCCTCCTTCGATATTTCGTACGATTAATCGATGCCATTTATCGCTATCGGGGTAAAACTAACGTCCTCCTTTGTGTTGAGTGATTAATCAACGACCGCCTGTCGCCTGTTAAGTGCGCGTCCGTGGAGCCTAGCGTACATAGATGTGTTATTCTGAATATGAATATGAGATATGAACAGCGTTTTTGAATAAAGTGTATTATACTATATCGTAACTAGTAACAAACTCAATGTATATTGTTTCCGCAAGTACATAAAACCCATACTAATCTTTCTCACTATTATTTCAAATACTTTCGTATTCGACGTACGACTTACCCTTCATTCCGCGAACATAAAAACGCTCCCTCGTAGTTAATGTCATTAACACCTCCAGGTAAATTTCTAAGAAATTAATTAATATTCTAAGAAATCTATTGTTAACTGACACGCCGGCGTGTCCGCGGTCGTGGAGGTATAAAAAAGCATATAAATTTAGTTATTTTAAAAATAAGTGAATTATCAAGTTTTATTACACATATTTATATCGATTTATATATCACGTCACACTGTTTTCATCGAAAACTATCTGAACCTTTATAAAAAATGAAAATGATATCGATTCTTTGTTTCGTTGCAACGTGACAGAAAAACAAACCAGCAAACAAAAGAGCAACAAAGACACCATTACAATCCGCATTATTAGTTACGATAGAATTGCTTATAGTGATATAATAACGTGTATTTTAAAATAGTCGACGTAGTGGACAGTGGTTGAGATTGATAGTGTCAAGTTCTAGCGCAGCTAGAGCACACGTGTGCTCTATTTATATGAATACTCTTATTGCCTAATTCTTAAATATTACAACACACGATATATATGTTTTTATATGTTTTGTTTAAAATTATTATGTATTTTACAATGTATGTGTAAGTAGGGTACATACTATAGACAATTTAATATCGATAATTGACTTTATATACATAACTAGGGACTCGCCTTCGCTTCGCTCGGGTTCATCCCTAGGTTAAAACTATCCTATGTCTTCCCAAAGCCTCAAACTATCTTATTACTAAATTTCATCTAAATCGGTCCAGTAAATTCGGAGCTTATTCGGTACAAACAAACAAACAAAAAATCTTTCCTCTTTATAATATTAAGTATAGATTTACGTGAGGAAGGTTTTAATAGTTGCACTGTAACTTATGATATAGAATTTTATTAAAAAGATGACCTTTCCAGTCTCTTATATTTCGCACTTCGAATACGTCTGATGACGCGTCAGCCAATAGTAGTGGCGGCGTAGCGTAGGTCAGTGCTCGCAAAACGTTGATTGTCTGCCCGACGGACGAGTGCCACTCGTTTTCAACACATCGCGAATCTTTATATCTGTGTACCACCAGCACTACCACTGCCAGCGGATTTGCAGTTATACACCTATACAATATGTAAAATAACACTGTAGCTTTCTTTTTGCCCTAAAAAATGCAAGAGAGTTATTTCTCTGCTTATTTGAACTGTATTATGTGTAGATTATACAATCATCGACATTATCTTCGTAACAATGTGTAATGTACACGTGCACGTATTGTTTTATCATAACCCTGTCACCAATAAAGGATCTGTGTTCTGATATTTTCATAATATTCTATCTATAATTCAATAACAACTATCTATCTTCAATCCGTATTCTTATCATCCACTCGTACGTCTTATAACGGAGGCGGTGGCGATTATTTGGATAAATATATTCTATAATATTTCAATAAATAATTCTGTCATGGTCATTTTAATTGCATTTTTATACAATACTAGCATAACCCGCGGCTTCGTTCGCGTTACAAAAAAACTCTAAAAATGTAGGTTTCATACAAACTTTTATCCCCTATTTTACCCTCCTATGGGATGAATTTAGAAAAATGCTAAAACACGTATTTATTTAATTGTATTGAAGAGTATTAATACCAAGTTTCAAGTAATTCTGATCATAAATATTTTTTTAGGTTGTATAATAACGTGTTTTCCCGTGGGAATGAGATAATCTCCCGCTGTAAAAAGTAGCCTAGTAGTCTAGCCCTCCAACTATCTCCACACAAAAAATCACGCCAATCCATCACTCTGTTTTGACGCGAAAGAAAGATAAACAAACAAACACATTCACACTTATAATATTAGTATGGAAGTATGGATTATTTACTCATAAACAATGTAAAAAAGTAATCGACATATAATAATATCCTATGAAATGTATTATTGTTGTAATAGTCTATATTTTGAAAATATTTTTAATTATTTTGTAGCGTCTCACAGAATAAGGCTAAAAATAGTGAGCTTTTAAAAAAGTAACATCGTTTAACTAGTTTACATGTATTATTAAATAAGCCATATTTTTATGACCGCTTGCGCTTATAAATTAATTGGGGTCAATTATTGAACCATGCGGTATCCATTGTAGAGTGTGAAATGTTTATGGAACTATTTTCGATAGCATATCTCAAATAAAATAGCCACGCCACTTGGTTTCGTATAACTCCTCTATTAATTATGCATCCAATGATACCAGGCGTTGATATGCGTATGCGTTCGCTTAATATATATGGGCTTTCAGAATTTATCTCCGGAGACGATGATAAGTAAGATTTAATGTAATTTTTTCAATGTTCAGGCATTAGTTTAAGCAATATTTTTTTTGAAAACGTTGTTGTTTCAATATGGGCAATTGTATTTATAATATTTTGTTAGATTGTTAAAGGTAAGTTATATTTAATTACTAGCATTGCCCGCGGCTCCGCCCGCGTTCTGATGAGCAAAAACCAAATTCTTAGGTTTTACATTGCAGTTTTTGTATTTTTTCTCAAAAATGAGATATTTTTCCGCGATAAAAAGTATTCTACATGTTGACCCGGATAACCAGCTATCATTATACCAAATTTCATCGAAATCCCTCCAGTGGTTTTTCTATGATGCGGTAACAGACAGACAGACAGATAGACAAACAATCTACAAACTATAGAATCGGCCTCTGTATCGATAATAATGTTTATTTCAATAAGATTTTCCGAAAAATATTTAATGTACAGATTCGGCTTAGTTACAATTTTATTATACTATGTATAGATGTATAGATATACATTTCTTAAGGTCTTACTTATGAAGTCGTTAATTAATTGTTATTTATCACATTTCAATCTTAGTTATTACGGAACTAAAAACCATACCCTTAACCCTAATCATACCATAAACAGATAAATAATATTGAAATGTCTGTTTGTACTTGTGTTTTGTCAAAATAACGGCGTTTTACTAAACGCTTGTGTAATAATATACGGTACTTATAAGAAAAACACAATTTTGAAGATTTTTGTCTGTCTGTCTGCTAAATGCATATGAAATTAAATTATATACAGTAGGGATTAAATTTTTGAAGTTATACTTCTTTTGGCACGTTTGTAAAAATTATGAGTAGAAACCGACAGCCAAAAGGCGACATGATGAAGTTAGTTGCATTCCTTTTACAAACAGAGAGTTGTGACATACGGGATAAAACTTTAGCTATTTTTGTCATGTTACGCCAAAGAAGTATTAATTTCTTACGTGCGTACATAACTACACACACACGTTTATATAATTTTTTGTCTGTCAGTTTGTTCCGGCTAATCTCCGAAATGGCTGGACTGATTTTGACGGTACTTTCATTGGCAGATAGTGGATGTTATAAGGAGAACTTGGGCTACTTTTGTTTTAGAATTGAATTAAGATCCTGCTCAAAAAAATAAAAAAGTATCCAGGGATGCACTCTAGCGAAGCGAGAGTAAGTCGCTAGTAAAGTATAAAATTACATATCTAAAATCAATATACCTGCATATCTTGTGGAGTAATTAGCAAGTTTTTGCCTTTGAGGCCCTAATAATTAAGTTTCCATTGTAATAATTTTGAATTTATTACATAAAATTATTATAATGGATACTTAATCATAAACATAACATCAAACTTCAATCATTATTTTCTTTGTATAATACATATTTAATTAATTTATACATATGTATTTAATTTTTGAATTCAACATCAGTTTTAATAATTAAAATATCTATTTAAAATCAAAATGTGTATTTGTCTTTGTTGTGAATATATTTCGAAATCGAGATTTTATATTTAAATATCTTCAAGGCATTTAAAATTTAGGTTTTGTTTATTTTAAAATATAAATTTCGACTTTGACCTTATACATCGTAAATACGAATTTGGAATGGCATTGCAAAACTTGAAGCGTGAGCAAAAAATGACTTTGGGTTTTTTGTAGTAACCCTAACTGATTGCATTTTATACAACATTTATATAACATATTATACTAATTAAAAATAATATAGTATACTTACGGTAGATAATGTATCAACACATGCGATCTTACTAATATTGTAAATGTGAAAGTTTAGATGTTTGGATGTTTGTTACTCAATCACGCCAGAATGACTGAACGGATCTGGATGAAATTTGGCACAGAGATAGATTATAGTCTAGAATAGCACATAGGCTTTTATCCCGGAAAAATGTAAGATCCCCGTGGGATAGATATGTTTTTTGATCTTCTAAATAGCTAGTTCTAAATAACACAAAAATTAAAACGTACGAAAATATTTTAAACTTTTGTAATGATTTCTTAACTATATACCTATTAACTTTTAAAGACAATAACTCTTCCAATTTAAGTTGCGCGGTACCAACCACCGCTATGTTATAACATGCTTGCTTAAATTAAATTTATCGTAATTTCGAGGTGTAAGCAAAAGTACCGTTGAATTTTCTATGCATCATTTCTTCTTTAATAGAATGCGAGTCAAAAGTAGATAATTGCGAAGTAATAATATTGTTGCCATATTTAAATTGAATTTTTATCAAGACATATCATTAGTCCTTTAAAATAGTATACCCATTATAAAAATTGTAATATTAAATAATACTATTTTACGCAGTCAGATAGGTAAGAAAGCTGTAAATACCCTTCGCCCCTTTGTGTTTCAATACGTCCTTGCGGTGGTTTTAAGTGTTTTAAAAGAACAATACCTAGTGTTTATAATACCACACCAGCTGTTGTAAGCAAAAAAGAATCTTTATTTTACGCTAACTAAAACTATTACCTTTTTCTTTTGTTGTCAAAATAATGAACTTTCCAGTTTTAAAAAGCAACACTAAAATATTCTTTCAAGGCGAATGATTTAGTCATTCAAATCCCTAAAATCTCAAATATTGGTTTCCAATTACACTCCTTAGGGTTCCTTGCAACGAGAACTGTTTCGCGTCGGGGATGAAATGGGGCGAGTTGGTGCGGGGTGCGGGGAACAATGCGGCCGTATCGATCCACCCTCGTGCCTGATGCCGTCTACTGACTCGGCACGCACGCCGCAACGCATAACGCACGCCTTTAGCGATCTATCCGAGTTAGGTACTTTTGCTTTTGAATCCATCTTTCGTGTGTGACGTTTTGAACGTTTTAATTATATCATTGTTGGTTGGATTGTTTGTTATATACAGCATATTGCCTGATTTTGAAAAGCGTGTTTAGTGCTGATGCGCTTTGAAGTACCTATATTATTCATAGATATGTATTTTTATTTGTTTTTTAATTTTCAGATGATCATTTTTTGTATAATATAATGAAGTTTTTATGTACTAAATGCAAATCAATATTTCAAATAAACTTATGAACAAGGCGCAAACTTACCATGCAATAACTTACTTAAAATTAATTTTATAAGACAAACTATTTTTATTTTATTTTTTTTATTTATTAATCCTTTATTACACCAAAAATAAAAATACAATATAAATGAATATATAACTTAACAAATATTAGTGTAAAGGCGGCCTTATCACTAAAGTGATCTCTTCCAGGCAACCTATATTATAAAGAAATTCATAGGGTGACATGGATTATGGTTGGTGCAAAAAAAAGAACTAGTCTATAATAAACTTACTTAAACGGTACATACTATAAAGTACACACAAGCTTACATAAATAACGATAAGGACATACATAAATATATATTATAATATATAAGTATAAACAATAAACGTATATATTCTACAATAAACTTACATAAACAGGGCTTACATAGATATACATAGACTTATAGCGATAAATAGTAGTGTTTAAGACGACGTTTAAATACTTGCACCGATTCCGACTGGCGAATGTCCTGTGGTAAGGCATTCCATAATATTGCAGCTTTTACTGTATACGAGTCACCATAGCTTTGGGTGCGACTGACGGGCAATGCTAATTTGTTGTCGGTTTGCGAGCGAAGGTTTAGGGAATGGATAGAACCAAGGAAATTGAGCCTTGTTTTAAGATAAGGAGGAGTGTGGGAGTGAAAGAGGATAGTGTATAGGAGAGTAAGGATATACAAGTTCCGTCGCTGCTTAACGGTGAGCCATTTGAGTTGAGCTCGATATTGAGAAATATGGTCAAATTTTCTTAAGCCATAGATAAATCGGATTGCCATATTTTGCAAACGTTCCAATTTATTGAGTTGAATCTGCGACAAGTCGGGATAGCATGTATCGGCATAATCAAGTATAGGAAGGAGAAGGGTTTGTGCTAGGGATACTTTGGTTTTTATTGGCAAAAATTTCTTCCACCTCCTCAACCGACCAATTACAGCGAAAAACTTTCTGCTTACCTCCGAGATCTGAGGCACCCAAGATAAGGAGTTATCCATTATAAGGCCTAAATTTTTAACCGAGCTGCGAATTTGCAGTCTAGTCCCGTCGAATAAAATAGGTGAAAGGGATGACATATTAATTTTGGATACTAGCTGACGAGAACCAAATAGGGATACCTGCGACTTACTCGCGTTTACAAATAACCCAAACGATTTACTCCATGTACTTACAGTATTGAGATTAGTATTGAGGTTGGCTATGGCATCGTGAAGACCATCTATGGGTGTTGTTACATAAATTTGAAGGTCATCAGCATAAAGATGAAAAGGTAAGGATAGAAGCTCAGTAATGGAGTTGATGAAGATAGAAAAAAGAAGAGGAGAAAGGACACTGCCTTGAGGGACACCCGCTTTAAGGTAACAGAAAGATGAGTGCTTGTCCTCGACACGAATGCATTGCTTGCGATCAAAGAGATATGAACGGAACCAGTCAACAACACCCGATGAAATATTCATTGACTCAAGGATTGCTAAGAGGATGTCAAAGTCTACAGTATTAAAAGCATTTGAGAAGTCTAATAAAGCAGTTATGCTAACTTGCTGATTGTCAATCCCATTCCTTATGTCATCGCAGATTTTAATCAGAGCAGTGGTCGTGCTATGTCCAGGTCGAAATCCAGATTGGTAGGGACTGAGCAAATTATGCTTTGAAAGATGTAATGACAGTTGGCTGTGAACTACACGTTCAAGCACCTTAGAAAGAAAAGGAAGTATAGAAATTGGTCTATAGTGACAAAACGATGAAGGATTGGAAATTTTAAGAATAGGAATAACGTAAGCTGCACGCCAGCAGCTAGGAAAGGTACTTGAAGAGAGAGAATAATTAAAGATATGGCAGAGAACTGTAAGTATATGATTGAGAGCTAAGAGAATCATCTTTCGACTTACTCCATCGCTACCAATGGCATCAGATTTTATAGCCATTATTTTGTATGTTCGCAATGAACACTTATCAAGGAAGCGAAAGTATGTATGTATGTTGTATTTTATTTAACTAAGTACGTTTGTGTTGTTTAACTATGTACATTTGTTTTGTATATCCCTAATCAGTTTAATATTATAAATGTGATAGTGTGTTTGTTTGTTTGTCCTTCTTTCACGTCGAAACGGAGTGACGGAATGGCGTGATTTTATGTGTGGAGATAGTTGGAGGGCTGGAGAGTGACATAGGCTACTTTTTAGCGCAGGACTTTACCTAATTCCCACAGGAAAACACTATAATACAATCTAAAAATATGTTTATGATCAGAATTACTTGAAACTTGGTATTAATGCTCTCCAATAAAATTAAATAATTACGTGTTTTAGCATTTTTCGAAATTCATCCTATAAGAGGGTAAAATAGTGGATTAAAGTTTGTATGAAACTACTTTTTAGAGATATTTTTGTAGTTTTAGCGCGAGCGAAGCTGCGGTTACTGCTAGTACTAATAATTAAGTATATTTATAATTTTCTTTATTGTAAATAAAATTATACATAGGTATAGAAAATTTAAATATGTATGTTAAACTAAAAAAAATAGTAGGTACCCGTGGTAGTGGTAGTGATACGCACGTACTGACTGTACAGAATACCAACTATGTAATATTTACTCTATGAATATAATTGTTAATCAGCACAGAACTAATTCACATATAGGTAGTAGACGGTGGTATATACAAACGCCAAACTAAAGTGCTAAGTAAATAACGCACAATAGAGCTCTTCCCTAGTAGATTAGAATCTCGATAAGTGTCCGTATCAATTACATACGCGAATGGCAATCGGAGCCAAGAGCAGTCTCGAGGGAGCTGCTATCAAAATCAAGAACTGAGTAACTGTACCCTGTACAGATTTCAAGAGATTAGAATAACAAGCTGCCTTATCACGTTAATTGCGAAAATTTACTGTTCAACTAGTAAAACCATTCACCTAACATAGTTAATTAAATAAGATTCCAGATTAAAAAACATTGTTTTTAAATATTAGGTACTGTATCTTCAAAAATTATCTATATAACTACTTTTTGATCGACGTGAATAGTTTACACGTACTTCATCTTCTGAAGAAATAACACCGGATGTTAATTAAAACGGACTTCTAAACGCTATCTTTTAAAAAATACAAAATAGAAAGCTAATTACATATAAGTTCTTGATATTACCTCTAATTCCAAAGTTAAAGTAATATAAACAAGCTCATTACTATACAATAAAACCATTTTCATATAGGTACATACATGTAATATGGGATTTTGTTATTTACTGGCATTGCCCGCGGCTCCGCACGCGTTCAGATGACCATCATGAATTTTTCTCAGAAATAAGATATTTTGCCGCGGTAAAAAGTATCCTATATGCTGACCCGGATAACCAGCTATCACCATACCAAATTTCATCAAAATCCCTCCTGTGGTTTTTCTGTGATGCGGTAACAGACAGACAGACAGACAAAAATTCTAAAAATTATAGATTTGGCCTCTGTATCGATAATAATGTTTATTTCAATAAGATTTTCCAAAAAATATTCAATGTACAGATTCGGCTTAGTTACAATTTTATTATATGTATAGATTTCATTCTTCTCCGTAAAAGTCGGCTGAAAATAATTTCATTCTCGAAATATAAGTATAAGTTGATCGCATATTTTCTTTTGGCGATAAAAGCGATATAAGAACCAATACTTATTTGAAGGGAACATTGCTAGTGAAACCTAATAATACCGGTTACGACGTAACGCGTGCCGACTAATGAGTTTTCGGTGAAAGCTGCACGCAAAGAAATGTACATGCCGATGTCGATAATTACAACCTTGAATTAATATTACGAGCCAATGACCAATTAATAACATACCTTGACCACGAAAAACGACCGAAGATGTCACCGATAACTGTTGATCAATTTGTTTAAATTCAATATATGAATATAAATTAATAAAGTGATAGAATAAACATGCTTAACAAGCCACTAGTCTGGATCATTCTTAATTACGTATTTGCAGATGTGTCTATTAAGTAGATAGTGAAGCTCGCATTTAACGACTTTCTTATGCAAAGGGCAAATGTGTATGAACAGTATTTAATTTACATAGGTAATATGTTTATTAAATTCGTATTTTATATTAATTATTTCCCGAGAAGCGGTATTGAGTATTCAGTAACCGTATATTAATATGAAGCATTTAGAAAGCCAATAAAAAGTAAAGTTAACGACCAGACATGTGGTGTTCTCGGTACGGTACGGCCTCGCATGAAAATCATCGCTATGCGTTTTAATGACAACCGCCATCAAACAAAACATCTTATAAATAGATATTATATATTTTTCATCAAAGACAAAGCAGCGCAGTTGCGCCTTTGAGGAGCCCAAATATTTTCAGTACACATTTCTTTACTTATCAATATTATTAATATTGCTGTATTCATTTCTCAGCAGGGTCTTATGTTTTTCCTTTGTTCATCGAATGCAACTAAAAGAGGTTTCGAAATGATAATAATGATGACCGTCTAAGGCAGACAGACGATTTATAAATTAACGTTTATAAATAACGTTTTGACCTTTAGTATAGGTTTCTCAGAGATGAGATATTTTTCCGCAGTAAGAACTATCCTATATGTTGATCCGGATAACCAGCTATCATCATACCAAATTTCATCAAAATCTGTTAACTGGTTTTCTCGTGATGCGGTCACAGACAGACTAATTTAAAAAACTATGGATTCGATCTCTGTATCGATAATAATAACTATTTCAAAATCTTATTTTCCAAAAAAAAAATTAATGTACATATTCGACTCAGAATTTTATTATAGATATGTATAGATGTATTTAAAGTTGTTAGATTAAAATATCTATATTTTATATTGAATTTGTTTTTTCGAAAGTAAAAAAAAGTAACGAGCGTAGCTCGTATGTAGATATAAAAAGGATAATTTATTTTCAATCCATCATTGCGATCGTTCTGGCACTGTGCGTTAACGCTTTGCCGATGACTGACGCCCATCCAGAAACTATTTCTGTTTTTTGCCTCGAGTCCCGACCCCTCAACATACATTTCGTTTTATTTGTTTTAATAGAAAAACGTACCGTTGTTTTTCGTTTTAATCTAAATTTGATACAGTGAGTATTAATTACTTAGGTATTACCTAGATACGTATGACAATTATGCGTATACGGACTTGACGTATTCATCTTAGAACATGACATTCGAAATTTCTTTCCCATTAGTTATACGCGATACCATATCTCGCCGGATGAATCATCAGCATCATTACACAAAATCATTCCTCGAGTTCGACGCGGGCAATAACCGACTGCAATATAGCTTTACAATAGAGTTAGAACGCATTCAACGCTTCCACTGTACGTTAATAGTAAAAACCTTTCAATTAGCACATCGCGAGCAGCCTCGACGTTTGTCGTTTCAATTTTTAAAACTACTCTAAAACTCTTTGATGGGCCCAAACTTAACATTCTCAGCATACCACAAAATGTAGCTCCCATAGGCCGCTCACTTCCCCATGTGTGTCCAATCCTGTGTCATGTAATCAATCCCTTTTGATTGATAAGCTAAGGGCGTTGCCGCTATACGAAAACATTTTAGCACAATTTAAAAAAAAATACATTTCTAGTAGGCATTCGTACAAAAGGAATGTTAAAATTAAGTTTATTTAATATATTTTTTATATAACTTTAAGGCATTCTTTTTCAAATAACTTGAAAGAACGTTGTCTTATTCCATATCTTAATTATTTTGGCAATATCATAGATGCATCTAAGTTATTGAGGCGTGCGTGGATACGATAAGATGCGACCGCCACTGACTTACACTATTCGTATCATAGCATACCGCTCAATTAGCCGCGCCGCCGCGCCGTGCCGCACTGCTCCACAGATGCGTTTCTGCCGTAGTCGGCCGCTTTGATTAAACTTTGATTGCGATTTGCGGCACGTCACTCACGCGGCCCGATACCGGCACTGTCGCCGTATAGACGTGGTGGCCCTGTAATTGACGTTTAAAGCGTTTATATCCTTCCGCCGGATGGAAGCTTTATTGTTTTATCTTTTTGACGTTTTTATTGATCCTATTTTTGTGACGCGTTTATATTGAGTGTTGATTTCACACGGATTGAAGTTTATTGGTCCTGCCGCGGACGGCCTTTGCCTTTCTTTACGTTGTTATGCCAATGGTTTACCTTTGTTAAATAACTGAGTATATAATTATTATTGTATAATAAACTTTTTAGAAAGAATGTGAAAGAAAAGTGAATTATTACCTAATCCCCGTAAGATGGCAACAACGTTGCGAAATTTGCTCCCCCAAGTCAACGGGAAAGTTAAAGAAACTTAGTCTTTCGCCACAAGCCACTCACAACTTTTTATAACTTGCTCTAACATTTGGGACGTGAAGAGTGAAGTATCATCGTCCCATAAACTACTAAAAATATCAAGAAAAGTGAACAGCCATTTTGAATAACGCCGATTTAAAGTTTCGCTTCCAGAACTTATTACATTTGTTTTTCTTAATGGCACCAGCGTATTATAATGATACTATAAAACGGTCATAATAAAAATTAACGTCCCGGAATAAAAAAAACATCGTTAAATATAGGCGCCCTTAACTACCTATACATTAATTAAATTGTCGACGGAATGACATCGAGTAGCGCCCAATAAAAATAGCTCAAAAGTTTGTCGTTTTTTAAATTCACTTACCTACAGTAAGGCTTAATTATTTTGTTGTACGATTCGGACACGGACGGGTTTTAAATAATTAACGTAGATGTCAATGTATCTATATTTATTTCTTACTAGCATTGCCCGCGGCTCCGCCCGCGTTCAGATGACTAAACACCAAATTCTTAGGTTTTACATATTAGTATACTCTTACATTGCAGTTTTTGTATTTTTTCTCAGAAACGAGATATTTTTCTGCGGTAAAAAGTATCCTTTATGTTGACCCGGATAACCAGCTATATCAATCACCATACCCATCAAAATCCCTCCAGTGGTTTTTCCGTGATGCAGTAACAGACAGACAAAAATTCTAAAAACTATAGATTTGGCCTTTGTATCGTTCATAATGACTATTTCAATAAGATTTTCCAAAAAATATTGAATGTAGATTCGACTTAGTTAGAATTTTATTATAGGTATGTATAGATTTAATTTTTTAATATTGAATATGTTATTAATTTATGCATTATTCTCAACAGATTAACATGTTATCGTGAATGCTTAATAATGGACGCGTTATTGTTTCCGTAGCGTGGTATGTTGTGACAGATGGTGACCGAGTATTGACAAATAATTGATATTCATTAACCAGTGCATTACTGCACGTAACGTAATATTGGTAGAGGGACAGCTTTTATTTTAAACGATTCCCAGCTTTGGTTTAGATGATATCCATCTGTTGATTCGTAGAAGACCGTGTCGCGGTGGAGGCTATTTTTACTTTTACGGGTTTGTTCCCTTTTCCCGCCCCTCCGCCCTTCAACCCTGCTTACAATGTGACGGGCCTCACCGCTCACGTAGACGATATTGAACTGTCGATTGCGACTCGTAAACTATATGTCGTATTTTGCTGAAACGGCTATACTTGCAATATTAGAAATATTGTTATCATAACTGTTAAGAGTTATTCATATATAAAATATTTTAGTTAAATGTCTATTTTATACTTAAGTACTGTTTGTCAATTTATCGACTATTGATATCAAAGTCAATTTAAAATAAAATTATAAATTCGGGCATGAGTACGATTAAGTATTTTATTAATTTTGCTTTTTGTATCCCTCAGAATTCTTGTCATTATAAAGTTGGTTAGCTTTACACGTGCCCCTTTTTGTAGGACAGGCAAGTTGAATAATTCAACACACCACGAACCTCTATGTAATCATAATATGTTCCGACATATCTAATTTAGTGTAGATATATGCTGGAGCTAAAATTAAATATTAAAACTTTATTTATAATTTAAAATTGTACGTATAAAACTACATTAAGTTTATTTTTTACGTACATATGTAATATGTATATAATTTCGGCGTTTCTTGTTTTATTTTATCTTAACTTTGTTATATACAACTGTGCCAATCTATATATTATAATTTTACTAGCGCCTCACCCTTGCTCCGCTCGGGTTGGTCCCTACTTACGTTTTAATCTTAAGTACTTATAGATTTCTCTATAGATGAGATTTTTTCCCCCAGTAAAAAGTACACTATATGTTGACCCGGATAATCAGCTGTCATAATACCAAATTTCATCAAAATCCCAGTGGTTTATACGTGATGCGGTAACAGACTGACTGACAAAAATTCTAAAAACTATAGAGTCGGCCTCTGTATCGATAATAATGTCTATTTCAATAAGATTTTCAAAAAAAATATTTAATGTACAGAATCGGCTGTGTTACAATTTTATTATTATTATGTATGCATTGATTATGTGCATAATAAAATTATTTTATATTTTTAGACATCATTTATTGTAAATTATAATTACTGCAATGAAATAATATATCTACCTATATCATGATATTTGTTAAGCAAAATTATCAAATTACATTCACTAAATGACCACAGTGTTTTAATTTCACAAATCGATATATCTAGTGCTCTTAATAAGGACAATCTATTTGAACCCTACATTTGCTACAGCACTAACAAAAAGCCCCCCACGCATTTCAGAGACGCGAGGCCGCGGCGTTGTGCGGTGTAATCGTAATGGACAATTATTTCGGCAGTCGCTCTCACGCGTGGCTCGTGCTCGTGCGTGCCCGCTATTATTACAAGATGCGTGTGTCAGTCATGTGGTCCGCTCGTAAGTTATGGGCGGACGACTTATCCATTGTTTTAAACAACATGTAACTAATGAAATTCAGTTACAACTGTTTTTTATTACTTTAACCGATAAATTTATTTAATTGAGAGTAACTAAAACGTGTAATATTTTAAATGTTAATGTCTACATTTTCATTTATATTTAACTGAAGTTATTTTTATTGGAAACCTCGTATAAATCATGAACGTAACCAAATTATGATTTAATAAACATAAAAAAGATGGTACCTATATTTTACTAATATCGTACGCTTCCGCTATATGTCTGTCCTTGTGCCGCACTCCCAGGTCGATAAGGCCATGTGTGCAGCCTCCGCGGGAGTCCGCCCCCCTCGCCGACTATTTTCATTTATCACTCACATTGAGATGCTTAACCTTATTGTGCGGATAGTGGCGTGGCATCTATAGCATTTTGCTCACATATCTATGTATATAAAACCCAAATCATGGATTATTATTATTAAGTAATGATATGAGAAAGGTTATATATAACATTACATTGCCAATATACATTATGTAAGACAGCAGTAAAGTATATTGAACTCTTTATTTCACAAATTACTAAAGTTTTATCCACATTTACATAGTAATGTTCTATTTCCATAATAATATACATATCTATGTACAAAAAAGTGTACCTAATCTCATTTATCAGTTGTGTCTTTGATAGTAATCACACGATCTTTAATAAGCCTGGTCTCGAAAAAAGCCTCTCGGGTTATCAATTTCAAACTTGTTTTAGGATTTAAATATTAGCGTGGGAATTAATTATCTTTAATTATATTAGTAACGCAATAATTAAAAATAATTTATTCAACTTATTTTGATATTAGCTTGTTTTTCGTATGATAAATATATGAAATTATAGCAAGTGGCTGGAGCTTTCATCATTTATTAAGTTTTATTATATTTTTGACAATATTACAATACCCAACTCGGTGGATGTGATTAGGGCTATACCTACTACCGATATTCGACATTATTTGTACCTAGTGAATCTGTGCTTAGTACTTATAGTGAAACACAAATAGTTTATTGATCGCGACATCGGGTAAATCTAATAAGTTTTTTGTTGAACGCGAAACGAATGAGGTAAAACGTGTTTGAAATAGACAGGGGATTAAGTATCCCCTCGCGATCACACGAGGGGAGTAAAAGTAGTGCAGCTATAAGGTTATATGTCAGTGCGTGCTCCAGGCATGGTACTGCGGATCAATTTCACAGAGATCGATTTCTTTTGTAGAGAAATATGTAGTTCTCGTAGGAGGCAAGCAAACATTGACGGCAAACACTCAGGTAGGAACAGCTGGGTAGCATTGTGTGCCCATGCCCGGCAGAGCGGCAACGTCGCACTGCACCCATGACGTTATATTAAGCTGTGAGCAGCGACGAACTTGTTGGTTTAGGACAAACTAATATCACTGCACCGATTCTAAGACGCCTTGCATTACCTTGAATATCCACAGAATATCCTCAGAATCTGTTAAATAAACTTAATATAATAAATCATAATAAAGAAATGCAACATTTAAACACTATAATCTCAAAATTAACATTTGATCTATGTTGCATGTTGTCTACTTGGCAAATAATTAACTACATTGAACATCGACATGATAGAAAAGTAGAGAACACTAATCAATATAACGCTGTCATAGGGGGTTGGTTTTAATTGCTTTTAATAACTTCTCTATACCGCGTCAGTAAACGCGACGAGCGGTTGTTTACACCAACAAAGGTACAATGAGGGGCTTTCAGCGAATTCGTGGTATGGGCAACAATAACAGATGAGCTAGAATAGCGCGTGATACGATTACGCCTTTGTACGGCGCATCGGGCTTCGGGGAAATGGAAAATGTAATGAACTGAAACTGATGATATTAATTAGTGCATTATACAGCAAATCAAAAACAATGGGATGTTCTGATTTTGCTATTCGATCATCATTCGTAATCTATGAGTTTTTGTACTATTAATCAACAAGAAATTATCGATGTTTTACAACACTAACTGTTGTTGTTATGGTATGTACATATGTACGTACTAATGGTATATGATTCTGAAACAACAAATCACTTGCATGGTTATCGTCATTATAAGGATATAATATGTATTATTATTATAGCTATGATTCATTTTCAATGAATACAAGTAAAATTTTTGAATTCCTTAAAATAATATTGTTAGTGTGGTCGAATAATTCAGTAGAGCATGTTTTTGTTTATTATAGAATTTATAGAATGTGATAGGATAGAAGAAAAACATCGACATTTGATATTTTTGCAGGTGCGTCACCACCTGGGTAGCTAGATAAGAACAGTGAACATTGTAGTACTGTACAATGCCTCTAAATAGAAAGCGTTTTCTAAAGAAGGTTGTATAGAAAAAAATAATGGCCCCGGTGACGAGTAGCTTGCAGAATATTGGCGTACACTTTAATTATAATGAAATTCTACTCACGTTTATGGCTTATGTCTTAAGTCAATTCGTAGTTTTAGATTGTCAACATTATAAAGTTACCAGAAACAAGTTTATTTAACTAGCTATTTCTATAAAGAATAAATGATACTGATTCATATCATTAGTATACACATTATATTATAAAATATCGATCGATATACCGCGGGCGTTTTTATCTTTGCATAAATCCAACTCCGCGAGGGCTTAGATATTGATCTTTATTTATTGATTAGTTGATGATAAAAACCAATTATTTTTCATATTATCTGTTACTTTGCGGAAATATTAGAAAAACTATTATCTATATTCTTTTAATACATATATGCGTTTTATACATTTTCTGTATTATAAAACTTTAGTGTAGAGTGTAAACTATCTTTCTTTTATTGACTTGATTAGTAATGGAAATCTATACATATAATAAAATTGTAACTAAGCCGAATCTGTACATTAAATATTTTTTGAAAAATCTTATTGAAATAAACATTATTATCGATACAGAGGCCGAATTTATAGTTTTTAGAATTTTTGTCTGTCTGTCTGTTACCGCATCACAGAAGAACCAATGGACGAATTTTGATAAAATTTGGTATGGTGACAGCTGGTTATCCGGGTCAACATATAAGGATAGGTACTTTTTACCGCGGGAAAATGTCTAATTTCTGAGAAAAAATACAAAAACTGCAATGTAAGAGTATACTAATATGTAAAACGTAAGCATTTGGTTTTTGGTCATCTGAACGCGGGCGGAGCCGCGGGCAATGCTAATCTATAAATAATGTTTTCATACATATTCGTAATTAGATACACAAGAACACAAACTTGGGGCGATACCCATCGTCGTACTCTAAAAATTATCATAGATAACATTTAAATCTATCACTAGTTATCATATTATATTAGTAGATTATTAATATCGATATAAAAAATTGTAGTAAATCGTAGGTATATACATATATATAATATACAAGCGTTTATTAAACAAGTGTGTTTTGTCCGCAGGTACGTACCTACTGGATGCACTCTGGCGAGCCCCGTGGGAACGCTAGGGTTAGGTTAACCCGTTCCGTGTTACTAGATGCCAGTAATTCTAGTGTTGCCAGCGCATAGTTACGTTATCAGCTAACGGGAATCGAACTGCGGACTGTGCCGACATTAAAATACGCAAATATTCTTAATGTATTGTAAGATATTTTTCCTATAATACAAATCTTTTATCAAAAAAATTATGCATTATAAAAATAGAAAAGGATATACTTAATTTTGTCATGGGTCATGGGCTAATTAAAAATTGGTCAAGCGCAATTCGGCTACACTTGAAAAAAGTTTTCGCATTTTACCGAATTTTAAAGCTATTTAAAAACTTTCGTGTTCGTTTTATTATTTTCTATAGTATAAGTGATGCATTTAATTCTTATACCCATTTGGTTTAGAATTCTGTTCAGGTGAATCAGGTGATCAGGATAGTAGATTTGGAGAAAATAGAATAACGAACAGACAAATACAAAGAGAGACAAATAAATCTGGGGAAGTGAAGCGATTATGTGAGGGTTCCGATTTTTATTTTTGTGATATAGCCGTTTCGTCCTTTGCCTTTATATAAGTGATAGAGGCCAAAATATTAAGTAATGTTAACACTCGTCAGGAAAATTATTAATAAAATATAATATATATCTGTAAAATATTATTTATTTTACAAAATATTACGGGGGATTTAAAAATGTATCTTGATTGAAAAAAAATTGATGGATACTTGAGAAAGCAATAACTACCTACGTACCGTACACAAATGCGTACTTAAAATATTATTAGAGGTGCGACCTGTGTGCTATTATTAACTTATACAATCTTTTTCCGCTAAAGAAAAAATTTAAACTTAAATAAAAATGACCTAAGAGTATTTGTAAAGATTTTACAGTAGGTGACAGCATATTTTAAAGTCGTGTAGTGAGTTGTTTCGTTTTTCGCTTTCCGAATATAGAATTATGGGCGTGCTTGCTAGTGGTTACCAACTCCGCATTATCATATTAACTAGATCAACATCTGTATGACCAAATCAGTTAACCACGCGAACCGCGGTAAAATTAAATAGCGCAACTGAGTGGAACTTGCGATGTTTTACCTCAATTTTATATCTATTTACGTATCTCAAGGCCAGGGGTTTTTTTTTGCAAAATTCTAATATCCCTATGAATAGTCTAAAATGTCTATTAAAAATCTATATACCAACGAAAAAGAATACAACAAATAAATTATTTAGATTTGTAGTTAATCAGTATAACTTGTCATTTTACGCGAAACATTTTCAACCATCAAATATAACAGTCATTATGTTTAAAATTGACTTGGTTTTTTTTTTGCTTTATTGGTTATTCATAAGTTATCATTTATGAGTAACCCCATACTCTTACATTATAAGCGTGGGGCACTTCACGCAACACGACCGCAGAGCCGCAATTCTGAGTACATGCGGTGACTACCGGTTTACCGAGAACGTATTTTAGCAGTTAGATATAACAAGTGGAAGTACACCGGAGTCGTACAGCGAAATGTAGTTGTTATTCTAAATCTGTACAATGACACACGTTTGGCGGAAGACGACGTGTTTATTAAAACTATTAAGCTTTCCGCCGGCAAATATATATGTATGTATGTATGTATGTATAATATATGTGTTTGTACTAAAATATTTTCTTTAAGAAATTCGTATTTAATGGCGTTCTTTTTCATAATTGTTTAGTAGAAACATCGGAACAAACATTTGTTTTTTTTTATATTCATATAAACTGATGTTCAACCGTATAAGACTTCGTTTGTGTTGTAATACAATGTTTGTGTACTTATACATCGACAGGCATTCCAAAGGGGGATCTTTTTATTGATCTAAATTATATTTGTCATGTTACCTTTTTATATAAAACATTAGTTATCTGTCCATAAAATGTCGATTAGGTTATGATAATAAAATTTGTTAGTATTTTAGTTTGGTATTTTAATGGTTGATTAACATTTAAAAAACATGTCACTACATGAGACACGCATTAATTCCACATCTGCTGTTTAATTCTTGAACTCTTTATTTATTAATATTTCTCACCTTATTGTATCTATTAATTCTGACATACAGTTACTCTGTGGAATATTCTTTGAACTATAAAACGCTGTTGCCTCGTATATGCATAAGAGATCAAAGGTGCACTAAACGTGCTTCCATCGGCGTTAAGTTACTCTGCATGTGACGCAGCGGACCACGTCGAAGCATTATACAGCTATAATAGCCCTTCTTTCTTTACGATAGAGGTTATTCTATAATAAACTTCAAGACGTACGTGGCGTACCGTACAAGTTAGCCTCATTTGAACTTGCTTGAAAGTTGCGTAGGTTTGGTAAAAGGTGCTTATGTACACATGGTGCATACGTACACTCCTGTGTTCACGCGTATTTAAACAGCTGGTAATGCCATGTAAGATCGCTGGTGCATACTTCCAATATTTTCAAACTAAACAAATATAACAAATACAATGCCTCTCTACCTATTACACTTTTTTTAAACTCAGAAAAGAGAAATTAGTTAAAGCATACAAAACTTTATCTACGATCCTTTGTAGAGAGAGAACAACCAAAAATGAAACTAATCAAAACCCTCGGAACTAATCAACTCACGTTCCTGAATAAATTATCTGGGCTTATATAAAGTTGAGCGTTCTAGTACTTTGAAAACTTTGACATTACTTAGTCCTTTTTCTTACTTGTCGTTTTAAATAATAACACTAGCATTGCTTGCGGCTCCGCCCGCCTTCAGGTGACTAAAAAACAAATTCTTAGGTTTTACATATTAGTATACTCTTACATTGCGTTTTTGTATTTTTTTTTCAAAAATGAGATATTTTACCGCGATAAAAAGTATCCTATATATTGACCCGGATAACCAGCTATCATCATACCAAATTTCATCAAAATCCCTCCAGTGGTTTTTGTGTGATGCGGTAACAGACAGACAGACAGACAGACAGACAAAAATTCTAAAAACTATAGATTCGTTCTAGTTACAATTTTATTAAATGTATATATAGAAGCTTTGACATAATATAAGAGAGTTCGTATAATTATATATCGGTTTGCAGTTATAAATGTGATGATGATATTGTTTATAATGTCATAATCATGTCTTCGTCACTTTTATTTTATGTTCGTTTATAACAAATTATCTATCTTCGAAGATTTAAATTCCACCGTCGTTCTGCTATCGCTCGGCTCAAGTAAATTGCCTATCTGCCCACTTCACCCGTTGTAATGGATTTGTCAACAAGTAACTCAATACGCTGAATTGAATTACTGAGACCCACTGCGTTTGCACATTTTAAATATGTATTTTATAATTGGATATCCCACGTGAAGGGTGCGTGGGGAATAATGGAACGATGCCACGATCAACTTGCTTTGTTTCGTGATCGTTACGCGATTGCGGCTTTCAAACATTTAAATTTGTTTTTTTTTTCTAGTTCTAGCTTATTTAACTATATTAGTATAGTATGATCGAATCTTCTTACGCACGAACTATGGAAGTGTAGAAGTGTATACAGCCGTAGCTTATTAATAGGGCAGTGCATGAGAGTATGTTTCCGGCACAACCCGCATCTTTGTCGGGGCCGCCTCTGTTATCTTCTTTGCATGTGTACAAGTTCATAATTATACAGTTAGTGGTTTGGTTGAAGTTTCATTACACCGTTACACTTTGTCAACAACTAATATGTAAAACCTAAGAATTTGGTTTTTAGTCATCTGAACGCGGGCGGAGCCGCAGGCAATGCTAGTATCATAAATAAATATGCACCTATAATCTTCATGTAAGTACTTAATACTTATACAATACGCGTAATTTTTCATCGAAATAAAAAATTTAAATCCACATAATATATCTCTACTCTAACATGCATCGCAAAAACTCTTTGTTGGTAAAATGAAAATTGCCTTTGTGCCCAAGGGGTTACTGTTCTACGTAGTGAGAATATTCAAATTCCACCTACGATCGTCCCTAAATCCGTTTATCGTCGGCGCAGAAGAAAAGGCTTTGGAAACTTTTTTGCACGTTTTTTGTCGCCCTTTCCTCGTGTTAATGCCTGTTGCAAGATTTATCACTTCGGCCTTAGCTCGCCCGATCCAGTCTAACTCGTTGCCACTAATTAATTTAAACGTGTTTTGTAAGTACACTGTGAAGTATAATTGTAATATATGTAATACATTATTGCTGTACATGGCAAAGGGAGTAATTTGAAATGCGAATGTTTATCTTTTCATACTGTATGTTAGTTTTTATAGATATATATTATTTCTTTAAATCACAAGCACTCTATATACACAGCGTTGAATAAACACAAATAGAATAAGAAAAATAATGATTCAAACAAACGACAATGACATTAAATGGTCTAGCGAAACTAGCAAGTAAAAATGCCAGGTATTCTCGAATCCGGGTCAAACAGAGTTGCTACGCACGCAGCTCGACGCAGCGTCGCGTCCCGCCCGTGCGTGTCCGCGGACCAGTTGTACAATGTGCATTGTGTATAGTTATGTACTATTATCCAATCTCTGTAGTGTGACCGCGCGTTTTATTTTGTCGCTAGATTACTTTAGACATGAAAAAATATGATGTTAAGTAGAAAACATTTATATATGAATTATGATGCATTGCTGTGATATTATTTAATTTAATAGGCTCATTTAATTGTTATGTACTTAGCTACGAATAACTATCGAAGTATAATGATACTTTAGCATAATTGAACAGTCCTATAAAAGCAAAAGTAGATATGTAATGGTTTCACATAGTGACCGATTGATTGGTAAATTGTCGCCGTCGCGCTGTCGTCGCGCGTCTTCCTCCCGTTGCTCTCTTGAATGCCCCTAATTTGCTAGACCCACTCGGACTTTATAGGATATTATCGTTTATGAACGCTGTATTACTTGAAATCATTTATCAAACAATATGCCTAATTTTTATTTATATTATAGTACAAAAAATATATATACATACATATATTTTTTGTACTCTTTAATTTAGTAGTTTTTTGTGTTTTCACTTTTTCTGATACGAGTTACTGGTTATTTTTAACAGCGCTATGTTAATTAGATGTGAAAATTGAGTTGCGTTCTCTGCTAGAATACATCCATAGTTAGGCATGACGGCGTTATTAACATATCAGCAGTGGGTGGGCAAACACGACTGTATAATAATACATAAATTATATATTATTTACTAACCTCATAATATAAAGAGAGTATCAATAGAATAACTTGTTATACCTTTCTTGTTTCCTATACTTAGGCTCTTGGCATCTTGAGTACATAGTAGTTGTAAAATATGCAACGATCCATATGGAAAGTGCGAAATAAGCTCCTAAAGCTATCAATATTTCAGAGAAATGACATTCTAATCGCTGTACAGTCCCTAGCCCATAAATATTCTAAAAGGAGCGTAGAAAGAGATATTCCATGGGATATAAAATCGAGTAAACGTTTATAGGTCAGAGCGAGCGAGAGGTGAGGCATCAGTAGCTTTGCAAGCAGTCCGCCTTCCGTCGCGAAACCCCTCTTGATTTTGAAATTCAGAGATGTAACGGAAGTAAGACGCTGTGGGTGATTTTCCACCCTCTCGAACATTGCCTGACTGCCAGTCAGGAACATCAAAGTGCAAAATTTTATTATTGCATTACGTACTGACTTAGACATCATTCTACTCTCGACGACGCTAAGCTTAAACCCAGACAAAACAATTTCAAAAGTAATGATTTATACAATAGGTAAGTACATATTTATGTGAGTCATATTTACATTTGTAGTTGTTACGATGATCGTAGGTTTGCAATTTTATATGAAATCAAATTATTTCGTATATGCTCTATACATAAGTAAGGTTAATCGAAAAATAACCCAAATGATATACATTCAAAAACTACTCCATGAAAAGTTTAATTGTGTGTTAGCAAAAGGCATCGTCCAAAAGGGCATGGAAGGACGGCGCGGGCGTCGCTCCCGTAGCTGACGGCTCGCGACGCAATATGATTGCTTATACGATAAACGTCTTTTTTACGTGTAGCGGCTCATGTAGTAAAATAGTAGATACATACATATATTGTTCTGCAACCTGCGTCACATCAGGCCCATATTTTCCTATATATTTTGATGCCACATTTCTTTTTTTTCTCTTCTCTGACTAGGTATACCTAACGATAGCTATAAACGTAAATAGAAATATGAGCAATGTCATTATTATTAATGAAGGTATAGCACAAATGGATTACCACACAGAATCAGCAGTGCAGACATTGCGAATGAAGTAACACGTGTAAACAAAATAAACGACGTAAACGTATGGTATCTGACCGGCCAGACGTACATAGAAACACACTCAGGGACCGACCAGTCTGAGTATGATAAATGAACGAGAGTATCTCACTACGATTCCTCTCTTTCTTTCTTACGCGAAGGCTTTAGGAAATATGACAATAATGAGAAAAAATGACACAGAAACGACAGAAACCGACGCTTTGAGGTTTATTTAATGTTTAATTAATGAAATTATAGTTTATAATTTGTGGGAAAGTAATTAAAATATGCTATTTTTATTATTTCTTTTATCTACCTACTGTCTGCCGCTCCGTCCGCGTCTGTATCGTTCGAGTGATTTGTTTATAATATAAGGTCACTTATCTATACATATAATAAAATTGTAACTAAGACGAATCTGTACATTAGATACTTTTTTGAAAATCTTATTGAAATAAACGTTATTATCGATACATCGGCCAAATCTATAGTTTTTAGAATTTTTGTCTGTCTGTTACCGCATCACAGAAAAACCACTGGAGGGATTATGATGAAATTTGGTATGGTGATAGCTGGTTATCCGGGTCAACATATAGGATACTTTTTACCGCGGGAAAATGTCTCATTTCTGAGAAGAAATACAAAAACTGCAATGTAAGAGTATACTAATATGTAAAACCTAAGAATTTGGTTTTTGGTCATCTGTACGCGGGCGGAGCCGCGGGCAATGCTAGTATTATATATGGTAGGTCACTTATAGTATATAATAAGGTGTTCTTGTCTCATAGTGCAAAAATAATAAAAAATGTAAAAAAAATATTTTTCTAATACATGATTTTTTCAAAAATATTCAATATACAACTTTGACCTCACTACAATTTTATACCTATGCATAGACTTCGTCAGCATATAGATTTCTATTTGACCTACAATTACTAAATTTATGAGTTAATCTTATTAATCGCTTATTCATATAAGCAAATATAAAGTTTTAGTTTAAAATTACGCCATGGATTGAAAAGAAACTTACTTAATTCTTAAATAAAAACTATATAAAAACAAATATCCCGTTGAAATCTGTCGTGCTCAAGTGATCATTGAATTTTTGTTCAGCAGCAAAATCCAAATAGTTGAGCTGATTTGTTATCATGAGTTCAAAATACATTTAATATATAAAATTCTGTGTCAAAGTGTTTGCAACAAAACTCCTCCGAAACGGCTTGACCGATTCTTATGAAATTTTGTGTGTATATTCAGTAGATCTGAGAATAGGACGTAAACTATTTTTCATACCCCTAAGTGATAAGGGTGAATGGGACCCCAATTTTTATTTTTTATTTTTGGACTTACATTTTTATTTTTATTTTTTTATGATTCGGCTTTAAAAAATATGTACTAACAAACAAACCTATATTTTCATGTAATTTTTATATAGATACATTTCTTGCAAACATGTGTTTTGAAATAACGCTACCAGATATCTAAGCGTAATCATTAATAAAAATGGTTCATTAATCTAATGTTTTGTGTGAGCTCGACCTTGATATATTACAGAGGTTAGACATTCCGTGCAAAAACCAATAACCTATATCGTTAAGGACAAACGATGTAGGAGGTTTATAAGAATTTAGTCTACCAAAATATTTAGATGGTAATTTAATAATACATACAACAAATTTTTGCTCATAAATCTTACAAATGTGCTCCATAAAGGTTGTTGAATAAATTAATTAAATGAAGAAAAAAGATATTTTAAATAAAATTAATTTAACCCTATGTTTAAGTAATTAATTTTTCAACATAAAGGACTAAGGACTAATAACATATGTAGACTTATTAAATAACAACAAACAAACGCATTTGTTATTTTATATTCGATTATCTAAAGATACCGGAGACACGAGTCGCCACAAAGCGACACTGTGAGTGCCGAGAATACGCAAACAGGTGTCGACTCCGAGGTTATATTTGCATATAAATAGAGTTCCTGCTTAACTGTAACACTGCCTCGTCTCTTTCTCTCATACTTTTCATTTATTACGTTAGAGAAGGGCAGGATGGTACGCCTCCTTGCACGCGCTGTACGTTAGCCACTCCAGGAGATTCTATTTATGAACGGTGATGTAACATAGGCAATAGTGAATAGACTCGACAGATAATTGTAATTAAGAAGTTTCAATTGTTTTTACTATCACTGAATTTGTTTTTGAACCGATTGTAGTAAAATTTAAGCTGCGGCTATGAATATTTAATAAACAAAATAGTACAGCAATAACAATTGTTTTATCAAGCATCGACAGAGAAGTTCCGTCATCGTTCGTTTCACGAGTCGTTAAAAAGGAATCTCCAAGTTGTCGCGGAGTGCTAGTTTTTCTAGTGGGGATGTTATCACAATGAGGCACAGAACCGGTCGGTACAGGATAGGTAGGAAGTTGTCCTGATATTCTAGGAAGTGGTTCTTGCCGGGTGTGTATATACATATGTATACCGATATAACTTTACAGTTATTAATTAAATAAAAAAATGTAGGCAATTAATTTTTTTTAATAAAGGAAACAGTTTTTTTTAATCTAATGCTATGCTCCTGCGCTTATGATATAAAGATAGATGTCTACAAACCGGTTTTATGTCTCTTCCGTTAGGTATTTTTTACAAATCATTTATTACATCATAAGAACGTTGTCTTAGTGCGTGACCCGTCTGCGTAGGCGCAGGTGACATGCGAACCGCTCATTTTTTAGACAAGCTACATGAGTGGTATGCAACTAGTTCTGTTATCTGAGACCCCTGTTATTTGTATTCCTCTTTTTTTCGACCGTTTTCTATTTGTTCCGTCGGGCCCTTTTTTTGCTGGGTTGCAACGACCGTCTTCGAAGGTTTCGAGCGTTTTTACTCGGGTAAGGGGCTGGGGACACGGGAGGGGGGAGAGGGTCGCGGCACGTCCCCTCCCCTCCGGGCGGGCCGTCCTTGGCCCGAGCATTCACCTTGGCGCGCTGCGCTGCCGCACTACAGGTAACAAAGTTCCGCGAACTACGTGATTTCTATGGCTGTCCGCCGAAAGTGGATCTTGGAGTAGGCATCTCGGGATCCAGCCGTTCGAAACTAATATTACCTGGAATATTGTAATGAAACACTTGAGAATATCGTAAAAGACCTCCTTCAATGCAAATACCCTTTAACTTTTTGTCGTATCTAATATCTCCTACCCATTAGATCGAAAACACCGATTCTTTGCGGACGGAAGCTGTTCAAAGTGGTGGTCTTGCGTTAATTGTTTAAAATTTTGACACAATTCTCTTTAGATTTAACTTGAGATTATCCCCACGTAGAATATTGATTATAATAAGAATAAAAAAAGTTTACACATAGTGACACTGTTTAACTTAATACATGATATGTATGTACATTTTATATCGTTATTTAAATAATGCTTATCATAAAAATAATTGTAGCACTATGACAACTAACCAATATAAATTGTACTTCTTTGAATAAAGTTCTTGAAAACATGGACACGATTAGTTTTTCTTAGAACTAGATATCATAGGACTTTTTTTTTATTTTTTTTTTATTTTATCATTTAAGTGTTTTTGCTGTAGATTAATGTTTTCGATTAAAATTATTCAGAAGTTGATATGCTGTAAGTAAATTTAGTAGCTAGGAAGCTCACTTTATTCAAAATTAATAAAGCACAGGGTCTCTTTCGATTCTACACATGTAACTTTTTATGATCGTTTGGTCTGGGTCGTTGATTTACTGCAAGTCTGTATTTGTGGTTTACAACAGAATATTTCACTAAAGTTATAGGCCTTTTAGTAATTTCAGTACCAGGCAATGCCTGTTTTAGGTTCGTTAACCTGGTCTCCTGTCATATCAATCATGAAATTAACTCGAAGTTAACAATGTGCGAAATGGTCTTGAACATAAATTATTATATTGGATACAGCTCTAACTGGAGGTCACAAAGATTAACCGTCGACTACGATTTTTGAGATAGATGCGGTCATCCGAAATTCTAATGTTTGACGTTCGTAATCTTATCGCATCAGAGGCCGGACATAGGAAGGGCATTAAATTTGAACGTTCGTCGTGAAGCACAGCGAACGCGCCTGAAACCGGTCGGCCGTCCGTAAATAATGGATTAGAGGTGAGGTGCGGGGGGAGGCGGGGGGTGTGGCACGCACCGGCTGCGCGCGCGGGTGCGAGGGGAGCGCGGGGTGAGGGGTGGGGAGGGAGAGGGAGGTGCGGGGCGAGCGGGGGGCCTGCGCCTCCCGTCAGCTGTTGCGCGCCCGGGACCGCGCGCGGCGCAAAGTGCCGAGTGCCGCCAATGCATCGGCGTTCATAGCGCACGCCGCCCGTCCCGTCCCCACGTACAGTTGAGTGCCATAGTGTAGTGACATCCGAGTGTACACCGACCGTGTGATCGATAGTGTGTGTGATGGATGGTGCGAGGATGTGCAGTGCTCACCTAGCGAGGAGCTGACCGCGGCGCCGGGCGATGCGAAGTGATGTTACGACATCGACCGAGGTGATTATCCCGGAGACTTTAACACCATGCATGAATCCCGCTTTCGTGGCGATCCTTGTAACCCGCCATGAAACGGTTGCCATTGGTAAGCAACTGAACCCGATATATTTGGCGCTTTTTTGGGTGTAGCGCAAAAAATACCACGACGGGCGAAACGAAAATCTTTTTTGTGCATCGCAACAATGAATGTCGCCCTTTAGCTTAGGGGACTTATTGTGTATTAGGTGCAGACGATCCATTTTCGGTACCCTATGGTAGCTTTTTGTAAGAAATATTACTTTTTTAACGTAACCGTGAGAACCAATGAATTAACTGAACGATAATTTCTAGGTTTTTTTTAATGAAAAGATATAGGTAGCTATATGTTTAAAAGCGGGTTTTAATTTTTTATATTAATTACCATTTATACATGCTTAAATTGCCGAATCTCTCGTGTTTATATGTAGTTCCTATCTTAATGTCATGTGTCCACACTGTTTTTGATATTTGTTACTGAAAAAGCTCACTTTGATAAATCAATATCGAATCTACCCGCATAAACCTGTTTCACTCAAAAACAAAGCTTTACAAAATCTTTGCTTTGTTCTTGCTCTCAATAGTTTAATTGAAGCGAAGTAAAATATCTAAATTACGTTAGATATTAGTAAAATCATTAACAAATGTATATAGTAAAGTGTAAACGTCAATGTAAGTCTTAGCATTTTTTAAAAACAATAAAAGTGATCAAAGTCCAGGAATAATATGAATTGATTAGTCTAAAGTTCATATATTATCAAACTTCGGCTTTTCATTAGCTTGAAATCAAAATGCCTCTATGAGCGTAAACGTATCTACTTCGTAGTAATAAAGTAAATTAAAAAAAACAGGCTTTATTTAAAAAACACAATGGTAACAAATGCACACAGCCCTTACTCCTGAACTAGAAAACTGTGTTTCAGGAGTTAAACTAATTTGAAAATAAGCCAGTTTAGTTGTTAGCATAATATAACATATAAAAATATGAGGCTTATATTTTGTATTATATCGACAATATTAGGTATATAAATAATAAATAAATATGTTGGGACATTAACACAGCACCAGATAGTTGATACACTACACATATAAAACTTTAAATACATACATATTATAAATACAAACATCCATGACTGGAGTACAAACATTCGTGCTCATCACACAAATGAATGCCCCCAGCGGGACTCGAACTCGCGACCGCTGGCACAGCAAGTAGGGTCACTACAAACTAAGCCAAACGTGTCGACATGTTCTTTCTACTTTTGAGTCGAGAAACGAAACTTTTTTATTGATTAATTTATTTCGTCGTATTAATTGCTATTTCTCAAATGTTAAATGAAATTCTTGTTCAATAGTCAGCACGTTCCTATAACTTAAAGGCAGGTGCAGTTGGCACCTTGTGCTAAACCTTCCGGTTTTGTCCACATAGTACTTATTTATATAACATCGCTATTCATCTACGTCTTAGATTGTATAGATGTCTAGGAATAGGATATGTTCACAAGCCTAACAGCACCTAAGGAAGTCGTTGAAATTCTCAACGGTGCCTTTCATTCGTCATCGCATCCTTGCGGATATATCATGACGCATGATTGTAGTCTTTCCAATCATCGTAAATGTGAAACCAAGGTATTTGGAGTGTAACTATGACAGAAATTCGCACTTGCCCTATCTTCTGGGTTAAATGCTTAACTTTCACCTATATGGTAACTTGTAGGTGTTATTGTAATTATCCATGATATGTAAAGTACATATATTTTCTTACATTAACGCGAATATTTGACATTTTAATTTGCAAAAATTTTATTACAAAAAAGCAAATATTTTTTTGCTAATTTACATGCATTTTTAATATATGCTCGTTTTAAAAGTTATAGATCATTTTATCTGTAATATTTCTGTATTGGGTTATTTTGAAAAGATAATTGAAGCGTCTGTTCCATGCGAGGCTTATTATCCTTTGAAGTTGAAAATAACATCGACATTACTATAGGTAAATTACTCATATAATAAATGTTATAAAATTCATTATAAGTATACTACGTGATTTAAGTCACAAACATACCTATACATATATGTAATTGCTACTACTTATCGAAACAACCATTAGTTTAATAACTAAAACTTGTTTCATGGCGATAATGGAAGTGTCTTTTTTATTATGTGCGCCTATAATTTTTTTTTTTTGATAAGGCAAGAATAGGTACATTTGACGTATTCCCTTTCTTTTTTTTTCATCAGTTCAGTATCATAATAAGTTTTTTAGTTTTTATTTGTTTCCAAGAGCACTGACAGAAGAAGATATTGTAATCATCAGCAATATGGCATCAATATAATTAACAATTATACGAAAAATCACGTATCCTTATTGTATGCATAATACTTATTTATAAATAATTGCATAAATACAATGCAATTACCTAGTTATTAAATCGAGACTTACTATTTCTGGTCGACTTGAAAATAAATCATTGCATTTAAACGTATATAGATTAAGCTTTGTTATTATCAATATGTGAATAATATTTAAAGCTCTTTATCTGTGACGAGAAGACAAAGGAAACCTAATAACCAATTCGTATTTGACTTTCCTTTAATTTCAAGAGCAATTTTGTAACTTTAGTTATAAATTAAAGCTAAAATTGATGAACATCAACGTTTAGCCTTTAATTATACCTAAAGCTTATATTTTCATAAAATCAATTTTTTTTACACCACGTAAGTACTCGATTTAACAATTGTAGGTAGGTAGGCATTTTAAATTTATTAATACTAGCAACTCACCTCGGTCAGCTCGGGTTCGTCCCGTTTTAACGTTTAATATAAATTTCTCAGAGATGAGATATTTTTCCGCAGTAAAAATTATCCTATATGTTGATCCGGATAACCAGCTATCATTGTACCATCAAAATCTGTCCAGTGGTTTTTTCGTGGTGCGTTCCCAAACAGACAAACAAAAATTCTTAAAACTATAGATTCTGCCTCTGTATAGAAAACTAGCTAAATTGCTTCCCCATACAAACTTTCATCCCCATTTTCATCCCTTTAAGGGATGAAAATGGGGATTATCCCTTTAAGGGATGATTTCGGGGGTAAAAATCCTATGTCCTTCCTAGGGTATTAAACTGTCTTCTTACCAAATTTCATCTAAATCGTTTCTGTAGATCCAGAGATTACCCCCTACAATGTCAAAAACTCACAAACTTTACCTCTTTATAATATTAGTATAGATAAAGACTATTTCAATAAGATTTTACAAAAAAATATTTAATGTACGGATTCGACAAGTTAGAATTTTATTATATGTTTTATTATATGTATAGATTAAAAATTATTCATTAAAATATTATTCAAGAACCACAATTACAATATAATTTATGTCTTTATTTAAGGAATTATTACAGCTATTTATTACCTCGTCTGTCGATCGACCTTTTAAAGGTCGATGTCAAAAAGACCCCTGTCTGTCAAGCGACCTTTTAAAGGTCGATTGGTCGCGATGTCATTTAATGTGTGATTTCTCGCATTTAAACTATATTTATTTTTATCTAACTTTTGTAACGTGTAAAGGAAAATACAAGCAATAATATCATACTACATTTCAAAAAAGTAATAACTACAATAATATAATTTTTTGTAATTTGTGCAGACAATTTATTTAAATTTTGGCGGTCTTCGAACTCATTACTTGTGAGTAAAAAATTAATAAAATAGTGTAAAATTATTAGTATAAGGATTGGAATATGATGGAAGGGTAAGTAATTAACAGTTTGTATTTCATAGGATGTGTATTAAATAAAGATTTTATACAGAAATTGTTATATTTGTCAAACATCGTAAGCATTCACGCGCGCTAAGTCCTTATATTTTCACTTTTTCTGAATAAAAAATACACTAGCGAAAGCATTATATTTTTATTAACATGATTTAAATTTAAAACTAAATAACTACGTATAATTGAATTTGTAAATTTTCTATTGGATTTTAAGTAATTATTAATATAATAACACGTAACCCAAATTCGAGCCGCCATTTTTGACGGCTGTTGGATAGTATGGGGAAGGCTTTTTTAATATTGATTAGAATATTCAGATTGATGTTTTTTTAGCATTATTTGAAATTTAGTATTTTATAAAATTATTTTAACTGTTTTCCTACAAAAATAAAAAATGTTTTTTTTTTTAAACAGAACGATTTTTATTTTACAGATATAATTTCAACTTACAGATTACTTTGAAACATTATAAAAATAAAAAAACCTAACTGCATAAAAGCTAACTAAAAAGATGAAAACAAGTTGACGAAGGAATAAAGTATTATGCAGTTGGTGACATACATATGTACATCTCGCGACAAGAATGAAACGTATTTTTTTATTTACAGCTTTTTAATTTTATTAGGCATTTGAAGTTATAATAGGTCTTTTGAAATTGCCGTTCTACAATATTTACTGGCCATTGGAAACGTAATTTATGAATGGCCGGCAATAAATTCTATATCCAAATGTATTTTATTTTAAAAGTATGGAGTTCTATTTTTGAATTCAGTCGTTTGTTTATTAATTAGTGTTTTGTTTTCACTACATTTGTTTGTCTTCATCAATATGAACGCAATAAAAATACGAGTAATTATGAAATACGAGTTCCATCGCGGTAACAATCCCGCACAAACGGCTCGCAATATTAATGACGTGTACGGAGTGCCGAGTGAACACTACAAACGAACGCACGACTCGTTATTGGTCTGAACGCTTCCAACATCGAAATTTTGATCTTAAAAAATTAACCCCGTGGTCGCCCGAAAACTAAAATCAGTAACGACGCATTAAAGGCGATAGTGGAAGCTGACGATACTCAATCTGTGGATGAGATAGCAGCAGCTTTTAACGTTAGCATCAAAACAATATTGGTACATTTGCATCAAATTGCATCAATAGCATGGGTGCATATTTTGATTAATAGAAATGAAAAATATTTATAAAAAAAAATACTTTAACTTTCTGTATATTAAACGACAATTTCATAGGTATAACCTAATATTTAGCAATTTCTTATCCCAAATTACCTCTAACATGTAAGTTGTGTTCTTTTAAATTTTTTTGTGATCACCAAAAATATTTATTTTGAGACCCCATTCGATTGATTTGGAAGATTTTTTTACAGAGACACAAATTGGCGCCTGATATCCGCCATTTTAATTTTCAACTATTTTTAATTTTTAACTATAATGCGAGTATCGTAGGCTTTATATAGCTTATAGCACTCGCGTAAATACGACACTAACGACATATGAATCATCAAAATCGGCCCACGCGTTTGGTTTCTAGAGTGCCACAAAGGAAAAACATACCTATGTATTTCCTTACATACATAGACTGATAAACACATTACCCTCCTTTGCGTCGCGTTGTCGGGTAAAAAATATGTTTATTTGCATCTCTTACACTAGTATCATGTTGCATTTTATGTTTATTGTAGCTGCACCAAAATTGCTTAAAACATGCCTTATTAGATTACAATATTATGATCGGTGGGGTGAACAAGAAAGACCAATTGTAGGCAATGTAGAGCGGAAGCAAACAAGGGTGTAATATAAAAAACTCTATAAAAACTTTAAAAAAAAATAAACCGACTTCCAGGCTCTAAAATGTAAAAAATAACTAAACGGAGGTTTTCATTTAGAATAGATACCTAATCAGATATTTTCGAAGTCGGTGCCAGCCGACAATATTGAAAGATATAAATATCTAATAAGTAAATATATGTTTTACGTATCGAAATATATTAGATGTGCTTTGCATCGGCTGGCACCGACTTCAAAAATATCTGATTTATATATTATACCACGCCTTTGTTCGTTTCGACGATGTGACTGAACATCGAAGACGTGCTGAACTTTATATGGGAGGAGGTTAGTATAGCTACGTATGTATCTTTACTTAGTGATAATTAGTATTTGTTGCTTTTAGGGTAGATGCTCAACTTTTTTTTTTCAATTAAAAAAATATGTATAAAAAGCTTCTACCTGCCAGCAATATTCATTAAAAAGTGTCCTTTACTTAACAAAAGGCATCCAAAATTTTCAAGTTCAGATTTAAAACATCTGTGAGTACTAATTACAAAATTTTTATACTCTACTATAATTTTGTTTACTACTATAACTACGGAGTCCATTAAATACTCAATACAGTAACTGGCACAATACTTCAATCTTATAAAATTTAATTTAAAAATTTAAATTTAACCCCGACATGTAATTCGCCATTTTGTGGCGGCGGCCATCTTGGATTTGAAATTTATCGTAGTGTGTATTATACTAGTCAACCCTAATTCATTTGATACCCATATTGAGGGAGTTGTGAAATAATATGTAATCCGCTATTTTGTGGCGGCGGCCATCTTGGACCGATTTTCATCAAACATAGGTAGAACACTTCCGAATAATTCACCTTTCTAAGAAAAAACAAAAACAAAATCGGATCATCTCTTCCGGAGCTACTATGCCATAGACAGACAGACACACACACACACAGCACGTCAAACTTATAACTCCCCGTCGTTTTTGTGTCGGAGGATAAAAACAGTTGAAAAAAAATAATTCCTGTCCGAATTAATATTTGAAGTTGTTTTATTTTTTATTGATGTTTTTATTATCATTTTATTTCCATAACATAATCTGTTCAGATGTGATGGAATTGGTCGTATCCATACTTTTTTAGCTGTCCCTTGTAATTCTTATAGTGAAATTGTTAGTTTTCAGAATTGATTTCTGAAATATTCTAATAAGGCAACATGTCTTTTTATTATATTTTTCTAATTTTAAATATCACTAAATTGTAAGATGTTCATATATTTTAATGAAAATTTAAACAGAATTTGCTCTGCGATCCAAAGTTTGAGATGACGTTTTTTAGTACTTATTTTAAAGTGTTTGGTTTATTGTTTAATTCTCGTAAACTAAATAGTTATAAGAACTCAAACTATGTCAGTATAACGTATGTGGACTAAACTATAATATAAATGATTATCCTAAATCTCTTGATCTTCAATGCTCTCAGAATTAAAGTATAAAAAAACCTCTTTTTTATCCAGCGCTAAGTCGCTATGATTGAGACATGTTATTGTAAAAGCTTGTGGTATAAAAAAAATGTACAGTGAGTTGTGTTGTTTTAATCAATTAATATAAAATATTGTATCAATTATTAAATTAAATTGTAACTTTTTAAAATAATAGTTTTATTTTGTAATAATTCCTGTTTTCATACTATATACTGCTAAAAAATCACTTTCAGTAATTTCAACTTAGAATTAACTATATATTATTAAATACAATTGAACTCATTTATATATATATTCTTAGTTTATTTTAAAACGATTCTAACGATATAAGCTTTATATATAGCTTATATATAAAAATTTTAAGAAATATTGTTATTTTAATGATGCGTACATATTTCGCGCAGGTCCTCGGAAAGTAGCCGACAGATGCGCCATATTCTTGTAAAATGACAGCGACAGTTGAGGGGTTATTATAGTTCCTTTTGACGGATTGTTTTCATGATTATATTGTCGTATTTGTTTGTATCATTAACATTCATACATTATAATTACGAGTGTTGTATACCGTATAGCAAACGAGTCGATTACTTCATTGTCGATTACATCATGCCACTTGTATCTATTAGACTGCTCTCACAGTGTATATACATATACTTTACAATAATCATCTGGAGTTCAACGATTGTCACAAGACAACGAAAGTTTTGTACTACATATGAAAAAGTTAGTTGAATGTTAGTGTTCTAATGTAATTCGTTATTTTATGTAATGCTACACTGCGCTTTCATAATATGTACAAATAATATTATTGATCCTTTTTATAATATCTATCCGTATTAATATTATAAATCTGAAAGCTTGTGAGTATGGATGTTTGTTACTCTTTATCTCTGAAATGATCTTTATCTCTGATCTGGATGAAATTTGGCACAGAGAAAGGTTATAGTCTGGAATAACACATAGACCACTTTTTCCCGTGGGTTGGTGGGTTCCCGTGGGGATAGGTTTGTTTTTGTACTCCTAGAGGCGAACCCGAACAAAGCGAGGGTAAGACGCTAGTTTTTACTAAAACAAATAGAGGTCATTTCTACTTACTATAATATTTAAAACGTTATTAGTTTAAACCTTGGCATAATATCAAGGATTAACCTACCAAATACTACTTAAGAGGTAGGTACGTAACAAAAATTATTTTTAGGTAGAATGTCCAATAAACTGTTAGTTATAGATAGAAACAGCTGTTCAATTACACCTTTCCGATTGATTTTTATTTTTTATTGACATGCGCTCAATTGTTTTGATGATAATAAATTATTTATTTATTTTTGTGTTATTTGATTTGTTCTTGTTGTTTTCCATTTATTTTCTTATTACACATTTTGTTCAAACTTGTTTTATATCTAAACTTATAATTGGTATTAATTGTAGGATGTCTATAAAATTGATTGATAACTGTAAATCTAAAATAGACGGGTATGTTATACATAATAACTACAAGCCGTTATCGCCTACAACAAACAAATTCACGTACATACATAAAATTTTTATGATAGGAATGCATATTAAATCATTTCTCTTATTATGCACCTTGTAAACAGCGCCCCGTCGCGTTAACGAGCGTGTAATAAAAAGTATTACTCCTGAGAAATTACTTCTAAGGCATAAATCTTAGAGCGACGTTTTATGTTGAATTACATAAAAAGGAAGCCCTGTAACTCAATGGGTACACGTAAACTTTTGATTTCGTGGCAATTATTCTTTTTAAATTAATGATTCATTAAGTATTAAACATTTTTTTAACTCAAGAATTTAATAAGCATTTACTAACATTATAATAAGTATATTTGTCGGTTTGTCTTATTTTCACGCCGTGATTGAGGACACTGAGGAACGGATTGGCGGTTTTTTTAGCAAAGAAATAATTGTATAGATCAGAAAAATACATATCATCCTGGCGTGTCAAGTGTTTTCCAAAATGGATTAGAATATTGCAAAAAAAAAGGTTTTAAGTATTGTTATGGCATTATAAAAGGTAGGTCACTAGTATACAATAATTGATCAATCTATACTTAAACTTTTACCGAAGCTTGAAAAAGCCAATAAGTTCATTATAATATATATAAGTTTTACATTAATATTTTACTTTAGAATGTTCAGTATAGTAATTTAAATTTTAAGCTCATTCCCAGAACTATATTATGTAAATAATATACAATTAGAGTTTTAAAATAATAGTAACACAATGATAGTGACCTAACATTATATTGTTTTAATAAAAAAATATGTTATTCTTAGGTTAATTGTTTTTAAATACCCAGGTAGGCGTAGATTTATTATATTTAAAAATACCCATTTCGTTTTAATTATTATTAATTTATTATGTATTCAAGGATAACAAACTCATATACTCATTTACTTTGAAACAACAATGAAGCGATGTTTGTTACAAAATAAATTATTGTAAACAAATTACATATAATTATCTACATCGTTGATAATAAAAATCTTTGTATGGTTAAAGTAATTAAAATATATAATTTAATTTGTATTGTTTAAAAACAAAACTGATTGAAAATTAAAGCATAAAAAATAATATGTAAACGATATAACCGTGGTCTGTTGTAAAATTGTATTTTTTTATATTATCTGATGTGGCTACATACTAAAAGATAATCAGAATCTATAAGCGTATAATTTTACAGATTAAGTCTCGTTCTAATTAGTAATAATTTGTAAAATAATATAGGTACTTTAAAACATTTTACTGATGAGAGCTCGTTCTAGAGCAATTTTTTTTCAACATTATGCGAATGGCAGCAAAGCTAATAAAAACAAGTGCACATAAAAGCCGCCGAACCGGCGCAGTATGCGTAACGGCGTGGGTGTGCATGTGTGTAACCGTAAGATATGCCGCGGTTAGATGAGGAGTGTAGCTCGCGGGAATATCATTAGACGGGGCTCGCTCCTGCGCTTGTACTTATCGACTAACGGACTTAGCGCACTGACCGGGCGGCGCCTCACTTAGTTCCCATGTACTTGTCTAGCTTAAATATATTACACTAGCGACTCACCTTCGCTTCGCTCTGGTTCGTCCCTGGCTTGATTCCCCATGTAAACTTTCATCCCCATTTTCACATCCTTAAGGGATGATTTTCGGGATAAAAAGTACCTATGTCCTTCCCTGGGTCTCAAACTATCTTACCAAATTTCATCTAAATCGGTTCAGTAGATCCAGAGTTTACACCTTTCACAAAAGGTACTTCTTTATAATATTAGTATAGATAAATAAATAAACTAACCCAAATTTATGGCGCTGAAAGTGATTTTCAGTATTCACGCGATGACGCGACGGTCTAATATTTTTATGGACAAAACAAATTAAATGAGATCGCAATAATTTTAATTTTATCGTAATAATTATGCTTATAATATTGACCACATATAAATCAAAACAAAGCATTAATTATTATTATTATTCATTTTTATATGTTAAATAAAATTTAATAAATTTGAAGTTATAAATACAAATAACATAAACCTATGTATTAATAGTATTTTAATACAAGAAAATTTATTCAATATGTATAATTTAAGTTAAAAATTGACCGTTCAGATTTTTTGTGATATTGCTCGGAGATTGTGTAGATATTTTATTACAATAAAAAAGCTTGGCTGAATAATAAGAGCTATATTCCAGTTTATCCTCATTTAAGGGTATTTAGAAAACATTTTTAATAATAATTGTTTTCGGCACGGTCATTGCGAGAAGCGTTCGCGGCGGGCATTCACCTCGATCCGCATTCAATAGCATCTCGGCTCGTGGGACATTCGCTAAAAATACGTGCGGCGACGTGCCACGCATTATAATATGTTACAAGATCTGAGCTAGGCCGTGATTCGTAGAACGACTCACGCAAATGAAGTTGTACGATAAGCACAATGTACAGACACACATTGTGTATATAAAAGAATTGGTAGTGCTTAAGAATTTACAAATTTTTTCGAAGAATTAGTTTCTGCCGGTCGTAATTTATTCGAAGGACATCGAAAGTGCATCGATCGATGTTTTGTTTCCAAAAAAGTGCAGGCAGAACCTGTTTTATATTAACACGTTATTGTGATTAATATGAATCGGATGGGAACGTCGACCGTACCGGTTTTAAACCTTCGAAGAGGTGGAATGGTTAGATATCGCTTTAGAATTATATTTTATAACTAAAATATTATAATCCCTGCTATGTTTTTGCTTGAAGAGAAAAATTGTCTTTTTATAATGTACGCCTAGAAGGTTGGTTATGTATGATTCGCACCATTATCTATCGTACGTAGTATAAACAGTATCACGTGGCCAGATTTCATACTTTATTATTGTTATCGCGTTATTCATACAAGATCTGTTTGTTGTAGCGGAAGCGAGACAGGTCCGCGCCTTAATTATGTAACTCTGCTATATGCCTAGCGTAGTAGCGAATATTTCGCTTGACACGTAATACATTGCCGCTCAGAACGGTTTAAGCGGGAATAAGTTTTCTATATAATTTGCTTTGTATATTACGTTTTAAGGTATATCCGATACGATATTGGAAGCTAACATTTTTATTGGCATTGCGGGATAAAATAGCCGCCGAAATTCTATGCTAATAATATGAAATTTTGGGGTTATTTAGAAATATGGTTTCTTTTTGTCTGATATATTGACGTGATTTTTTTTAAATAAATATTCGCCAAAAGTATCTTTAGAAGTAGATATGTCATTAAATTTTGTTTGGATATAGTAAATCTTCTCAAAGTTCCAATTAGAGTTAATGCCAGGATTCTGTTTTCTGCTTATAGAACTATAGGATATCTAAATCTTATTAATATCTTGTATAAATCACAGTATAGTCAAAGATTGATGTCGCTTGGTTTGTTTCTAGTCAAAGGGAACGGTTAAACTTAGCCATGTATAATGTCTTCCTGTGGGCTAATTTGGTATACTTGTTTGATTTTCTAAGAATCGAACATCACTGTTAATAGCACATCACCACACTTTTTGTATGCCTTAATGAAATAGTTGGCTTCGTTAGTAATGGCTTTTATTATTTTTTTGGTTAATTCTTATTTAGAAATTATTCTTAATATCAGATTCTTGTTAAATGTTTGCTTTTTGCTATACTGTATGTTTTTAAAATATTTTAATTGGCAAGAGAGAAAAATTAACATAATGTTAAATATACCATCCAACGGAAGAATCTATTTAAATTCATAATAATTATAACATCCAGAGTACTTTACCATGACTGATGTTCACCAGTGCATTTGCATGTCAAGAAATGTTTAGTTAAGCGATGGTATCAGTCCTGATCATGGGGGTAATTTGCGGTGGCAACGAACCCCAGGCCCGCATGCATTGTCCAGCACAATATGGGAGTTATGGCGACCGCATTGATTTTAGTACTCTACTGAGATATTGAAAGCCATGGTTTGACATACATTGTAGGTAGTTGGAAAGCTTGAGAAACATAATGTTTATTGGCTCAAAATTACTACACGCGCATGCGGATTTGTTATGAAATATTGAAATAGAAAATAATCTTTATCGTATTTCTTGTAAAAATCTCAATGTTTTTGCGTTATTTCATATCAGGGTAAGTAATCATAAAATAAATATTTCGTTATGAAAGATGTTAATTTTACAAAAAATCATGTCAATCTGTTTCTCTGTTGCTGAGTAAAGAAGGCCAATTTAGGTGCTATTTTCTGATTCAAATCTGTTGAGCTATTTTGACGTGAAGAATTAGTAACAAAGACTTATGGGAATTAATGGCATTTTTATACATGCACTTAATTCTGGCACTCGAATTTATCTTATTCATATCGCACACGGTTAGACTTTCTTGTCACTGAAGGTATCTTAATATTGTGATTGAAAGACATGTTGATGTGCGGTATTGCAGAGTTGAATCAGCCCGCATGTTCCTCATCCGGTATGATGAATTTATTTTACCTAGTGTGAAAGTTATGGATTATATTTATTTGTTCTTATTTAACTAAATATTATAAATGTAAAAGTTTACATGTTTGGATGGATGTTTGTTACTCAATCACGCCAAAACGGCTGAACGGATCTGGATGAAATTTGGCACAGAGATAGATTATAGTCTGGAATAGCACATAGGCTACTTTTCATTCTGGAAAAATGTACTGTTCCCGTGGGGTCGATTTGTTTTCGTTTTTCTAGAGGCGAACCCGAGCGAAGAATAGGTGAGCCGCTAGTGGTATAATAAAGTCTACATAGATTTCTCCAAAGTGTTTTTTATATTTTAAATTTGTGCTACGTTATACTTAATCTATATTTATGTGGGTACCTACTATAATAAAATACGTATTTGATACAATAATAATATATTAACATGGTAAATTTGCGTTTGTGAGATCATTTTATAGTCAAATTCGTAGTGTTTAGAAATTTTAATCAGTCGGTCGCTTAGTTTTAAAAACCATCAATATATGTAAATACTAGCCTTTAATTTCTGTGAACTAATTATAGATAGTTCTTTTAACGAATGTACATAAAATAAATAACATTTTTCGGTATCAGAAACAACATCGAATATTCTCGAGCGAAATTAATCTTATCTAGATCTCGTCGCGGTCGCTTCGAAAGCTATTTAACTGAGCTTTGCACGTAAGAATTTTTCTTGACCTTCTCGCCTGACCTTTGCATGTTATTTCATGATGTGAATAGTGTTATGTAATTATGAGATATCTACTTAAGAAAATAATTCCTAGCAATGAGCGACTCGTTATTTCCATTAATTTTATATAAAAAAAAACCCAGCTGATATTGCTTTTATAGCATCCATCTATGTATGTAATTATGTAACAAAGTAAAGCAAATGAAGGGGGTGAATACTGCTTAAGCAGATATTAATAATAGAATGTGTGCAAATAGCGTCAATTATTTGAATTACAATACAATGTACTTTAGTTTTTCTCAGATTTTATTGTAACTAAATACCCCCTTTTTTGTAATTAGATTACTTCCACTCGGCGCTTTATTTTACTGTAAAGTTATCGGTATATAGTAGATACAAAATGAACTATAACACGGTGCATCGTTGCGCAAGTCTGCAATTATTGCATTGGACGACGCAAGCGCACTTCACTTTCACCACCCTCGCTATTTGTTACACGTTGTAGATGCCGATGTCATTGCTACAAATATGTAGTACAGCTTTATATGACAAGGTTGTCATGCTTTCATCTATGGGTCAAGAAATATGATGATTAGGTTTATGATATATATGTAGGTACATAGAATGAATTATGTCTTTATGTCGCAGTCTAAAATATAAATGCGAGAACGTTCAATTCGTAATATTGTATGGAGTTGTATACTTCTACTTTATAAACGTTAGTTGTAGTTGTAAGCTCCCCCCAACTCGGTCTGGTGAAACTATTAAGGTCAATTACATCAAAAGCATACTGTTAATTCGAAAAATAAAAAAAATAATATTCCGGACAACGATCACTTAGTGTTCATCGTCAAGTTCTAACATCAGATAATAGATAATATTAATAAAATGTATGTGAATGCACTCTGGTTCGGTAAGGAAGCACGTGGTCACGACACCACGCGCTGTTTGTTAATTATACACCGGATGCGCACTTCCTCTAATTCAGACGCTACTGTACCCGGCACCGCCCAAAAATTACACCGCGGGGATATTAACTTTATTCCCCATTGACATTTTTTGTGCTCATCAAGAAAGACGAGATAAAAAAGACCTCGAATTTTACGTATTATTTTGTTTCCGGTTTCGAATTAACGCTCTTTGATGCAAATTATCTTTTTTTTTTTGAGGATAATTTGCATTATTTAACCTCTAAATTCACAAATTCAGCAATATGAATATTTTTGGTATTACAATATGTATCAGGCAGGATTATAATTTTCATTAATATCTCGTATATATCACGGTTTGTTGAAATATATTATTACTAGCGGACCCGACAGACGTTGTCCTGTCTACACGTCTTTAATTTGAAAATTTCAAACTTTTTGGACAAAATTGTGAATCTAAACCATTCCCAGATCCCCTTGAACACATACAAAAAATTTCATCAAAATCGGTCCAGTCGTTTGAGAGAAGTTCAGTGACATACACACTCACAGAAGAATTATATATATAAAGATTGCTTTTATATCGAGATTCAGTATGACAATCGACTTATATGTATATAACTCTATATCGTGCTCAGACTTACTGCATATTATATACATGTATGATGTAACCCAATCCCCTATAGTGGGTTTCCATTACACTTAGTTGACGAGAATGTAAAAACATGATACATATAATATATTAGCGTTACCCGCGGCTCCGCCCGCGTTCAGATAACCAAAAACTAAATTCTTAGGTTTTACATAGTATTAGTATACTCTTACATTGCAGTTTTTGTTTTTTTTTTCAGAAATGAGACATTTTCTCACAGTAAAAAGTATCCTATATGTTGACCCGGATAACCAGCTATCACTATACCAAAAATCAAAATCTGCTTAGTAGTTTTCTCGTGATGCGGTAACAGACAGACAGACGACAAAAAATCTAAAAACTATAGATTCGGCCTCTGTATAATAATGACTATTTCGATAAGATTTTCCAAAAAATTATTGATGTACAGATTCGGCTTATGATATAGACTAGTGAAAATACAATACGAATAAGTTTTTAATCGATCACACGAAGCCTTATTTACTTAGGCTAGAGTAAACGCTACCACGCTGCTGGCTAGTTTACGTTATCGTAAACTTATTATTTTCATGCATATAAACACTTAATGACTCAATATTAATTGATTAATTAATTTCCTTTATTATGTTTTAGTAAATTGTTTGCAATTATTTATAATTTACATGAAATTTTCTGCAACATATCCGGACGTAGGTACATTACAGATTAATTTTGTAAAACTCGATTTTTTTTTCTTAACTCAAGAACTGTTTGAACCCAAAATTTTAGATTACTGATTGATTGAATATAATATAGAATCGGAAATTAAAACATTTATTCTATGACAAATATCTCTATCTATCTAAGTAAAAGTTTGGAAAAAGAAACGAGCTTTTTGCATGTGTGCCGTAAGTTTTACGAATAAATATCGATAATCGGATGTGACCCGCAGACATTCTGCTCTGCCCGAACGGCATCTATGCTAATTTGGATTATAAATGTCGTCGCGTGGGAGTTTAATTAGTGATTTGGAGTCTACATCGCCGCTGACAAACTTTTGATATTCTTTTTATAACGTAGCAGTGCGCTTTATCTTGATTATTTCTTTGTGTTACGTCTGTTGCACTCTGATATAACGTGAGCTTTAGTTATTTAGTATTCCTCATAGGTTAACAATTGTAGAGATTCTCATATTTCTTATCACTGACACAAATTATTGCAAAATAAACTTGTCAAATTACTGGGTTTATATATTTTTTGCTGGACAATATGTGCAACGATATATATATATATATATATATATATATATATATATATATATATATATATATATAATTATTTATTATATATACATATATAGTCATAGTGTAGTATGGACTAGTTATAGTTGCGATAATGTAGACAAAAAAACCTCCTAAAAGATAAGCTTGATATCTTGAAAATTGAGCTGGCGTGGGGGGGGGGGTCCCTTTTCTATTTAAAATACATTGAAAAAAAAACTCTTTTCTTTATTTTCATCGTGAAAACAATTTTTTTTAATTTCACTTTTCGTTATATTGTAGGAAATTAAATTCTCTACAAAAAAGGTCTCTTTAATTTTTTCGCTAAACCGCACAGAAAAATAGTTACAAGGCTTTAAAAAACGAAAATTATAAAAAATCTAAAATATTTTTTTTTTTGTTCTCAACAACAAATTATTTCTTAAAAATCTTTTAAATATCTATATTCAGTCAGCGATGTTGTTGGACAACTTTCCGCAGATATTTTTTAATACAGATAAACATTGTTTATCTGTATTAAAAAATATCAAAGTAGTAATCGATATTGCTGAGAGAGGGGTTGCTCCAGTTGAGGAATTTAATCAGTTCGCCACTAAAGATGAAGACAAGAAACAACATCTGTGGAAAGTTGTCCAGCAAATTGCAACAAGCAGAATTTTTTGAACTTTAACAGCCAAGAAGAGTATTGTATTGAGAATACATATATTGAAAAAAATTAATGTATACGTTAAAACAATGTATAATTGAAAATTATAAAATAAATTTACTAATAAGTTAATAAAAAAGAATGTTGTTCTATTTAATAGAAAAATTAATACGCACTTTTTTGACTTTATATTTTTCGTTTGTTTTTTTAAAACCTTGTAACTTTTTTCATATGCGTTTTAGCGAAAAAATGAAAGAGACCTTTTTTGTAGAGAATTTAATTACCTACAAGATAACGAAAGGGGAACTTTAAAAAAATTTTTTTTCGACGATTTACAATGAAAATAAAGAAAAAGTTTTTTTCTTAATGTATTTTAAATGGGAAAGGGGGCCATACGCCAGCTCAATTTTCAAGATATCAAGCTCATCTTTTAGGATGTTTTTTTTGTCTAACAAAGAAACTTTTTTGGATGTACTTAAAAAAAAATATTCTGACGCAGTCTAATGATTATATCATTAGTTATGTTCATCAACAACGTACTACCTAACAAGAGCACTCAAATAGTGCTCGTTTTAATATTTAAAAGAGTATGCTGCCTAGTAACAATTATGTATATATATTTTATTTGTACACTTAAAAACCTTTCGAACTCGCTCCTTACAACATCAAAAAGACGACCGTTGTGACAGATTACTCTCTCATTCGAGTCACACTGAAGAGGGGCTGTTGACGCGCTTTCGCTTAGAACAGACAGCCGCGTACTGCTTTATAATTACACTTAGTATTTTCATATTAAAATTGTTTTGCAAATTTTAACCAGTTACTAAGTTGAGTTAATATAGAAATCGATATATGCGTGGGTATTATACTACGGAGAACATTTACAACGAGGTCGCTAGCTAGGCCTGTCAATACTGCAGTGTACAATTACGCTAATAGAGCATTGCCTGTGCTTTGTGACTATGTTTCAGGGATCAGCCTTGCAATAAACGTCCGCAGTACGGAATAATAATATAATTAACATTTACAATGTACTTGTATAACTAAAACTCACAATTACTTTTAGCAACACACCTGTACGATATGGATATGTCTTATCACTAATTTGTCATAAGCTAACATTTACCACATGTAACTTGCTAATTAATTTATTACAATACTAGAGACACGCCCTCGCTTCGCTCGCGTTCGTCCCTAGATACGTTTTAACGGTTAGTATGAAATAGATGGTCTATATATAATAATATGATATAGATATATATATATATATATATATATATATATATATATATATATATATATATATAGCCTATAGCCTTCTTCACTAATCTATCTAATGCAAAAATAATTTTTCAAATCGGATTGGTAGTTCCTGAGGTTAGTGCGTTCAAACAAACAAATTTTGTCTCTTTATAATATTAAGTATAGATTATGACATTTTTACATTTGCTAAAAGTACCTAATAGGTATGTATGCGTAATACATTATCTATGGTTTTGTCTAAGCATATTCCAAAGACTATTGAAGTCTCTAGGTACCTATGCTAGCACAGCGTAATGAGGTCACTCGCCATCGTCGAGGCGGCTATTACACTTGCAGAAATGCATCGTAGAAAATTAATTCTTTAAGAAATCTTGTATAGCCTGTAGGTAGGTACCGTGTTATTAACTTTGTACGAAATGAGCTTTTGAATGTCAAATGACTTATTATTCCCCGACGCAAAAACGACAGGGTGTTATAAGTTTGATGTGTCTGTGTGTGTGCCCGTCTGTGGCATCGTAGCTCCCGAACGGATGAACCGATTTTGATTTTGCTTTTTTTTTGTTTGAAAGGTGAATTGGGAATGTTCTTAGCTATGTTTGATGAAAATCGGTCCAAGATGGTCAGGCAGGGGTTTCTAAAAATTTTAATTTATCACTTGTTTCCATATATCTATGTAATATTATCGCTTGTAATCTTAAAATGTATACTTAATTTATCGCTGATACCCTGACACTTTTCCTCTACAGAAGCGATCGTTGAATATTTATATGATCGTTCATTCACATACGTGACCTTTATATTGACTCTTGATAGTATTAAAGACATTTGTAAATAATTCATTACGCATGTATTTATTAAAAAAAAACCTTCGCTTTAACGGCTTTTATATTATCTATTGTTAAAAATATATCTGAGATTAAATAACTAAAGAAAAATATATAAAAAAATATATTTTTCATTGTATGTAGGCAGGTACTGATACGAGAATAATTATAATTAGTCAAACGTTTAATGTGCATAGCCATGATTAAAACCTCTTTACTGTTGTTTTAACTTAAACTTAACATACATTGTATTGACAATCATGAATAGAAGAATTATTTCCTAGTTTGCTTAGTTAAAATGCAAGTTGCGAATCTCGTCGTAGTAGTTAGGTAGATGCGTCGGTATGGATATGATGCACTTGACATACTTAAAGACAAAGCAACAAATTATCATGTGCGCAGAGAGGACTGTAGTTCGTTATTTTATTATTATAAGTATAATATTCCATGATGTTTCTTTACTTTAACCAAAATATTGTAATATTTTTGTGCTAGTAAAAATATAGCAAGGCAATTATAATGCTTAACGGCTGTTTTTTAAGTTACTTGTTTACTTATCTTTATGATTTTTACCATAAAACCCTGGTGCAACGCGCTCACGGCTCAACTTTTATCGTATTTTATGCATTTCAAAAAGCAAGTTAAAATTTAAAACTTTTTATTACATTTTTTATGACCTGTTTTAAATTGAATGCATCTGAAATTCATATTTAAAGCTCAGTAATTAATATTTTTACTATTTCGTTTATTTTCTATCGTTTATGTTATTTTAATTGCGTTAATAGAGTTTAATAATTAACATATGGTATGGTAGAGTTTATTAGCAATAAATATAATTTATTTAATTAAATGAAGCTAAAGATTTTGCTACAAAATGTACTCAGAATTATAATAAGCACGCATTTGTAATAAGGGATTTACCGTTTAGCCCGGTCACCAAAAAAAGTATCCAGTTAGTTATAATAAAATAATGTAATTTAAGATTTTCCCGTATGTAATAAATAATTATAGCATTAATTAATATTGAATGTTTATTATCAATGCAATATTAATTAGGTACACAATACACATACTATACAACGATACAATTGCTACATATAACGGATAAACGGAAGACTAACTCGTATAAAAATTGGAAATCTATACATATAATAAAATTGTAACTAAGCCGAATCTGTACATTAAATATTTTTTGGAAAATCTTAATGAAATAGTCATTATTATCGATACAGAGGCCGAATCTATAGTTTTTAGAATTTTTGTCTGTCTGTCTGTTACCACATCACGAGAAAACCACTGGACAGATTTTGATGAAATTTGGTATGATGATAGCTGGCTATCCGGGTCAATATATAGGATACTATTTACCGCGGGAAAATATCTCATTTCTGAGAAAAAATACAAAATCTGCAATGTAAGAGTATACTAATATGTAAAACCTAAGGATTTGGTTTTTGGTCATCTGAACGCGGGCGGAGCCGCGGGCAATGCTAGTAAATAATATAACGTTATAAATATATATTTTAGGAAGTTGTATAATATTAGCGAATGTTTATTACATGTTATATTCGCATGTTGATTTTTATCGTTTTGTACGATAGACGGTTATCGCGGCAATGCAGCGCGTAATTGTTTGCGCGACAGATAAGCCGCGGGCGTGGCGACGCATATACGTACGTACGTACAGTCGACGCCGTGTTGCCGAACCTGACCTCATATTTTCAGTCGGATCAGTGGAATAAATGCTATCGCACATAAATTCGAATCGACGTCTAACATGAAATTATTATTGAACTTTGCTAAAGTTCATACCTGCTACATATATCAATCAGCCTTGTGTATGTTTTTATAAGATTATGTATTGTTACGAAATGTTCTCGTCGTTTTTAACTACACTATCGTAAAGTGTAATATTTATTGTCTTTATTAGCAAATTCATTCAAAAAGCTTTTGGCAACGATCAGACAGGCTAGATACTGGTTTGCCTCTATTGGAGTAGATACCTATAAATATACTTATAAAGAAATATGATGACAACTTAATTTTCATATGATGCGATAAATTATCAAAATAAGAAATGACATCTGTAGTTTCTAATAATACTAAACGTCTATAACGAATGTTCGTTCGTTTTAACTTTTCTTACGTCGTTGATGGGAGTGGTATGCGGCATTGCGACTTTGTTTTTTGTATCGACTCGCCCGGCCTATCTGGCCATACCATCTATTACTGTTTACTAGTAATGTGCATTATTGATTCAAAACGTTTTTATGCAAAGCCTATAACGACTGCGACTTATCAGGAATGACTAAATGCGCATATCAGATAAAATAGAATGCCTATTATAGCAATTTTTATTGGTCAATCTGCGAGATTGTATTGACATGGACCATTAAATTACGAAACAAGGATAATTGAACAAAAACTCTATGAAGATGTAAGCCGCTAAGGTAATTTACTGTAATTTATTAATGCTATATTGAATGACGCGGTAAAAATTTTCTACGTAACGCAATTATTTAAAATCTGTTTGTATGCAGCATGTAAAATGTTAATTATATACTATCTATTGAACGTATGAAAAGTCGCTCACGTATGTTCCTTTTTTTAAATTTTATCGTCAAGTAAACACACAGGACTCTATTATTACCGGATCATGCTGAAGGGTAGCGTTAGGTATTAGCAGGACGATTTGATGTTCGAAATGGGGCTCCTGTGACGAGATTGCTTTTAAATCACGTTATGCGCTCGATGCACGCCGACGCAGTCGACCACCCTGCCGGAGATGCATAGGCACATATAGCTACGTCCTATAGTCGTTTAATTGTGTACAAGCTTACCGTCTAGGTTTTTAGTAGGATCAAATCGATAAAAATGCCGACAGATAGATACGTAATGATTATATGTAACTACTTTTTACGCTGTGCTTGTGTAATAATTAAGTAATTAAACCGGTATTTAAGAATAAGAAACAATAGCAGAATATTGCGCGATCGATTTACGTCGAACTCTACATTGACATTGAAACAATGAAGCTTAATGATCGTACTCGTAATATTTCTATAATCTTTTTTTATTATGTAATATACTAGTACATAATTTATTAAGCAGTGCTTGGCAAATTCAAAATATACTATATATTCAAATAGCACTTTTGAAGCTACCATCGGCCCGGAAGGCAGTTCTGCTGGGAAGAAAGTAATTAATAATATGAACACCACCCTTGGGCGACTGGGCGCCGCCAGGAACTCGCGCAGCCACCGCGCACCGCATTCCCAATTTTACCGTGAGGATGCGGCCGTGTCATTGCATTGTATTCTAATATCGGGACGCCATTGAACACACGTCCTCAACAGGTCAGAGATGTGTGAATGAACTCACAATGACGGCATGTACTTAATTGTACATACTAATAATAATACTTGACTTTCAGAGGTGATATCAAAAGATTATTTCGTAAAAAATATTTCATATGACCAATAATCTAAACATTTTTTAAACTAACAATTGTGTATGTGATCAACTTGTTAGTAATAATATCGATAGTAATAGGTATTTGTATAACCTTTATCGTACTGCACTTAATAGTTAAGTTAAAATGTTACATTGAATTGTATGCAATAACAAACTCTACTTTATTGCTGTGCTGTAAATGTCACCTACCTATTACAAAGCTATATTCCCCCGTTGATTTGAAATGAAATTCGATTGACTGTTGAAATCCCGTTAGCTAACTTTGTTCTAACGGCCACCCGTCGGATATCAGCGCGGCCGCGACGAGACAAAGCGCAGTTTCGCCTATTTCCTGCGCAGACAGGAAGTGTTGCAACGTCTTCTAACATCGCTGACTACCTGAGGAAATGTTATTTTGGTACTTTTAGTTTTTACAGTCAAACAATTTTGCATCTCTGAGGGAATTATTTTACTTTCGGTTTCTAAATCTACGGCGAATTATAGCCTAACGTACAGAACGACTGATTAATGATTATGCTATTTACAGATTTATCTTTTTTAGTTTGTAACAAAAATTGTATGTTTTATTTACAACTAGCGACTCATCCTCATGTCGCTCAGGTTCGTCCTAGGTATTGATAGGAATTGATTTTTTTTTCATTTTTTGATACTTATTCTGCTATTTGGGGTGAAACATGTCCAACAAAACAAAGATCATTAAAATCGGTCCAGCCGTTCTCAAGTTATAAGTGTTGTAACAAATCCGAGTTTGTTTTATATAGGTAGATATGTATAGATTTCTCACATCAAAATTTCAAAAACTTAACCTAGACGGTGATTTTGCAAGGAAGTTGCTCCTTTATCTTTTGCTGACGTTAATTAAATCCCAGCGCAATTTCGCTTCGCAGCAACATCTAGGATGTGATATTTTGAAATTTCCGTTAGCGATGACATCTTTGTCGGCTATGTTTAAACTAGCTACATTAACTTGATTTACGGCAAAATTTCGATATCAGAAGGAAATTGATTTTCAGAAACTATGCCTTTGGATCTTTTGTCAATGTGCGTAAACGTTACAGAACTATTATTTCTACTTTTCAACCTTCCCCGTGCAAGTCATTCAGTCAATTTCTTAAACAATTTTCCCTCTCCCCTGTTCAAGCTTTATCTTGCTCTGTCAAATAATTCTTCATGACTTTGAACTGAGTGCAATTTTAAAAGAAACATCGCATAAAATTCAATCGAACGGGCGTTTGGCGTAACGTCACGCGGGGTGCGCCTACTAACCTATTTCTTTCCATGTTTTAATCGTAACCCTATGCCGCTTACATAAGGACTAAAACGGCAAGACATGCGGCATGAAAGAACCTTGTAACTCCGTGTAATGAAGTGCAAGGCAGTCGCCTTTCTACGGGCGAGCTGCGTTACTCAATCCCATGAATATAAATCGTATAAATAAATAGCAGATGCGCGAAAAACTCACCCCGACGATAACCGTCAGACACTTAGCATAATAATCGCGGGGTGGGGAGTCATAGTAAAGAGGGAGTCGCCTCCCTCGCCCTGACACGATTCTCACGAAGCGACTTCCTTTGCAGCTAATGAATGGGCACCGACGTAAATATGACGGTGACATAACTGACGCTATATGATACAACGCGATGCGACGCCGCGAACTTGTGTGAAAAAGTTATTTGTTATTATTATTTTATTTTCATAGAATACACCTGGATTGGGTTCACTATTCGTTTGTCCTTAATTATACCTTGTTAGTAAATATATATACATTGTACGTGTATTTCAATCTTTTTTTTTTTCATTCTTACTTAATACTTTTATATTGTTACTATCGACTCACCATCGCTTCGCTCAGATTCGTCCCTAGGTACGTTTTGCCGCTTAGTATGAAATAGTTTTTTTTTATTTTTCGTGATTTTTTTTTCGATGTTTTCGGCCCAGCAGTTCTCGAGTTATAAGGGTTGTAACAAACCCAACTTTGTTTTATATATTTAGATAGATTTTAATGTCTATTTGTCACTGGCAGCGCTGGTCGGTACTGAACTTTAGCAGAAAGTGTCTACGAGTATGAGTTTTTATATTCAAAACACATAGGTCTTAGTTTACTATAATAGCAAAAAGATTTGTCACATATACATATTATTCTAATAATTACGTTTGCGGGAATCCTTTATAGACAAGTCTTCTGACGATTTTCCTTGAAAACGAAAATAAATATTTATCCCGTAAGTTCTTGAATTTGAAAATACGCTTGTTTAATTATTAACTCATTAATATACTTTGTTGAAAATATGGGTATCTCTTACCGATTTGTACGTTTAAGCTATTCATGTATTTTAGTTTTAGATGAATGTATTACTATAATAATGGACTTTGCCTACTTCACTCGTTCGCATGCCTAGATGCCTAACAATAGCCTATGGTGATAGTCTAAGTACATCAAACTTCATCTAAAGTCCAGCGGTTCATGCGTGAAGGAATAACAAACATACACGCATATAAATTTTCATTAATCTATATAACAGTAGTCCAATAATATTATTCCCTCCACGACCGCGGATACGCCGGCGTTACAGTTAACAATGGATTTCTTAGAAATTAATTAATTTCTTAGAAATTTACCTGGAGGTGTTATGCCATATTTTATAACAGACGGGCGATCCCAAAATATCGATTGTATATTATAGTGGAAATTAGAAGAGAAAGAGACAGGACTATGTTCTTTCTGCTCGCGAGTTAAACTGCACGATAATGGATTTTTTTTAATAATGTTAAACATTGTTAAAACACGGAAACTTTTTTTTGCAAGTAAAAAAAATAATTAAATGATTACAGTGTAATGCATCATACTTTAATTACACATGCAAGTGATTTAGTTCATTTAATGGGTACTGTGTTTTATTTGATAATTTACAATATAAATCTTTATTTATAATTTTTTGCGGTATGAGATAGTAAAAATAAAGTATTTTTTTAAACACATATGTGCACTTTAGTACCACTACTAAACCCCAAGTGAAATTTGACAAGGATTAGAATCCCCAGGCAATCTCGACACAATGATCAATTTCCAGTCCCAAACGGAGTAATATTCCATTTTACAACCCCAACATTTGTGGCTGTTTTAATTGGATGCCTTTTAGAAGATATTTTTATGATTTGTTTTGTTTCGTATATTGATGTGTACATTTTAATATTGTCTTTCCGTTTGGTTAAACATTAACATGCCAAATGATGTATTGATTTATATTTAGATAAATAAATATTTCTAGCTATCAAATAGTAGAGAAGGTCTTCAATGGTCCATTTCTATTTCACCCTCGATCCTAGGGGTACATAATCAAAGGCCGCCATCGTCGTAGACATGTGCACGTGACGTATCATTTGCGCTTTTGTACACCCACTCATTACCGCCCGCCGCCCGGCAGCAGGCCGTGACCGAGGGGTGCTTGATGCGATTTAGTGCATCTGATGTTCTTTGATCGCTGAATTATCGTTATTCGTTACATTCATTGTAAAAGTTTAAAAGCACTTCGATTAAAGCAATTGCCTCACTGATGGCATTAAGTAGTTGGATGGTGTCACTGAAACAGGTATTTGACGACACGTTTGGCTCAGTTTGTAGTGCTTGCTGTGCCAGCGGTCGCGGGTTCTAGTCCTGCTGGGGGCATTCATTTGTGTGATGAGCACAAATGTTTGTACTCCAGTCATAAGTTTTTAATGTTTATATTTATAATATGTATGTATTTAAAGTTAGTTAAAAGTTAGTTAATTATGTGTAGTGTATCAAGTATCTGGTATCCATAACACAAGCCTCGCAGCTTACCATGGAACTAGATGGTGCTGTGTGACAGTTAATATCCCAACATATTTATTATTATTTATTTATCTATTGGTATGATGGCATGATACTTGTTAATTACCGGCAGTTAAGTTAATAAATTTCATAGACTGGCTATCTATATCTATTGCGTGACTATAATGTTTAACATGAAATTGAATATGTTTCAGTGTTTCCAATAAATGTATATTTCCTATAATAATCAATAAATCTGTCATTTTATAACAGAACGGAATTATTTAACACTAATAGCAATAAATAAGCTTAGGTAAAGACTCAAGACTACATATATACTATATATATATATATATATATATATATATATATATATATATATATATATATATATATATATATATATATATATATATATATATATATATATATCGATTTCTAACATTAAAATTGGTCTCATAGCATTGTGGTTGTCTCATTTTCCGCGCCGGGAAATCTAAAGATATCCTAGCGTGTAATCGCATGACGCATATAATTGTTTTCTCCGTACTCACTGTTACATAAACCCATGACTATTGTGACGTGGAAGCATATTAGTACTTCGTGGAGATTCCGATAACATGAACAATTACTGACTGATTAGTGACGTTGTTCTTGTCACTATTATCATATTTTTTTATGGTTGTGATTAAAATGTCAAAGAATATAACATTAATAGATAATTTATTTTGTTATGAATTATTATGTATTTAACTTTAAATAATTAATTATTTAATTAATAGGTTTTAGTTTTTACTTACTATGTAAGACATAAGCAAAAAGATTTTAATACATATTTTATTTTATGCCCACATATTCTATAGTTTTTATTTCTATATTTAGTTTTGATGTCTCGTTAATTATTATTAATATAGTAACAAAAATTAAATTATATTACATATCTGCAAAAAAAAAACATAATAATATTTAGTGTTTTTTTTTATTTTAAACTTAATATTTATACTTTACATAAAAAACTAAGTGTTTAAGGCATGTTACACCAGTTTACAGTCACGACAACGACAAGTGCCACGGGTCCGCGTTAATTTGTCACATGATAACATCGGCCGCGCCTCCGTCACGCTCGCTAACGTACATTGGGTTAGACTAAACACGCTGCTTAAACTGAATTCTTTACCGTTTCATTGTTAAATGGTAAATTATACTCATAATTTAATAAACTTATATCACTATAAAAGTCATATACCATAGATTTTACCGTAATTTATCAGAATTATTCGCATAATAATTAATACGACGTAAATACATTGTAGGTAATAGTTCTCAGAATTTACAACTACAGTCTCACGGTCCATATTAACACTGCACTTGTAAAGTGTCCAATGTTGCCACTCAATCCGTAGCTTTTCTTAATTTATTGCGTGCTTTAAGGGCTTGCAAAGTGTCGTTAGGTTAAGAATGTTACAAGCGCGTTTGTCAACAGATAGGTACCTGGGAATAGGAATAATGTTTAGTTTAAGGACATTTATTATATTAAGGAGTATTAGTTACAGTCAGTCTCAGTTGAGATGCGGTTAGAGCTGCACTGATTTTGTACCATATCGCGTTTTCTGACACATTTATTTTAATAAAGCCATATAACTGTAGCATTTAAATTTGAAAGCGTTGATTTTTATGGTTATTCACATACTTAACGAAGTTGTGTGACGATATGGACTTCACTAAGAGGTAATTAATATATTATGTAAAAATTTCTTACTATGTAGTTTTTTGTTGTGTTTAAATAATATTGTTGCTCAGGCATGCAAATATTATATACAATGGTGGATAAAATATATAACATTATTTAATTATATTAGTTAATAAATACGTAATGTTAAATGCATTTTATTATTTATTTTAAAAAATGTATAATATAGCCAAAAATAAAATAGGTAGGTACTTGTCGACTTCTAAGATATCGTAAAATTGTAAATTAAATTCAGTGAACGTAAATTCGAAAGCTCGACCGATGTATCGAGGAGTGTCCAAGATTACAATGTTAGTAGCACGGCGCGGGTCGACGGCCGAAATCGGCGCGGGCGCGACCTTGCAGCGGACTCACCTACATACGGCGCCCACTTTTGCTTTCGACTCGCAAAAAATATAAGCGATACAAGTCCCGACAGACATATAGCGCAATGCAGTGCTAAATCGAATAAATTTCACCTATTTTTAGCAATATTCTATGGATTTAATATTCGTTGATCCTAACCCTAAAACAAATCTAAGGTCAACAAAATAAGTCACTAATGTAGTGATTTTAATAATAATTTCAAATGTGAGAATATCCAAGCAAAATCGCGCTTTTTTCTGCTATCAGTACGTGGACGATAAACTTGAATAACATCCAAAATCTTGAAATACAGGTGACTAAGAAACTGGTACCTGCTATTTGCCACTGATATAAACAACGCACGTCACGTTTCATTCATAGTCGTATATTTATCAATAAATTGTAATCAATATTCAATTAACATTAATGACATTTATTCCACGTGTATTATCATAATCGGCGCAATTATTGCAATAATTTAATAATCATAGATTTCTCTGTTGTAATTAAATCATAATAACATCAGATTTATAATCCAGGTAGGATTAACAACCTTTGGCATTTAATTAAGATCCCCTTTTAAGATACTTGGAACGTGCTTTAAAAATAGATATTAAAAAATTAGGTCAATTAGTGATAAAGTTGCTCTAAGAAGTGAAAGAAAGAGGGGAATGAAACCCTAACTGTGCGCGTAGCTTAAAAGAGGGTGAGGGTGCATCCTTGACGGCTCGGGCAACACCCTATCGCCTATATAGAACCGATATAATCTTCGTAGCGTTCATCCAATGAAAATATACCTTATTTCCAGACAGTAGAACATATTGAACAATGTATAGATGAGATTTTACGATGTATCTTATTTACCTGTAGATCTGAGAATATTTATAAACGGACCTTTTAGTCTTCACATTGCCTTTACATGCATATGTATGTATGTATGTACATAATAGAGTAAGTTAAGGTCTTTAAAAACTCGGTTTAAAGTTAAATAATTCCTACATTCGTCACAGACGATAACGTAGAGTTACGTGCGGTGAATGTCATACGCCGAAAATAATAATTCTAATGCGCATCGGTCGTCGGTCGTCGGTCGGTCAGTGCAGCGACGCGTCTCGTTGCGTCACTGCACTGGACCGGCAGGGCATTGCACCTTACGACGCGCCGTCCCGCTCCCTCGCCTACTTGCTCTATCGCGTGTGATCGATTGCAAGCAATCAACAGCTGATTGTCATTAAACTAGAAACGTAAATGGAGATACGCCTCCTGTAAGAGACGTTTTACACTTGCTTTTACTTTCATGGATGTTAATAAAATACATTTCGTAAGTTGTTCTCGAAATGTAAAAATAATAAATATTAATTTTAATTTGATAGATGACTGAATTTTATTAAAGCACTTACAATAATTAGGCGTGTAATTTTAACGCTCTAATAGCGTTAAACATATTTATTTTATTGTTTAACGAAACCCATAATATAACAAACGTTTTCTATTATTTTCAGTGGAGTGGCGGTGCTGAGTTCGACGGAAAGCGGCAGTGGTTGCAGCGGTAGCGACATCACTGAGCCGCGTTCGCCTCTAAGCCCTGAGTCGGCTTGCAGCACAAGCGAAGAGGGCGCGGGCGCGCGCATGCCGCCTTGGGCGAGCGATCCGGCGCCGCCGGGACCGCGACGCCTCGCGGCTCAACCCGCGCCCCTGCGACGCCCCAATCCACCCATTCATCGCCGCATAACAGAGTATTTCAATCATAAGATGAAGCCGCAAAACGCCGTCAAGCGCGACTCCAATATGAGCAACGATGACACCAAGAAAAAGTGCCTACCCAAAAACGGCGTCACGCATGATCTCGAAAAATATATTTCGTATCTATCCCAAACGCTAAGTCCCAAATTGCTTGATGTTGGAAAACAAGCAGAGGCGGCAACAAAGATAAATCAACCTTCAGTTAATATGGACTGCTCTAAGACCGACTTAATTAAAACATCAATGAGTTCCAATATTAACGGGATAAAGGATAGCAGATCTAAAGATGTTAAAGATATACATAAAATGAACGGTTTTATGGAGGTCCGGCACGGGATCAATACGTTCAATAAAGAAAAGAACCAAGGAGTCTTTTTTAATGGGTTAACCGATAGTAAAAAACAAAACTTGAAACTAGCCCAGGGCCCATCCGCCAGTATGAATGTGAATAAAAATAAACCCAAAGTTGCAATACCGGCGTCGAGCGACTTGGTCGGATTACGAATCGCACCAGCCACATCAATGAATCAGTCGTTAAAAAAACAAGCTACTAAACAAGATACAACAAAAATAAATGGAATTGTTAGCTCAACCACTAAGTTAGATAGTAGAATGAATGGAGTTACATGTGGCTCAAATAACTTGAATCTGATTAATAAGCCTGTAAAAAAGGAACCAATTAGAAGGAACGCACAACCTTCTAAAAGAACCAATAGAAAATCTTCAGCTTGTATTGCGAATAGTAAAAATTTAACTTGGTCTAAAGCTAACAATCTTAAACAAGTTCAACTACAAAAACAAAATTGTACAAACTCATTGCATAACTCTTCCGTCAAAGGTATTCCTGGTGAAGCGAGCACGGCACCAAAGATGAATATTCCAAACGGCGTCCGACAAATGTCTATGACTGTTAATGGAAGTCTCGGCAATTTGAATGTACCTGTAGCTAATTTACAAAATTGCCATCAAATAAATATTCCACAGCAGTGCAACGGTACCGTGACATCAAATAATTTAGCTTCATTTGTTGCGGTTCCTCAAAATGTCATGCTGACTACGTTACGGATTCCCCAAAATGGGATATCTGCGCAGAATAACCTTAATATGAACCAACAAGGTAATATAGCTGCATTTAATCGAACAAATGTCAATGTGTCAAGCCCGACAAAATTGAACGGACAATTTGTTTTTCCGCTTATGCAAAATATAAACGGAACTGTAGTTCAAATACCAAACCTGATGGCGAAAATGCCGAATTTTGTACTACCGCAAAATCCTCAGTTAGCAGCACAAAGACAAGATCATTTACAAAACCAACAAGCTGCACAAATTCTAATAAATGGGACCTTATTAAAACTTGCGAATACCATCCCACCTAACTATGCAACTGCCAATAAATCTGGGCCCGTCACTAGTCAGTCGATACCGGTGATGAATAAGAACGTTCCAGGACTTCCAGCTATGGGAATGACAGTTCAACCAAAACCAAATTTCACCGTTAATCTCAGTCATCCTGTTCTAGTACCTCAGCCAGGATTTATCGTGACTTCAGTGCCAAATATGAATGTAAAAGAGACGTGGAGCTACACTAACACAAACTCAGTGTCGTCTTCACAAACGTCTTGTTCGAACCCCATGGTTCATCATCCACCGCCCATGGTTGCTAACTTTACTGCTCAAACGCTACACTCGAGCAGTATACCAAGAGCCACGGTGAAACCGCCTGACAATCCGATTCAGGGTACGGAACCGCCTAGCAGTACTGTAAAGGAACCCGAAAGTGAGATGGCAAATCTAAAGTGTGATATTCCATGGCTGTCAAAAACTGTAAATAATAACATTGTTCCATTAGATTCTTATAAATTTTCATCGAGGCCTTTTGCACAAGTTAGTAGTTGTTCAGGGAATCTTGAAGTTATTACTAAAATAGAGAAAGAAATTAAAATGTGTGAAGACATAAAAGAAGAATCAGATGTACAAAGCACTAATGAGGAGTTAAGGAAAGTAGAAGAGGTTGCCAAAAGAGAGGAAACAATATTTACACAAATAACCGTTCTGAAGGATGTTTCATCAAATGTTCAAAGTACTGTGATAGAAGCTGATTTTTGTAATGCTACCACGGAGTCTTCAGAATCTGGTATTGGAACCGACAAGTCTATAGATTCGCCGAGTGATTCGCAAACCAGCAAGGAGTGCGACGAAGATTCTTCGTTATCTCTTAGTATCAGTGTGAGTTCAGTAGAGACGCAAAGCTGCCAAAAGAGCCCAATTCTAAAACAACCTAAAATATTACGGTTTCCTCCAAAAAATATAACTAAACCTCAAAGTAACAAAAGGACTTCTAGTACAGATACAACAAGTGTGACAGTGTGTCTGTGGGAAAACTGCAAGCGGGAGTTTGAAAGCGATTCAGACCTGTTAGAACATTTGCAGGTTAGTATTTTTTATATGCCTACTTATAAGAAATTATAAGTCGTTATGAAGAAAAAAAAATTATGTATGTCACATTGGAAACAAAGTGACAAGCGCTACAATTTCTATAGCTGATTTACCCATATTGTAGGTTGTAACAATAATTTTAAAATAATATTATTTCAAATTATCATAAAATAATAAATATAAATTATTTTTCCTTTTAATACAGTAGCCAAATTAACCATTTCAGTCTACTCACGTGGAATCACAGGCGGGCAAAGAGAATTACGTGTGCTTATGGGAGCAATGTAAAGTGCGCGGAAAACCTTCGTGTTCGAGGCTATGGCTGGAGCGACACGCGCTGTCTCACGGCGGCAACAAACCCTTCAAATGCATCGTCGACGGATGCGACCGGAGATTTTCTACTCAGGTACAATTACGTTCTTTGCCATTTCTTATATGTAATTTTAGGGACCACGATGCACATCGCCAAAACGAATCTACAATAACGCGCTCTCTTCCCTACACTGAATGGGTTATTGTCTAAATCGTTCTGACGATATGATATTTTGGTTTTTACTATTACTTAATCGGTCGCGTGTTTTGTTTCCTTTTGTTTTAGTCTGTTGTTAAGACCGTATTTACAGATTCGGAGTGTTATTATCTCTTCGTCATCGTTAGTTGCTATTGTAATTAATGATATGTTAAATTCCTCTGATTGTTGAGATAATTTCGAATTTATGGACACGGAATTAAATTAAGATTTATTTTAAAATGCTAATTTGTTCGTCTTCAAATCAAAACCAATCATCAGTGATTGGGTCATATTCGTTGTAGATATATTTTCGAAAATTTCTTCAATTTTTCTCTCCTCCATTGCTATATTTCGTACTGGTTTGTTGCGTGATTCAATGACTGATTGATCACGTGGCATATCACAGAAATCTTCGAGTTCATCGAATCATACCTTTGTCTAAATTATATTTTGTATTTATCCCAATGGCTATTCAAGATTCAAATTAATCTCGTCGTAAATAATAAATTCTTCGTGAAACAGTTTCTTGTTTGTGATCTCGCCACTGGAGATTTTGATTTGTGGATTTATTCTCTTTGAATGTCATTGTGGGACGATAAACTTGTTTATGTTTTCTGTTCTAAAGGTGAAGAGGACGCAACTGATAGCGCCCAAGTACCACAACAAAGCTACGCTACAGAGGCTTTTTAATTTGGCTCAGTAAATATTTCATTTAAAATATGAGAAAACTGACGATTATTTTTTTTCATATTTGCAAAACACATCTTTTGCATATAAATAAGTTTTTTAAGTATTTATTCGTTTTTTTCGTATCTAATCAAAAAATACCGAATGGGTTTTAGATTTTATTACAAAAATCTATCACCGAAATCGGTTCCTTTTTGGTTTTTATCTGAAAATTGTTTTCGTTTTATTTATATCGAGAGGATGGATAACTATGATGTCTCGGATGCAGTACTTTACAGGACAAGGAATTCAAGTATAGTGTTAAACTTAAGGAATGTAGTAATAAATGAGATGATTTAATTTCAGAATTTCTTCTGGATTTTTCGAGATTTTTTTTGTATTAACTGTGTGTTATCCCAAATTAGTCTTAAAATGTCATACAAACGTCATTAATTTATAATATCTACATCATGTAACAGTAAAATCAACACATTCTAATCAAATATATGTTATATTCTTCTTCATATACTTCCCTCTGCCACAAAGATCTAAGCCGTATTTAATTTCAACGATACAAATTTCCAGACGTTGCTCGAGCGTCACGTCAACAATCATTTCAATGAAGCATCGCCAAACAATGCCAACAAGAAAACAACAGACAGTTCTTCAAAGCTCATACGACGGAATGGAAAGAAGCTCCGGTATCGACGACAGCCTTGGTCTGGTGAGTTGAATTTATTATTTTGGCAGGTATAGATTATGTACATAGATATTTATTTGTCTAGAAAATATTATATAACTAGTGACTTACCCTTGCTCCGCTTGGCTGGGTCTTTAGATGCCTAACAGTAGCCATGTGTTACACCAGGTCGTAGTTTTATCATTAATGAAATGAAATAAAATTCTAACTGAGTCGAATCAGTAAATTAAATATTTTTGGGAAAATCTTATTGAAATAGTCATTATTATCGATATAGAAGCCGAATCTATAGTTTATACAATTTTCATCTGTGACCGCATCACGAGAAAACCACTGGATAGATTTTGTTGAAATTTGGTATGATGGTAGCCGAGTGAACATATAGGATACTTTTTTCTGCGGGAAAATATTTCATCTCTGAGAAATTTATAGTAAACGTTAAAATGTAACTAGGGACGAACCCGGGTGAGTCGCTAGTTATATATTACTAGCGACTCATCCTCGCTTCGCTCGGGTTCGTCCCTAGTTTGATTCCCCATACAAACTTTCATTCCCATTTTCATCTCCTTAAGGGATGATTTCCGGGATAAAAAGTATCCCGTCCTTCCTCGGGTCTCAAACTATATTTTTACCAAATTTCATATAAATCGGTTCAATAGATCCAGAGATTACCTCCTACAACGTCACAAACTCACAAACTTTACCTGTTTATAATATTAGTATAATTTAATATATAAATTCCAGCGCGAATGTTCGACTTCTTCGACGCGGGCACCATGGAGGGACTGGCGTGGCGTCTTTCGCGCTGCACGCGGTGGCGGCTGGGCGGCGCGTGTCCGCTGCGCGAGCCGCCCGGCCGGCACACGCTCACGCTGCACGCCTCGCTCGCCGCCACGCGCTACAACGCCGCGGAGGCGAGGCGGGAGGCGCTGCTCACGTACTACCCGCCGCATGTGTGAGTACTGCCTTATATGTTGATGATAGTGTGGGTGTGGGCTTATGTTGTGTGAATGGTGCGAACGTGGACGCAGCTGGGATTTTTTGTATGTTATAAGACAGTGACGATGGTTGACAGTCTGAACGTGGCCTAATGTTTTGTTTTATAACAGTGACATTGACAGTGGACGTTCGCAAGTTGTGTACATGGCCTTATGTTTTGTTTGTGACAACGACAGTGGATGTTTGCCAATGTGAACATGACCTTATGCTTTGTTTTATTATATTGATGCTATAGGGTTGCTAGTTTAAATATGGCCTTGTTATTAGGTGTGGGATAGCGAAATTAGGTTGCACATTTGGAGATATGATCTGATATTGGCTTAGTGACGAAAGGTGTTGGGTATTGTTTGTGTGGATTTCTGTTTGATAGTTTAGCGATTTAATTGTAGGATACATTTACGAGGTATAATAGTAGTAGGACTTTTTATCCTTTTTTATATGTGTGTGTGTGTGTGTGTGTGTGTGTATGTGTTAATTTGATTACATCTTACATGTAATATTTATATATCTCTTTATTGCACACTACAAAAGAAATTAAAAGAGAAATAAAAACGAATGTACATTGAAATAGGTGATTCACACAGGTAAACTTATCCGCTTATAAGTGTTGCTATATAAATACACAAACATACATTTGATTTGAATGATATTGATAAACGTTTATTTGAAGGGGACCAATTACGCCACAGTTTTGAAAAAAATAGATGAATGTAGTATGTAGTGAGTGAGTGAGTGCGCTTGTTTATTACTTACTTGTCTATTCTATAGTAATGTATGTTTATGTAAGTAAATAGTAATGTATGTTTATCTTACAAAAATAACATATAATGCATTTTTGGTTGTGTGAAAATGATAAGAAATACAATGATCGAGAGTGTATATATACATGCTGAAAGCACGTATGAAATGTGAATGAGTGCATGCGAATATTACTTATGTACACAGGATGTCCTTGTATGTTGCTTTTTAATTAATTGTTACTTAACATACACAATATGGAAAATTGCAACATTTAAATTGAAAAAAAAAATGTTTTAAATGATGCAAATTTTTTGTGTTGGTTTTTTCATTATTCTTTCAAAAACTACTTATCTGATTTAAGTAAAATATATGCTCCATGTTGTTTGTGCAAACTCACTGTACATATTTTAATACTAATTAATAACTTTATATATGTAACATAATTGCAATAAAACTTAGCAATACTAAAGTCATAATTATAGTTAAAACTCTATATATGTGTTTGTATCACATAATATATTTTTCAGGTAAGCATTGAGCTTGGAGTTATTTATGCGTATTATACAAGTACTAAAGAAGTATTGCAACGTTTTCGATGGGAGTGTGGTTTTAGTTTATTCAATTCAATATTTAAAAAATAATGATTTTTTTTCCATAAAAACTGAATTTACGAGTTTTCTATAAATAACTGACAGGTCTGTTTTGAGTTTTCTCAAATATGAATTTTAATGAGTATTTCTAATATTAATAATAAGTATTATTCATTAATTAATAATATTTAAGAAGATTTACAGCTGCAAATTTGTCAGGTTTTCTAGTAATGTTGATATTGACACAGGTAACGTCAGGTGGGTCGTTTGGAACCTTTAGTCATTGTCCGTTGATGTCAATAGATTGCATTTTATGATCACTCGTTCATACAATTTTTATTTCATTTTCAATACTAATTAATAATGATTTTAGACGATCGATGTTAATTTAATTTTTATTATTCACATTATTACGCTAATTTATTTTCTAGAGCGTTCTAGCGATTTCGATCTTCTATATCCCGTAAGTTTTTTTTCTTTAGAGGATGTATGCACAATTTTTGCATTTAATCTATGTATATGTGATTTTGTTTATTTGGCTTCTATGTATAACCTTTTTTTACAATATTGTAGGGATCATATGCATCTGGTATAATTGAAATACTTTTAAACAAAATGCAAAGGGAAATAATATCAATTTGAAACGCTTATTAATATAATTTAAAAATGTAAAAATGTATGCAACTGATCCTTTCAACTTTGTTGCTTCTTGTAATGCCATTGATGTAATAGACGACATTGTTGTTACACAATAACCATGTAACAAATCTCTCATAATGTTATTTATTACATTATTATCACACTTTAAATGTCTTCAATTTTTGTTGCCTCTTCCCCGGGCCACACAGAAGCACGAAAGAGGATGAGTTGCTAGCATTTAAAACTAACATTATTATTGTAAACAAATCTGTAAATAATTATGTCATAACGCCTATAATATAACAGAAACAAGTTAATATTTTTTTATTATAAATTATAATGTTTTTATTTTTGCTAGCAACTCCAAGGGTTGCCAGCCCTAAAACATGGTGTCATTGTATCGTAGTGGCTTCATTATATTATAACATTACTGACATGTTATGTACTAAGCTCGTAGGTTTCATATTTCATTTCTTCGTACGCTCGTTAAGTCTAACAATGCTTGCATGATCGTCACTTTTCTATATTTAGTAACATGGGCTCGCAACCCATAGTTAAACTGCAAACACACTCCCAAATCTAAACATAAAATCAGGATCGATTAAATGAATTTATTACAGATCATCATACATACAGAAGAACGATCCTGTGTTTGCAGTCACATTCTGTGTGGCTTTCTAAAATAATATAATAATATCTACCCTTACATTTCAGGATCGAAGATGAATGGGTTCCGGAGAACGAAGTGAAGAGAGTGAAGCGTGTTGAGATATCTGAACTTCCAGTACACACGAAGGTGTCGCTATACGACCAGTTCTGCAACTCCTATAGAAAAACACCATCCCCGCCGCCTTCAAGGAAAGCACCCGCGGCAAATTCACAACCAGTTCGTCTGCTGCCGGCACGACAGTGTACGTCGTCGCGAGTACTAAACAACCTAATAGCAAAGCAACGCAAGGAGAGAAGCAACTGCAGCGCCACCAACATGCCGATGGAGTACCAGGAGGACATAGACAGGGTGGAGGTGTCAGGAGCAAAGAAACGCAAGATGGGCAGACGCTACGGCGGCAACTGCTTCATGCCGTGCGGACGATAGTGCTAGCGATTCGAGCGGTTTAAGTCGACCGGTCTGAAGTTGGCGCGAGTGTCACAATTGACGTTTCCATGGACTTTGATGGAGGTTGTAACGAACTTCACTCCAGTCAACTTAAATTGCGCGTGTTGTGTATTGTACGTGGAATGTCTTATTTTGTGTTTGTAAATCCAGATTGTTAAGATATATCAGTGAGGTTTTACTGGTTTGTTGCTTGTTGATCTCAATATTGCTGGTACGATGTTGGTCTGTGTTTATAAACGCAAGGTTGTATAGTGAACGTTTCACGCGTAACGTAACGTAGCGCTGTTCGAGACAGATGTTGATTCTTCGATCGACGATATCCGATATAGCTAATCGATAATCGCCAAAGATTCGTCGATCGCTCGTAGCTAGCGTGTCCATTCAACGTTGAAAACAAGACTGACTTACTTTTTATATGATATTGAAGGGTATCGATTGCGAAAAATCGATGTTTCGATCAAACAAATGTGTATATATATATAGGAAATGTATAAAGTTAGGGTTGAAGTGTAAATTAGGCGAGTTTTTAGTTTATTCACGACGGAGTAGTCTGAGTAGTATTAAGTTAGGTTTAAGCGTGAACGACCAGCGTTTAGCATCACTGCCAGTGTACATAGTTAGTGTTATTAGTATCGGAATTTTTGTTTTCGGCTTTTTTGATGTTTTGAGTTCGCATATCGATATTCTGAGCGTATTGGGTTGCCAATTGCTGATTTGGTGGAATTAGGCGTAATAAAATATAACGCTGTGACTCTTACGCGATTTGTGCGTAATTAGTGTTTATATTGGGAGTGTAAAATAAAACAACGTGATCCCATTATTTTGTTTCGTAAGTTGGTAGCCCTTGTACGTATATCGCTTTTGCTTCCGAGGTGCCAACTTTACTAGGTTTTGATGTAGTTCGGTTAAGCGTGTGATCGAGTATCACCAAGTGCCTCTACGTAGTCCAAGTGCAGTGTTGCCAACCGTGAGATAACACACATGAAAAAAAATAAAACATTTAATGACACAAAATACAACAAATCAACCGTCAATGATAAAAAACGATACAAATTTAAGTATCGATGGATTTAAATAATATAACTATTTTTTTTACATTAACAGACAGTTTATAAAACATTAAACGTTTACATGTAACTTTAAAAAGCTTCCATAACAAGTTGGCAACACTGCGCGGTCATACATTAGCCGTGTTCACTTTATATCAGGTTTTACGCGTAGTCATATCAAGCAGATAGTATTAGACAGGTTTTGATACGTTTTTACTCCCTTGCGTGTGAAAAGTATTGTTTGACAGAATCAACAACTGTCTATCATTCGATATATTTATGTTTCACATTCGGATACTTGTATCGTATTTTACAATATTATGCAACTTAATTTCATTGTAGGTTTCTAAAACGAATATAAGTAATCTAACATAATGAGCGATTTGATTTTAATTGTTTATCCATTTTTAAGAAGAAACATTAAGTTTCATAACAAATATTGAACGATAATAATATATATTTATATTATGTAGTAATACGTCTTACGTGTTACTGTACTATATATATATATATATATATATATATATATATATATATATATATATATATATATATATATATATATATATATATATATATATTAATAACACCGGTCAATGTATCCGAGTGTGGCACAACACTCACTGCCATTAAAGTTGTGTTTTAGTTCTACGAAATAACTTAGCATCGACGATTTTATAGCAATAAACAATATGTGATAAGATATTTGATTAGATAACCGATATTATTTTTCACGCACAAGTTTTAACTGCGTTTTTGTAAGTGTCGACCCGATTATGTAGCAGTGTTAGTGAGGGTTCGACTCCCAAATGTTCCATTGAAGCATTTTGATGGCAATAAATGTACGAACAATAGATATACGGATGTTCATATTTCTTAGAACAAAATTGATATATAGAAAAAGGTGTCTTAATTAGTAATTTCACAAGGCATCTTTGTATGCAACTTTGTTCTGTGAAAGTTTATATCTCTAAGATTATTACAGATCTAACTAAGGCCTTAAAAAGACCTTTTTAAGGCCTTAGGCCTTAAAAAGACAAATTATATAAACATGAAACACCAAAATTATTTTTAATGACGATAGAAATAAAGAGAAGATATATTGTACAAGTCATTAGGAAATTTTTGTTTCGTTTTTTTTTTGTATTGTTTTTTTTTTTCGTTAAATAGCTCATTGCATATGACGGAATATGTTTTTTCTTTGTTTCTTGATCAACGCCTTCTATTGAATGATACTGTATAGAAAGTAGTGTGAAGTAAGATGTTTTATTGTCAGTATGTAAAGAGTTTAGGTTATAGCAGTTATCAGAGGAAAAATCTTAGTTCAAACATTTAAGTTTTGTAATTGTAGATCAATTTTATTTTCATAAGTGACTAAGTTCTATGCAATTTTGCCTTGATTCTTATTCCTTGTGGAATAAAGTGTATTTTACAATGCTGTCAATATAACACATTGCTTCACCAAAAACCAATAAAGAAATGATGTCGGTGTTGTCCATAGCAGAATAACTAGATTTAGATGTTGAACTTTTATAAACACTATACAGATGTTGTCAATGCCTTTTTAGAAGTAAGGTATACAATATTATACAAGATAAATGATTTTTAATGGGATTAATGAAAAATTTAAACAAAATTGTGTTCTGTGCTCACGCGATCTCGCTAGTGTCTTTAGTTGTAGATATAAGTTAGTAAATGGCGTCGATAATATATGGACCTACCCTCATACCTGATGCTACATTGTATATGGACAATAGATCCAGTTTGCATTTATACTGTCTTTGTCTTTACAAATGTTCGTGTTTGGAAGTTAAAATAAGGGTATGTCCATATATTATGTCGATACAATCGCCATCTCTTTCTAACATTCGCTTAGAGGTTTGTGGGAAAGGGACAGACATATTTCATTATGCGTCGCCCTCTAGTGTGCTAAGGTTAAGAGAGTATTTTATTGAATGACGTCATTATGTATTGGGGTGCTTGGCTGTAGTTGTTCTCGATGAGGTCTAAGATCTTTTCAGTTATGTCTATTTTTTTTTATTTTAACGAAATTTAAATATAACAGTCAAATACCCCAATACAAATGACTTGTATATGAAATTGTAAAGTCGATATTATAATAGAAAATTGTAACTTGAGTAACTTCGTTATTGTAAAATTTGCTGTCCTCGTCGTTCATATGCGGCGACGAGAGAGACGGCGATATGCAATTTCGAACTTATTCCTAGTAGGTATGGACCCAAAGAAGTGTTAGGAAAATTTCTCAAAAGTTATAGTAGTCAAGTTGGTGCCTGAACGTCGATGTGGTATCGTAATTTTACTTACAAATATTTCTTTTGGAAAGCTTCCAATGTACTGATTTTTGTTTTTAATAAATTTAAACGCTACTAGAGTAATTTTTTTCCAGCACTGATAGTAGTGCCATAATATTGGCTCGCTTTGTATAAATTAATTTAATAGTCAAATTCGACACCAAATTCAGAAAGACAAAATTGATAACAATTTTGTGGACTTATTTGATCTCATTCTTTCAATCGGCAGTGGCAAGTTATGATTGTTTGCAAGTTTGGCCGACATCGAGGACTGGACACGGCGTCAGCACTTGTTCTAAAAAATAAGCAATAAATTTAAATATAATATCCAACTGGATAGTGCTGCCATTATTTTTGACATATTTTTGTGTACGGTCACTTAATTTAGACCTATACCATATAAGTAAATAAACATGGCAGCTCTATAAGACGCCGTTTTCTTCTTCGATAAATATCTCGCTCATATTTCAATGTTTAAGATCGTAATTAACAATTCGGCCTATAACGCTTTTGAGTACAAATTTAATTTTGCTATATTTTTTTAAGACGACGGTTACTTTAGTGTTTTGAAACTTTTTTATATGTAGCGGGATAAATAATCGCTTAGATTAGATTAGCCGTTCGAGTCGTTAGGCAGAGAGATATTTTGTGACCGTAAATCTTACCGGGCGTGTAAATTATAATGGAGTATTTGGAAAGATAGCTATATTTTTATCACTGCCACAATAGTCATAGCGTGAGTGTAGTTGGACACGGGGCGAGAGCCTCGACTTGCTCAGTAAAGCGTTAATTAAGTTAATGTTAATTTAATTGGAAAACATCGCTTAGTTTGACGAACAAATATTATTTTTTTTGAAGAAAAAAAACAGTTTTCCTTTATGACTGATACGCATTTCGAATGTTGATACGGGATGGGTGAAAGGCGTGAATCATATTACGGCTGCGCAAACGCATGTACAAAGGTGTAAAACTTGACCAGAAACAGATGGCGCCACTAGGCTAAGTAGTATCGAGATTGTAGGTAAAAGGTAGTTTAATTCTCGCGGTTTTGGTCAGGCTTTACCATTGTAAATAGATAAGTATTTATTGCTAAGTATTAAAGCAGGGGTAATTTGCTTCGCGCCTGGACGAATGGCGGCCCACGGCCGCGGTTGGTGTTGTAGGTACGCGAGTTTCCAACATGTTTCCTATATTGCGTTTATTATAAATGTTCTTTATTGTAAATTTTTAAAAAAATCCAATAGTACGTGGAATGTATTCCGAATAGTGTGCACTACTTATTCAATTTGTAGATATTTAATTATATATAGTATAATATTTACGCGTTCTTATTTGCTTGACCCTGGATCGTGATCCGTTATATATAATTTACCCCCGAGCGGGATCTACCTCAATTAATTTATCACAGATTTGGGCATAATAATAGCGAATTAATCTCAACCTTTGAATTTGTTCAATGTAGTGAATGTAAGGTTTTTTTAATATGATTTGTCCACATGTCACAAGTACTGTATCTTATATTAAATACATATTGTATGATTGATTATGTTTTGTTTTATTCGTTTATATAATAATATAATTTGTTTTTTTTTATAATTTGCGAATATACCTATATTTAATTAAACTTAATGATATACAGAACTAAAGCTTTGTTATTCTGTCTATACATTACTTAAAGAAACGTTTCAAAAGAATGTTCAATTAAAAAATTCAAATTTAAATTAAAAATTCCAATTATGCCTCATAAGTCATAAGTAGCATTTCGCCTATAGAGATTGTTAATAATTAATTATATAGTTACTATAGGTTGATACCCTATACAAACTTTCATTCCCATTTTCACGCCCTTAAGGGATGATTTCCGGGATAAAAACTATCGTATGTCCTTCTCAGGGTCTCAAACTTTCTTCTTACCAAATTTCATCTAAATCGGTTCAGTAATTTAGTAGCTTATTCCGGTACAAAAAAAACCAAACAAAGAAAACTTTCCTCTTTATAATATGAGTATAGATTTATTATTTATATATCATATAAATATTTCTTGAAATATTAGCTATTTAAATAAATATGATATATAAATAATGAATTATCGTAAGAGCGAAAAGATTGGAAGTGAAAAATGAGTTTTTTTTTCAGCCTGATGTAGCACCAGCTTTGTACTTCGCAGGTGGTTCCAGAATTGAGTCACGATTGGTTTTTGGTCATAACCACGTATGACCCTACAGTAATTATAAAAAATAGTAGGGTAGATTAAGGGCTATCACCTACAAAAAGCTTCGCTAAACGCGTTTTACGAAGATATATAGAAGGTATTGTATAGACGACACGTTTGGCTCAGTTTGTAGTGTACCCTACTTGCTGTGTCAGCGGTCGCGGGTTCGAGTCCCGCTGGGGGCATTCATTTGTGTGATAAGCACGAATGTTTGTACTCCAGTCATAAGTGTTTAATGTTTATATTTATAATATGTATGTATTTAAAGTTATATATGTGTAGTGTATCAACTATCTGGTATCCATAACACAAGTCTCGTAGCTTACCATGGAACTAGATGGCGCTGTATGTTAATGTTCCAACATATTTATCTATTTATTGTGTACAGTTATTAAAGATTTAGTGTGCTATTTACTTTATGTTCATAATATTTAGGTTAGAGTAAAAATATTACGCGTTGTTTGAAAATTATAGGAACATTCATCGGTAAAAACAAACGGCTTGACTATTCCTGTCATCCGAACTATGCTACAAAGAAAATACTATATTAATCCGATATATTATAATTCACATCTAAATAACTACGTATTAAATTGCTGAAATACAGTGACTCTAAACACGCATAACTCCAAGGCCGCAACCTGACACTCGTTGCTCCCGTTTCTTAGTGCAAAATAAACAAAGTTATGCTAATAATGTAGGTACCTACCTACTGTTAGCGAAGTATACAAAATACTTATTATTAAATGTTCTATTTTGTTGTTGACTTTAATTACAATTCCTTTGATAAGTTTTTTTACTTTAAAAACTTATTCGGGTATAAAAATTCAAATTTTAATTTTTTTATTAATTTCTTTACATTTTTTTTTAATTAAACGTCATAAGTCTCATGAAGAATACATATTAAATTTTAAATAATTAATTTTGCTCGCTTAGTAAAATTGAATTGAGGTAAATGTTTGGTGTCTTAAATAGAAAATAATACGGTAAAATTCAAAAAATTGATAAAACAATATTTTTTTTAATGTTCTAATATATCATGGATCCAAATGAATTAAATACTGGTGTACTTAAGGCTAAAAAAGTATCACACTGAATGTAATTAACCCTCTAATGAAATGCAGGTTAATATCACAAAAACTTAGTGCCATTTTAAGAAATAACTAACATTCATCATAATTAACATTATATTAATCACCTAAAGCCTTTTATAGTTTTAATTAAACAAGCAAACAAGAACATAAACGAATCTTAAAAATAAATAAATTTTGACTTAAAAAAATATTTACTAATACATACTATTACGCCTTACAGCTCAGTCATTTGGTGCTTTATAGGTTTTCCGGGAGTTTTGAAAATTGGTGATTTTATACTAGATCTACTCGGGATTGTACCATGATAAAAAACGCGCCACATATTCTACATAACATAGCGGTGCGGAAATGAGTTTTTGGGCCGAAACGCGTGTTGAATCGACTTTGCAAATTACAGTGCTCGTATACTAAAACTATTCATTTTACAAAAATAAGGTTATTACATAAATTATACGATTTTTTTGTCTAGTTTCATTTATTATATAATTATTTTCACCGTATAAAAGAGTGAGAACGAAGACATTGTCAAAAAACTATTTACAGGCGCCATTTTTCCAATATGGGAGCGCGAGCGGCAAAATACGAGGTGGCAAAATAGAAATTCGGAAAGAACCTGTCGAAATCTATAAAATCCCAACCAACCAACCAATTTCCAAAGCTTACGGAAAACTTTCTAGGTAAAACTACCAAACGACTGGACTATTACAGTGCGTTAACACCTCCAGGTAAATTTCTAAGAAATTAATTAAATTTCTAAGAAATCTAATCTGTAACGCCGGCGTGTCCGCGGTCGTGGAGGGATTATTATGTATGGTACACCGTACAGCAAATTAATTATTATCTTTAAAATAAAATTATGTTAAGATCCCAATTTTATATAAAACTTATAAGCTTAAACATTTTTAAATATTCAACGAAAAATGCAAAGTGACGTCAATATTTGTAGGCATTTCCTTGTAAAGTTTCCAATTTCTTTGAACTACTTGATCGCATTGTTATTCGCCGGTGCAGGGTTCACTTACAATAAGCGAAGTTATAATTTTACGCCGGGAATGCAAACGGTAAATGTTTCACAAGGCAATCCGATACTTCGCAGGCCAGGTGCTATCAATTATGGCCCGCTAACGTTACCATTAACAATATAATAAAATATTACATGTTATTGAGTTTGTTAGTTTTATATAGCGAGAATTTAATTCCCATTCCTGGGCGTGGTCCCCTCTCGATTGCGAAGGGGATCAGGCCATAGTCCACCACGCTGGACAGTGTGGGTTGGCGGACTTCACATTCTTTCGAAAACTTGCTAGGTTCTCTTAGACATGCAGGTTTTATCACGATATCTCCTTCACCACAAGATAAGTGTTAATCCTGTTGAAAGTGATTCGCACATGAGAATATCAGGTGAAATACTTAGGATTTGAACCTGCTTCACTTGGTTTCCCAAGCGAACTCCTTACCACTGGGCTATCACTGCCCGAGAACTTTATAGGTTTCTTTAATACTTAAGTAAAAACCACTGATGTGATTCGTGATGAAGCAATCGCTTGGATATATCTACTTTTGTTTAGCATGTTTTATCCCAAACACAAGTTATATTTATTATTGTGTAAAGTAGCTTATTTCACTCATATGGATAAATCTCTTTAACCTTTAAGACTTATTAAATACATGAACAATTTCTTCATATCAACAGTATGAATTTTCAACAGTATATTTGCTATTTGAAATCTCGAAATAATATTTTATTAATACATTATTCTAGATAGTAAAAAGCCTTTTGACCTAGATTTAAAGAAAACCTATAAGTTCCTTTGTTACATTGGACTTTTGTTTATATAAATAAAAAATATAATTAATACACAATTAATACAACTACAATTAATGTGCTAATTTTAAAATGGAGTCTGATTAAAATTATATATATATATATATATATATATATATATATATATATATATATATATATATATTGATTTCATAACTAAAGACATAAAACATTTTTCATTGAAATGTTCAAATTGTAAACCGAGCAAGTGCGAGTAGGCACGCATTTTGAATGTTCAGTGCACACTTAATTATCTAATAACAAAAAGATGAGGCGACTTTATTAATTGATTCAAAACGATAAATAAAATAAAAGTAGCACTAAATAAATTAAAAAAAATTTGAAAAATACTATCCTAAATCATATAATATTCCAGTTGCAATAAAACACCTCTTTGTACATTATTCTCTCAATATAAATCAGCTCATAACAAATGGGTAACAGGATTATTGAAATTTTGCATTTACTAACATATTACTCAATAGCTTAAATTGCTTTACGTATCAATAAATTGTATTAATTCAATCATTTTAATAGTAACAGAAACCCTATTAATTTTCCTTAATAGGCTACATAAGTTTTATAATCATTATTTTTAATATTTAGTCATATAAAAGCGCTGGATACATATATGTACGTACATCCTACATCTCAAAAGATCGGCTTTCAAAGGTACGCGATGCTTCATTCGAGACCCAAGCTCAAGAGGACTCGTTGAACACGTCGCTTCGTTTGCTAATAGACATAGGGGTATAGGAGAGTGATGTAAGCTGTCATCCCTTACATCAGAAAACTACAAGCGCCGATCAAGAATAATCTATACATATAATAAAATTGTAACTAAGCCAAATCTGTACATTAGATATTTTTTTTAATATCTTATTGAAATAAACATTATTACCGACCTATACAGAGGCCGAATCTATAGTTTTTGGAATTTTTGTCTGTCTGTTACCGCATCACAGAAAAATCACTGGAGGGATTTTGATGAAATTTAGTATGGTGATAGCTGGTTATCCGGGTCAACATACAGAATACTTTTTACTGCGGGAAAATGTCTCAATTCTGAGAAAAAATACAAAAAAAAAATCAATCAAATTCAAAAACGGCAATGTAAAAGTATAGTAATATGTAAAACCTAAGAATTTGGTTTTTGGTCATCTAAACGCGGGCGGAACCGCGGGCAATGCTAGTTGTATATATATATACAACTATCATACATCCTTTATGAGATGCTAGAAATCGCCACCACTGACTTTGTGCAATAAAATAATGTCTTAATATAAGACTATAGTTGATCATTCATAGGAGAATAGACTAAATCACATTGTTCAGTTGCTCCCTGAAAGAAGGACATAGACAAACTTTCCTATTTATATTGTAGTAAATATTTTTGACTGCGTCGATGGTGTAGTGACCAGAATGCACATCCAGAGGTCCCGTGTTCGAGTTCCGGGTCGGGCCAAGTTTAGTTATTGAGTCTTTCTATTTAGAAAGTCCCAGTAACAGCTCGGAGTTGGAAAGCCCTCGGAGATCACGTAAAGCTTAAGTTAAAGCGCAGGACCTATTCGTCCGAAAAGTTCTTATCGAAGTATCGTCCCATCGGAATTTGAGAGTGAATGGTATAGAGAGATTTAACTTTTGGCTAGTACAATATTTGTATATAATATAAAAAAAACTGTTTTTATTTCGTATCCCTATATCTAGAGAAACAATAACATGCAGGCAATATGATTTATCAATATTTTTGTGTTCAATTCGAATCTAGCACATTGGCTTTACGAATCGCGTTTAGAGATACACTCGGATGTCTGCTATTATTTCAAGCTCTTATAAAATCCGCTCTTGTCTTAAGATCAAAATTTTTTTTGTAGAAAAAATTACCTACAATTTAATTACCTACAATTAATTAAGTAAGTACCTACAATTTAATAAAATTGTTCAAAGTATTGTCCTCAATATGGCTCTAAATTTAGTACAAATGAATCGTCCATGTTTTGGTTAGATTTTAAACATCACGTAAGTTTTTATAATACGAGTATTCCACCACCGATAAATTCCTCTGATAAAGGCCATTTCCGGCCCACAAATTAATTATCTCTACGAATCGTGATGCGTGATAAAATCTCTTGAAGAGATAGGAGTTTTGGTAGCAGCACGCATGGAATGACTCAATGGGGTTTCATATACATACATGTGTAAACTAGGTACTACTATTAAGTAAAGTAGGTAAAAATACCTATATCGGGAGCTGGTTCCAGCAGACTAAAGTCTCAGAAAACAATCATCCACAGAAGAGTGGATTTTGTGGTTGACATTTCTATCTGCTCTTAATTTACTCTATTTGTGATAAGTCTTAATACTATATGTGGGACATATGGCTTGTCAGCCTGCTGCTGTCCCTCAGTCCCTGATGATTATAGGTTATAATGAGAACATATTTTCTTATTATTTAATATACCTCCTAAAAATATATTCAGTTAAGAAAATATTATTATAATAACATGTAACAATCTCTGGCGAAATGCATGATGCAGCGTCAGCATGTCGCCGGTAGCGACGCGCGTCCCGCCACCGGTGACCGGACACTCCTGCGCCGCCCGCCGACCACGCACCCCGCTATGTAAGGTATGTTTTAGTATATTATATTATAAATGTTAAAATTTGTAAGCGTGCTTGTTACTCTTTCACGCAAAAACTACTGAACGGATTTGCATGAAACTTTTTAGTAATATAGCATAGATTATAATACATCAAAGTAACACATAGGCTTATATAATGTATACGCAAGTATAAAATACAATAAAACTTTAAGTTTAAAAGAGTTTACTTTATATACGTATAGATACTGTTAAGATTAACTTTCTTGGTGTTATATAAAGAGCTAATTTCGACTTCCAAACAATCGATCTCTCACTGAATTTCAATTGTGCGAGGCTAATTTGAATAAAGCGTCTTAATAAAGCTCGATCCTTTATTGTCGTTTGCAAATAAATAACGTTTAAATCTTAGAATAATTACGTTATTATTCTAAGGTTTAAATAGTATAATAAGGTACATAGAACTGATATATAGATATTTCCCTACTCGTCTTAAGTATTGAATTAAAATCTTGTGTAAGAAGTTCTCTTCCTGCCTGACGTCGGCCATACAGTCATTTCTTTATGATTTTAGTATTTGTTTTTGGATTTTCATCATTATTTTATATTTTTGGGTTGTTTTACAATGTACCTAGAAACTAAAATGGGAAATAAAAGAAAATTTGGACGGATCCTTTTTTTGATTAAATTTTATATAAACTTAACTGAAACCATCTTTCTCTACACCTACTGTGCTATCATCACGAAAAAAGAAGAAGTTCAGGTTTGAAATGGCCATTACCTCACAGTCACGTGGTCTCGGTGGTACAACGTGTGATGTGACGTAGTGGAAGTCTCGACCTGGACATACTACAAAAATCAAGACTTTTCATAGAAGGAAAAGATATGGGAAAATTGGAAATTGTTGAAAATACTGCCGCCATTGTACTGTAATTTTCTAATTTTTGGTTAGTTTTTTACAGCTTTCCTAACATGATACGATACTACGAAAGTCTATATATTCTCAACTTGCTTATTATAAGTTGTAATTTAAATTCAATAAAAATGTTAGAGTCGCTCAAAACATACTTGGTTATTTTTATAAGTAAAACCTAACAATGTTTATATTTAATACTTTCTTAGATTTACGCGAATATTTGACATTTTAAATAAAACTATCTTTTCGGATTTTTTCGCGGATTTATTTGGATTTTTGGTTCCCGACGTTTCGAATGCTTTTATTTAAAAAAATTAAATAATAGCAAACTAAATTAAAATTATTATCCTTAATTAACTTTAACTTTTTAAATTACACATAGAACAATTATATGACTTAAATAATTAATACTATATTTTATATTTTTCTTTATGGTTATAAATATAATAATGGCAACACTAAATATAGATTACTAATTAATATTTTTAAAATTGTCATTATTATAATAATAACAGTAAAAATTAAATAAATAATTTTCCATATACAATTATAAAACTAATTAAAATTATAAAAATGTTTAAAGTTAAAAAATATTGTAAGGTAATTGGCGCAATTTTCATTTTGTTATTTGTGGGTAGGCTGTCTGTAACAACTATACCTTAGAGACATCTAACACCTCAGTCTCTCCCGTGACCATGAATGCTGTAAAGCATTCGAAACGTCGGGAACCAAAAATCCAAATAAATCCGTGAAAAAATCCGAAAAGATAGTTTTATTTAAAATGTTTATATTTATTTAAAAAAAGAGCATGCAAGGTGAACAAACTACCCAGTTCGGACGTGTTTATTGCCGTCCATCGAGCAACATTGTAACAAACATTGTAAAAGCCTTCAGGGTGAACGTGTTAGCCCAACTCTTGGACTGTGGACATAACCCAATATTGAAGCTCTAAAGAAACCTTTTCACTACACTTTTAAACAAAGTAAGTACTGCGTGAATCATTACTAATATGTTGTGAAAATGTTTGTTTGTCTTTATTTTAACAACGTCAAAGTGTTTGTAGTATTATCATCTTATTAAAGTTTTTCTCAGCTCCGTGCACATGGTAAGCCACCGCTTACCATGCGGGAATAAAAGGTAAGCTAAAACCGTCCTTATGATGCAATCCATGTCTTTGTTAAATGAAACATCGAAATCAGTTCAGCATTTTCAGCGTGAAAACGTACAAACAGACAGATAGAGAAACTTTTATCGACGACATGTTTGGCTCAGTTTGTAGTGACCCTACTCGCTGTGCCAGCGGCCGCGGGTTCGAGTCCCGCTAGGGGCATTCATTTGTGTGATGAGCACGAATGTTTGTACTCCAGTCATGGGTGCTTATATTTATAACATGTATGTATTTAAAGTTATGTATGTGTAGTGTATTAACTATCTGGTATCCATAGCACAAGCCTTGCAGCTTACCATGGAACTAGATGGCGCTGTGTCTTAATGCCCCTACATATTTATTTATTATTTATTTATATTTATTACACTTAGAATGAATGTGAAACGTTATAGGGATATGTTGTAATTTTTTACAAAGAAAAACCAATAAATGCGCATATAACTTGATAAATAAAGTTAAGAACGATAGCTGGTTTCCATACAAGTTTGTAGCCTTCAGTAATAAATACTGTAATATGTTCGTATTTTACTTTGGTGAAGTTTTACTTATCTCCTGAGTTCAGAATCTCATTACAGCAGCGTTTCAGTCGCGGAGTCTCGCTTAGAACATAGATGAGTTTAAAACTATTTTCAGGTTGAGTTCATTATTGAAATTTAATTAAAACTGTATACTGACGATGTTATATTTTGTATTTAGGCTCACTACCACAACCACCGACGGTAATATACAAATGAAATTATGGCTTAGATATCTTATTTTCAAGCTTATTTGTTGATGGCGTTGGTACTATAGATATAAATTAATACATACAATACCTACTTTTATCAGATGCTAGTAATATATGACAAAAGAAATAATGCTCAAGTTTTTATTAATAAAAATATTATTAAAATTAAATTTACTGTTTAATATTGTTTTAAACATTACTTAAAAATATGCTATCAACTTGAAATTTTAATTCTTTTGTGTAGAAACTTTATTTATTTATTATACTACTTTAAAAATAAATTTAAACGTTGTTAGCCTCTATCCAGTTGAAGAAATCTACGAAAACTCGTCCTTCACTTGAAGAATACCAAGTAAGTTGGCAATATTAGCCTTTGTAGCCTTCAATTTAATTTACACTAGAAAAATCTATAAGTATCTACCTATAGTGTAGATATTTATAGTAGAGATATACTTTTCGAGCTTTCTTATTCTATAAAATCTATACCTATCTGTAAAATGTAGCTAATTTATGAATTGAAAAATTGTAAAAAATGATCTATAGGTACTTTCGTACCCCCTTATCTCCGGAAGGGTTGAACTGATTTCTAACGTTATTGCTACTGGGGAATATTTTATAATTTTTGGGACGCAGTATAGGGTAGGAAGCAAGAGGGGTTGTTGGCAATTGATATTAATTTTGAAAGCTTTAGTTAAACTTAAGTTTAAATATTAAAACAAAGTATTTCATTTGTTACAAGACATTAATTCTCGGCGGAGGTCCTGCGTCGGTGTCGCGTTTCTATCGTTTCCGACGTTGCACCACTGTCCGAAACATTCGCTCTGCGAAATTCAATACTCACGAACAATCACGTAGTGTTTAGTCAAAACATTGTTGACACCTTTACAAATAAGAAAGTATGTTTCTTTTTATATCACTTTATTTTAGTTTAACTAACGCAAATGAAGATGTAATTATTAAGGATTCTTTGTACATTAATATAAACAACTAACTTTAATCTCAGACTTTATTGTTGAAAAAATAATTTTTGAAAACCCTGTATTTAGTTAAATTATGTGGAGTAAAATTAAGCTATTATTTCACAATCATCCAATTTTCATAATTATAATTTATACTGAAATCTATAGGTATATAAATACCCAAAGAAAAAACAGAACGGTTACTTTCTCTTCTCTGTTTGTAAACCGATTTTATTTTTTATTCAGTAGCTAATAGCTATTATGCTTTAATGTTATATATATATATATATATATATATATATATATATATATATATATATATATAAACAAATTATCATCGAATTTCGACCAAAGGGCGAACACTAACTAGTCATCAGGTATTTTATTTTAAATAATTCAGCCAAATTTATTTTCTAAAAATAATTAAAGAAAAATTGTATAAAGAGATCTTTGGTCTAATTGAGTTTTTTTTCAATATTTATTTTAAAGGGCTTTGATCACACAGTGATCATGCATAATTCAATAATTAAACTAAATACAACTTAAAATAATCAGCCTTATAAATAACATAAATTAGGTTAATCGAGTTATTATTTATTTTTTGACATTTAAACAAACATTTAACAGAACTATGAAAACTACATTAATTTTGTCTTTTAAGATTGAAATGTAATTCTAGACAGTGAATTATAACATTGAAAGTTGTACTGTTTTAGTTCAACAGTGTACATTGTCTCTGTATCCTTGTTTAAATAGCTGGTATTTGTGGAATTCTATATACAAAGTACTTATCATTGGCAGCTTGATCGATTATATTTCAGTAGATTTGTTAAAATCACGGTAATACATCATTCTTACTTTGCTTCATCATTGAGAGACGAACGTAGCTACGATTCAGTCAGTCAGTAAATTATTTGATGAATATATACTAAGTATAAATATAAATTGTGTTTCTTGGTTTGTTCACTGTTTGTTTCTAAAACTTAGAACATAGTTTATAGGTCAGACTTACATTTCTTTTGATTCTAATATTCTCATTATAATGAATTTAAGGTATCCGTGAGATATTATTATTTGACAAAAAAACTTATAACTACGTGCGATGATATGTAATTAAGGCGTGAGTTAAGCAAAAGCGCATAACTACTTTAAAAATATATATATATATTATATATATATATATATATATATATATATATATATATATATATATATATATATATAATAATTTGATTATAATAAGAAATACTTTCGTTAGTCACATCAATGGTGTTCAGAATTTAATAATGTTGAAATCAACAACAAAATACATTTAACTAAAGCTTATACGCGTACCTAATTACCTATATATTATGTAGTTTACAAAGTACCTACTTAAGTTTTTTGTACTGACATTCATAATCTTAATATATAATATGTCAGGACATTAATACAACACCATCTAGTTCCATGGTAAGCTACGAGACTTGTGTTATGGATACCAGATAGTTGATACATTATACATATATAACTTTTAAATACATACATATTATAAATATAAACACCCATGACTGGAGTACAAATATTCGTGCTCATCACACAAATGAATGCCCCCAGCGGGACTCGAACCCGCGACCGCTGGCGCAGCAAGCATGGTCACTACAAACTGAGCCAAACGTATCGTCAAAAAGTCTAAAGATACGTACAATTTTTGGAAAAAAATCCTTATAAATCTATAGTTTTAATTATTGTAAATAAATATCTTCAAAAGACTAGTATCTTGTTACACACTTACTCATAAAATTAACAAATTAACCAGCATTACTGAGTTCAGAACAAAAGGCAGCAATTTCGCATCCCCTTCAACGATTACCATAACGCGTTATATAAACAGTGCAGTTAAAATCACCCCCGATGGGGTGCCGAGCGTTTTATCATCAATAACCTAACTTTGAACGTTTAAATTACTACTTTTACGTTGCAGATGAGATTCGAAATGGTGACATTTCTTTTCATATATAGTTATAAATTGAGATTTTTTAAGACACCAAATAGTAGGTATACGATAAGTAGGTTCGGTATTGCTAATTTTAATTAGTTCAAGCCAAAACTGATTTATTTATATGAAGCACGTAATCTGTGGAACTACTGAATTAATTATAAGTATTTTTTAACTAACAGAAGTTGTCAATACTACCACTGAGTAGCAAAGGCTATTTTTCTATTTATTATCTACACAGTCACAGGAAAATCTAGTTGTAAATTGAAATTATTACATACTAGCGACTCACCCTCGCTTCGTTTGGGTTCGTCCTTAGGTAATTCTTTGAATTGACATAACTTTTTTATTTATAGCCCGATTGATATAAAACAGTACTAAATGTTAAGTGAAGCTTACTACAATACATTAGAGAAAACGGCACCCATATCGGTTAAGCCATTTTTGAGATTAGCGAGCACAAGCGACAAACAGACAAAAATTCTAAAAATCATTGTTTTGGGTTCTATTGCGTTAATAAAGACCCCCAATAATAGTTTTTCCCAAATATCTTCCATGTACAGACATGTACCTATACAGATTAAAGAATTTGTCTTTCATTACTTTTTGTTAACCCAGATACTATATTTATCAGATCCAACGAATGCTTTCGACTTATATTCGAGAACTTTTAGTAAACTAAATTATAGGCTCTACAAGCAGGGGTAGATCCCCAAATTGCTGGGATTTGCTAAAGGCGAGATATGAAAAACGAAATCGAAGTAGAAATACTGTGCGGTACGTGATATTGCCTAACCATAATAAAATTTTAGTGTCTGTCTGCAAAACTTTGAGTGAATAAAGTGTTGTTAAAGGTCATGTAAGGCATTTCGTGTAAATAAATTGTGTACTAAATGAATAAGGGCCGATCCACAATATAGTACCTATCACAGTCCGTTGTCTGTCTGATATTGACCTGATAAAGTATTTATAGAACAAACGTTACTGGAGTGTGATTCTTGCTGATAGTGTGAATGCATTCATTGTTTCTTCTATAACAATACCAGACCGATATCGGACCGAGAGCGAACCGTAATCGGCACTATAGTGTGGATCAGTCCTAATTGTATATATGGATGCAGTTAATATGAGTAAGGGTCGAGAGCTCGTAAACTGGACAGATATAAATATAAATAAATGTAAAAAAAAATTATACACATTTTGTTGTATGCTATTCCAAAAACTAAACAACTTTTATAAAATTTATAGGCGGATAAACCATTCAGGCAACACATACACAGGCTACTTTTATAGGTATACATGGAAAGAAAAATAGTAATTTGAGCAATTTTAGTAGGACTTATAGGTACTTAGTAGTTCGTAGAGAATAAGTACACTTTTTGTGGCGTAATAACCATTTTTGCTCGTGGAATACAATATTTACACGTTATACAATATATTATTAAGGATGACAGGGAAGTGAAGGGTAGTAATTAGTAGTTCATAAAAAGTTCCCATAAGATACAGGACAGTTGTTTTCTTTTTTTAATATGTTTAGACATTAACACACAGCACCATCTAGTTCCATGGTAAGCTACGAGGCTCGTGTTATGGATACCAGATAGTTGATACACTACACATATATAACATTAAATAAATACATATTATAAATATAAACACCCATGACTGGAGTACAAAAATTCGTGATCATCACACAAATGAATGTCCCCAGCGGGACTCAAACCCTCGACCGCTGGGAGAGCAAGTAGGGTAACTACAAACTGAGCCAAACGTCGTCAAATTTAAATTGATTAGTACCTTTCTTAATTATTATTATTACTTATTAAAATTCAAAAAAATATGATAAAATACGTATTAAAATTTATTCAATTCATAATTGTTGTTAATAATATATTATTGTAGCTATTAATTATTTTTTTGTTCTTCATACATTATTGTGGTAAAAATCATGTTGATCCATGAAAAATAAACTGAAAAGTAATCAAAACCAGACTGAATCGAAAAGCAATGTTCCACGCTGTCGTTTTTCCATTCACTTCTATTAAATATTGTCGGAACTTCCGGTTGATTGTATTGAACAGTGAGAAGCTTTTGTTTTAACTTCATCCAACTTCCTGCAGATCTTGTTCAGTGGGAAAGTTAACAAAGAAATGATTTACTAATGCTGTTTACATAGAAAATTTTCATGTTAAGTGAAATTTTATTAGCTCACATATATATATATATATATATATATATATATATATATATATATATATATATATATATATATATATACTTATTTCAAAAATAAAAAATTATGAAAAATAGACATATATTATGCATATGTATGTACATACATGTTTTTACATGGATCATTCAAATCTATACATATAATAAAATTGTAACAAAGCCGAATCTGTACATGAGATATTTTTTGGAAAATCTTATTGAAATAAACATTATTATCAATACAGAGGCCGAATCTATAGTTTTTAGAATTTTTGTCTGAATGTCTGTCTATCTGTTTGTCTGTTACCGCATAACAAGAAAACTACTGGAAGGATTTTTATGTAAATTTGGTATGGGGATAGCTGGTTATTCGGGACAATATATAGGATACTTTTTATTGCGGGAAAATATCTCATTTCTGAGGAAAAATATAAAAACTGTAATGTAAAAGTATACTAATATGTAAAACCTAAGAACTTGGTTTTTGGTCATCTGAACGCGGGCGGAGCCGCGGGCAATGCTAGTGTATAATATAACTAAAAGGCAAATAAACTTTTTTGTTCAAATTTGTTTTGTTTTGTTAATATTGGTGAACCGATATTGATGAAACTTACGATATACATATGGGTGAAGCAAGTAACGGTTCGATAATAATCTATTGATCATATTAGAGTCTTTTGTGACCTATTTTGAAATACAATATATAAGACTGTTCGTACTTATTTATAAAAGTAGTAAGATTTTTATATTTCTACAACGAAAATGGTTTATTTTTATACGTTAAAAGGTATTGTATTGAGGGCTTTTGTCTAGAGCCTATTTATAGATGAGATAACATTTTCTTGATAAATAATATGATTTTAGCTGTAAGCCTACGGGTATCGAACACAATACTTGCTTAGATTTACGCGAATATTTGACATTTTAAATAAAACTATATTTTCGGATTTTTCTTTGGATTTATTTTGATTTTCGGTTCCCGACTTTTCGAATGCTTTACAGAAATCATGATGACGGGTGAAACGTCGAGAACCGAAAATGAAAATAAACTGCGATAAAATCCGAAAAGATACTAACAACGGAGATAGAACCATTTATGAACTTTATCCAACCAAAACCTAAATTAAGGTCAAATCAAACCTAAATTAAGGTCAAAAAGTGACAACACTGGTATCACTGAGATGATAATTGCAGAGACGGATTTAAAAATATCATAAGCCATTCGCAGGAAAGTGCTGAATCACGCCCATGGCCACCTAGACCACCAATATAAAAAAATCCGCCATTTTCAACGCCAAAGTAGCGACCACCCTCGTGAAACCTAAGCCAAAGACTAATCATTTACAAACAATGCGCTGATTATATATTCGCGTGACCCTAAACACACAGAGGACCACATCATCAAGGGAGAACCGTGCCTGCGAATATCCTCTCGAAGCCTAAATCCGCCCTAAAAACCCAAATAGGCCTATTAAAACCAAGAACCAACAAACCAACGAGAAACCACCAAGACAAACAGGACAATGGCCAACATGGGATAGCTTAGTACACCAGTCCTCCCATTAGCCAGAGAAGCTCGACACCACATTAAGAACGCCCTTTTCAAGTAAAGGGCGATCTTAAGGGGACTAATTACCTATAAACATGAAAATTTAATCGGAAAGCTGGCATCCTATAACAAATGCACCAACACAACAAGATGGCCCATGAAGCATACTATCAGTCCGCAACACACAAGATTTTCAAAGTCCTTTAAAATTAAAGAGGACTTACAATGTTCTCTACCAGTCTTTTACGCCTTCATATCTTTGAAGTGAACTCTTGACGTCTTCTAGATTTTGAATTGTATAGCTTTTTTCCTACTATTAGTCTTTCATCATACCTACAAGTTCAAGAGCATGAATGAGTATGTAATTACTTTATAAAAAAATATAGAAAGATATAAAAAAGGCACAAATTGTTTGTGTTGTTACCTACATATATCCAACAGTTGTTTTCTTGTTCTCTGCTATCAATGTAACGGCATCCGATAAGATGGCAGTACTTATTTCTTTAACTATCTCGTTAATTATCATTTTGCCAGCGCTATAACCTTAGCTTCCTTTGCGATGTTTTTGTTATATATTTAACGAATAGATACTGGAATTCTCGAACTTTTAGTATCGGTATTATAGTTTCTGAGATTTTCTCCGAATGGCAAATAAATAAATAAGTTAATTTCTTGATGATACTCCATAGAAAATATTACAGTAAAATAAATATACAATAGGCTATGGTAGCCCAGTAAATGTAATATTAATTTCGGTTTAAAGTAAACCGTGACTTTGAGAAGCGTTGCCTAGCATGAATTCGATAAAATAACAGATTAAAGCATCTATTACCTTATTTTCTCTAAAAAAAAATATGTATAAATGATACTATCTTAGATTTACGCGAATATTTGACATTTAAGATAAAACATTTTATTTTATTACAGCCAACATGGTCACGGGAGAGATCACTTAAAGTCTGAGAAAAATTATTCAAAACGTTGGGAACGAAAAAATTAAAATACAACCTCGAAAAAATATTTTTATTTAAAACGAATATTTAAGACGGTAAAATATTATTATTATCATCTTCTATACAAATTCCATCCATAAAATCGATGCAGCGGTTCTTTAAAAATTCCATCCATAAAATCAATGCAGCGGTTTAAATCGACTTTATTAACAATTGAAGGGTGCCATCAATTGCTCGGATATGCCTTCGAGGTAAATACAAACAATATCTGCTATATTTCTGTTCGCAATCACTATTTATTATCCTTTTTTTATCATTTTTTTTATGTAGTGGCTTTGTCAAATCTCTTTTAACAAAAAAAAAAAAACTTGGATGAGGATCTGCAGATAAGATTCACCTGAGTAACAAAACTGTTTACATAAAACAAATAAACAAATAAACACGAAAGTCAAATTAAATCTAGCTTATCTTGAAATTTCTATCTTCCTCAACTAATTTTGATCTCAGTTTGTAAGCTTTGTGAAAATATACTCGTTGTTTTGTTCATCTTCGAATCGATTATTTTTATCGAAATTTTTATCGAATGGATCGATTATTTTTATATCTATACATAGAATAAAGTTGTAACTAAGCTGAATCTTTACATGAAATATATTTTGGAAAATCTTATTGAAATAGACATTATTATCGATACAGAGGCCGAATCTACAGTTTTTTCAATTTTTGTCTGTCTGTCTGTTACCGCATCATGGAAAACTCACTGGAGGGATTTTGATGAAATTTGGTATGATGATAACTGGTTATCCGGGTCAACATATAGGATACTTTTTACTGCGGGAAATCATCTTATTTCTGAGAAATCTATATTAAACGTTAAACGGTAAGTAGAGACGAACCCGAATGGAGCGAGGGTGAGTCGCTAGTCGATAAATAAAGTAGTCTATCTAAAGGTTATTCTGTAGCAAAAAATTGGTTAGGAATAGAAGACTTGAGTAATAAATAATATCATGATGGTAATATTTTACAGTTAATAGCATGATGTGACAAAATTTTCGTAATCCTCTCCTCACCATTAATTTAGTGATCGTAAACTAAGTAAAGCTAGCCGAATACTGGAGTATTACATAATGGCGGTGTTTTACCTAAATACTTAATTCAAAAATTAAAATAAATAAGAAATAATATTACAATAGCTGATATAATAATCAATATTTAACCAGCCAGAGCAAATCTCAAAAATATATTATTATACATGAAGTACACTGGGTATATTTATTAATTCGATTTAATAATTTATTAATTGATATATTTTTTTTAAAATTTTTATTATTAATTTCTGGTTTAACTATAATAATATCTGGTATTAGAGCTAATTATGAATTTGATTTAAAAAAATATTGCTTTATCTACTTTAAGACAATTAGGGTTAATAATAAGAATTTTGTATGTACACTAGTTATATAACAAATAAAATATAATATATAATATATATTACATAACACCCCGTCTTATCACCTCTACTGGTGACAGGAGGGCTGGCGCATTTTTCGCCCAAAGAATTGGCATTGCCATTCAACGGGGGAATGCGGCTAGCATTCTTGCCACTATTCCACGCGGACATGACTTGTACAGTAATAACTAAGTGTACATATGTTTGTATATATAATTAAGTATATTTGTAATTTTCTTTTTTGTAAATAAGATCAAATAAAATATTGAAGATAGAAATTTGACTCAATGGAACTTTTTGTAGTAAATTTAATAGTAAAAACGGTCCATTCATTCATTTTTGAAAAATAATTTCGTCATAGTTTGCAGGACAAAAAAGTGTTAAAAATCATATTTTCCATACAATTTGTATGGGAAAACTTAAAGTTCGATGGAGAACCTCTTAGAATTGGAATTTTGAGCTCCGCTTTGAACAGGAGCTTTGTTGGGACATTTTTTAAGATATTTTGGGGTGAGAGCGATGAAAAAAAATATCTTCACTTTTTGGCACACCCATGTACATTATACACATGTATGTATATTGTATATGCTTTGTTATTTACTTATTCATAAATTAGACAAGATTTCAATAAAAGTTATAAGGTTTAAATTCTACTCGTATATTGTGCGTTATATCTTATGAGGGAAATATGGGTGGCGTGACGACGCCGGCGTTGCCATGCGACGCTGCACCAATCGATAGCTCCATGCAAGGGGGTAATTTGTCACCTCGCTGAGAAGCTCGCAGCTCCCTGTGTTGTCATAGACAGAGTATCACTTTACAGCACTATAAAGTATTATCTATTTATATAAACTCTATTGTACTTAATGACATCCGTATGTATTGTTCGAAGATATCGAGTACAGGTATATTATTAACTAGCGGCTCACCCTCTCTTCGCTCGGGTTCGCCTCTAGACAAACAAAAACAAATGTATCCCACGGGAACCATACATTTTTCCGGGATATAAAGTAGTCTATTTGTTATTCTGATGTATGAACTATATTATTGTAAAGTTTCATTAAAATCCAATCAGTAGTTTTTGTGTACTAAGCTGTATAAGTTACTATAGTTTTTTAACTATCCCACGGGAACCCTTTCATTTTCCTCTCTTCCTTTCTCTTTTTTTTTGAAAGGTATCTAATCTAAGATATTGACCGGGGATATAAGGTACCACCATGCAAAACTTCGTTTAAATGGGCCCAATAGTTTCGGAGATTAGCCCGTACAAACAGACAAACAGACAGAGAAAAAATTGAAAAAAATTTGGATTTGTTCTATTTCTTTTCGTACATCCCCCTGACTCCGTTTTTAGCATTTTTTTTTCTATGTACAGACATTCGGTTTCTACAGTTATTATAGTATAGACTAGCGACTTAGGTTTAGGTACAATTATTTTGAGCGAATACGTAAGTCTTTAGATGTCTAAAAGTAACCTATGTATTACTGTGTGTGCCATAGTTAATTTATGTACTACATGTCATCAAAATCCGTCTTGGTATGGTCCACTTAGTCATCCATCAGAATTGAAGTATCGTTGGTTTCATTCAAAGCACCTCTTTATCTTAACTGATTATGACAAACATTTATATATAGTAATATAAAAGAATGTATCATATGAGAATCGAATCGAATTTCTATTAGCACAGCCAGTTATAATGACGCATCAAAAAAATCCTAAACAGAATATTTATACAAAAATACACAGCAGTTTACAACACCATTCATTGTATTATATACATTTTTAACAGACTATAAACAGATTTTTAAAGAAAAAATTCCACTTCCACTTTTCAGTAAACAACTTTTAATTGAAACTATTTTCCATATTAATATTTTCTATAATCCAAGTTTCAGGGTTAAGTTTATAAATAGATAGAATCAATGTTGTTTTCAGTGAGAAATTACTGAACGCGTGGGGCGTCGGATACAACAAACTGGTAGGCGAGTGCTATGCTTGGAGCAGAAAGTGGGCGTGGGCGTGGGATTTTATATTTGCTTATTTTTTTTACGATATATTATCTTATTTTTGACGACACGTTTGGTGCAGTCTGTAGTGACCCTACTTGCTGTGCCAGCGGTCGTAGATTCGAGTCCCGCTTGGGGTCATTCATTTGTTTGATGAGCACGGATGTATGTACTCCAGTCATGGGTCTTTATATTTATACTATGTGTGTATTTAAGGTTATATATGTGTAGTGTATCAACTATCTGGTATCCATAATACAAGTCTCATAGCTTATCATGGAACTTCTAGTAGCTGTATGTAAATGGCCCAAAATATTTTTTATACTTTATAATAATATCTCTTTGATGATTGAAAAATGGAACTTCGACGAAACAGACAGTGTCTTTTTTTGTGTAAGTTGTGGTTTTCGCTTTTTATACATTTCATTTTCTTTATAAAATTTGTCTCTAAAATCATAAATATATCCCTAAGAATAACAAAGTAATTTCGATAAGTTTAATAGATTCATTGAGGTCGGAGTTCAGACCACTTTCAAACAACCTTATGTCTACAAAGTTGACTCTCACACAATAGTTCAAAAATAACATTAATTACAGTATATTTGAACGGTTTTTGGCTTGGATTTAACTTTAATTATCTCCAATCATTGGAATGGAAAATTGATTATCAAATTGCCAATATTTAGAACAATATTTAAGTAGCCACAGACAATTGTCCGTTTGTGTTGCGTTTATAAAACACTAGTGACTTACTCTCGCTTCACTCGAGTTCGTCCATAGTTAAAAAACAAAAACGAGCCAATCCCACGGGAACCATACATTTTTTTGAGATTAAAAGTAACCTATGTGCTATTCCAGACTATAATCTATCTCTATACCAAATTTTATTCAGATCCGTTCAGCGGTTCTGACGTGATTGAGTAACAAACATCCATCCATCTAAACTTTCGCATTTATAATATGTACTAGCAGAACCGCGGCTTCGCTTGCGCTAAAACTACAAAAAAACTCTAAAATGGTAGGTTTCATATAAACTTTCATCCCCTATTTTACCCCCTTATAGGGTTGTGTGTGTATGTTAAATCTTGTAGGATTATTTTCGAAAAATGCTAAAACACGTATTTTTTATTTATTGAAGAGCATTAATACCAAGTTTCAAGTAATTCTGATCATAAATATTTTTTTGGATTGTATTATAACGTGTTTTCCCGTGGGAAAGAGATAATTTCCCGCCGTAAAAAGTAGCCTATGTCACTCTCCAGCCCTCCAACTATCTCCACACAAAAAATCACGTCAATCCGCTAAGCAGTTTCAACGTGAAAGAAGGACAAACAAACAAACAAACAAACAAACAAACAAACAAACAAACAAACAAACAAACAAACAAACGAACAAACACACTTTCACATTTATAATTTTTTATTATTATGGATTGGCGTGCGTAGGCTCTAATAGTTTTTTAATTTAATTTTATAATTATCTTTACACTGCTGTAAGTACCTATGAAAATGTACCTATCAAACTCCTACACGTATCATTTTAGTAACCACTTCATTAGATAATATGAATATGGAACTTATCATCTTCTAAAATTGTAAATTATATGATAATTTTTTTACATTTGTTTTCTTCCAACTCGCTTGATAAATTAAAAGTCAAGTGAAATAGTAATATTTTATTATTTGATAACTGTTTAATTATAACGATGATACAAACATATTTTATCATTCTATTATTATTATATATTTTATTACGCTATCAAAGAGAATAATTTTCATTGCATTGGACTTATATTATTATATTTCTTGAGCACGGTTGGGCAGATTTCAATTAATTTTTTATTGTCATAGTTGTATTTTTAATATTATCTAACATATTTTTTTGCTGTAATGGATGAGGGCTTTGAGGCTTTGCAAATTTAGATTTGAGGCACCGTTCTGAGTGTCTATCTAAAGCTGAAAACATAAATGAGCTAGTAAAATAGAAGGCACTTTTAACAGAATCAATTTACTCATTCATTCATTTTGTCCGCTTTTCGTTTACAAGGATCTCGATAACAAATACTAGCTAGCTATATACACAGAATATGACATAGTGCACAAGTATGAAGACACAAGTTCGCTCTTACATTTCGCAGTTAAAGTCTGATTACATGGCCATCCAACATACTCGTAACCAAGGGAATGAGAGAAACCGTCTTTGTTTGTTCTTGATTGGATATTTTAAAACAAAAACTCTAGATGTGAATTTCTTGATTAGGAACTCAAATAAAGGACCTCATTAGACACTCATCATCTACATATATCCGTATGAGTCACTACGCTAAAAAGGCAGAAACTTTAACATTATAACTATACACAAATTTCGGCACGATAAAGTTTATATGATGGCAAACAGACGCTGGATATTTATTTATAATTCTTTTTAAGTCGATTTAAATGGAAATACTGTTTTAATACTTGAAGGGTTGTTTACGAAAGAATCTTTTTTTGACCTTGTTTATTATTCGCCCTCAGGACCTTTTATGTAGGTTTGAGTTTTATTGTAGTAAAGAACTGGTGACCCCAAATTTTTTATTTCGTTTCTATGAGCTACATGTTTTTTTATTTCATCTACACTAATATTATAAAGAGGAAAGATTTGTATGTTTGTAACAAATAAACTGAAAAACTACTGGACCGTTAGATGAAGTAAGAAGATAGTTTGGGACCCTGGAAAGGACATAGAATATCCTTTTGGGGTGAAAATGGGGATGAAAGTTTGTATGGGGAATCAATCTAGGGACAAATCCGAGCGAAGCGAGGCTAAATCGCTAGTTTTAAATAAAAGTATTTTTTTTAGATTTTATCGTGCTTATTTTTAATTTTTTGTTTCCGACCTTTAACCGTAACTCAAACCGTGTTTGCTTATCTATACATATAATAAAATTCTAACTGAGTCGAATCTGTACATTAAATATTTTTTAGAAAATCTTATTGAATAGACATTATTATCGATACAGAAGCTGAATCTATAGTTTTTAAAATTTTTGTCTGTCTGTCTGTCTGTCTGTCTGCTACCGCATCACAGAAAAACCACTGGAGGGATTTTGATGAAATTTGGTATGGTGATAGCTGGTTATCCGGGTCAACATATAGGATACTTTTTACCGCGGGAAAATATCTCATTTCTGACAAAAAAAATACAAAAACTGTAATGTAAGAGTATACTAATATGTAAAACCTAAGAATTTGGTTTTTGGTCATCTGAACGCGGGCGCAGCCGCAGGCAATGCTAGTAATTATATATGTGTCATGAACATTGGCTTGGTATATAACATTTGTATTACTCGGGCTGAGCTTTCAAGTTTGTGAAAACAAAGCGACCATAGAACAAAGTAAACTTGCCCTGTTTAATTTTAATTTTTGTTGCTACAGATTACTGATGTATGTGGCTTTGTTTTTTAATGAGACATTTCTGATTAATATTTTTCGGAATGTTGGAAAATTATAAATAATATACAAAAATAATTTAATAATTTGTTTCCCATTTATTTTACTTTTTTAATATGCAAGAGAATGATTTTCTTCGTTGATGTGCCTAATATTTGTTACATTCCATTATTAATATTATAAATTTAGTTTGGATGTTTGTTACTCAATCACGCCAGAACAGCTGAACGAATTTGGACGAAATTTGGCATAGAGATAGATTATAGTCTGGAATAGTACTTATGTTAATTTTTATCCCGGAGAAATGTATGGTTCCCGTGGGATATATCTGCTTTTATTTTTTACTAGTGACGACCCCGAGCGAAGCGAAGATCAGTTGCTAGTATGTTCATAAATAGTGTCTTGTTATATGTTATATGTTATATACAGATGTTTTTTTCGTTTTCGTGGTTACCAGAGTACTATGTGGGCTGTTTTACAGATTTATTGTAGTCTAGAATACGATATCGTATAGTTCTTGGACGACTTGATACTCTCTGCCACTGGAAATTTTATGTACACAAAATAAAAAATGAAGAATATTTTGAAATCGTTTGTCTGTCCGTTTGTTAGAGCATTCATCATATAGAATATAGTTACGTAACCCAATAAGGGACGTTGCGGACAATTAGCAGCGACCAATTACGAAATTTAAAAAAGTCCAAGGACATTATGTAATGTGCAATCCAATGAAAGACATGTGAAGTCTGCCAACGCGCACTTGGTCAGCTTGGTGGAGTATGACCTGATCCACCTCGATAAAGTAAATAGAGATATAGAAAAATAGAGATAAAGAATTATGAGTTATTTACAAAAATATACGTTTTTTTTGTTTTATCTTTAAAATGCTCTAAATTGTTTCCAAACGTCAAATCAAACTAGGTCTCCCATAACGAGTAATAGCATTACAACACTACAATCCGCTTTAGGAATACTTTTCTTAACATAGCAAAGGGTAATTGATTATATGACTTCATTACATTTACTAAGTAGATTATATTTCTAACTAAATAGATTAATTTTCAAGGATTTAATACTTGGCCTTTTATAATTTATAAATATAAATCATTACAGGGTCTTCTGTGCATATTTAATTATTTTTTACTATGATATGAAGAGAAAAATGTCATTCTCACGTCAATTCTTTACTCGCCAGTGACACACCGTTTAAGGCTCAGCCGTCCCGGGTTATTAGTGCGAACAAATAGACAGACAGATAGACTTTTATATTATTTGCTACAGTATCGTATAAATAAACATATAGATTCGATATGGAGAAGCTATTTTGTAATCACGAAAATACACTTATTCTATTAATAAGGACCCATTGATTGACAGGCAGTGGTAGCCCAGTGGTAACGCGCTCGCTTGGGAAACCGAGTGAAGCGGGTTCAAATCCCGGGTCTCGCACCTCTGATATTTTCATGTGCGAATCATTTCTAACATGATTACCACTTGCCTTACGGTGAAGGAAAACATCGTGAGGAAACCTGCATGTCTGAGAAAACCTTGCAAGTTTTCGAAAGACATGTGAAGTCCGCCAACCCGCACTTGGCCAGCGTGGTGGACTATGGCCTGATCCCCCTCGTATGAAGGGAGGCCCGTGCCCAGCAGTGGGACGTTAAAAGGGCTGAATACATACATACATACATACATTGATTGTTGTTTAACGAAATATGTAAGTTGACGTCATACTCACTTTGTTGAACTTGCGGGTCCGATTTTTATACTATAGTTAGTTAAGAATAATTACTACATACTGCATTATTTAACTACTAAGAAATGTAAAGCATCGTATAGTCCATACATATAATAAAATTGTAACTAAGCCGAATCTGAACATTAAATACTTTTTGGAAAATCTTATTGAAATAGACATTATTATCGATAGTGGCCGAATAAAATAAAAAAAAACCACTGGACAGATATTGATGGAATTTGGTATGATGATAGCTGGTTATCCGGATCAACATATAGGATACTTTTTACTGCGGGAAAATATCTCATCTCTGAGCTAATCGTTAAAACGTTACTAGGGACGAACCCGAGCGGAGCGAGGTAGAGTCGCCAGTTAAATATATAATATGTACATATATCTACTACATTATTTAATCAAGAAATACAAATACCAGTACACTACCTTCGTATAATTTTCTAGAAAGAAATTAACTTATTTGCATAAAAAGAAAGCATGCGTGATTTCTTGATATTTAAAGTGATATTCTAAATGTATCTTATATAGAGCGACGTCAATCAGCACTGATGCATGTCTAAGTAAGCTACAAGCTAATGAGATGTGTCCACCCACGTCGCGTGAAAACTCGAATTATTTGCATTCAATAGACTCAATAAGAATAGACTAAATATTTTAACATAAGTTCGTATGTGGCCGTATTACATTTACCCTTTCGGCACTTTCATCAGTAGCAAGTTTACGAGTAGTTGTTAATAATAGCACATGTTATTATTACTACTAGCATTGCCCGCGGCTCCGCCCGCGTTCAGATGAGCAAAAACAAAATACTTAGGTTTTACATATTAGTATACTCTTACATTGCAGTTTTTGTATTCTTTCTCAAAAATGAGATATTTTCCCGCGGTAAAAAGTATCCTATATGTTGACCCGGATAACCAGCTATCACCATACCAAATTTCATAAAAATCCCTCCAGTGGTTTTTCTGTGATGCGGTAACAGACAGACACACAGACAAAAATTCTAAAAACTGTAGATTCGGCCTCTGTATCGATAATAATGTTTATTTAAATAAGATTTCCAAAAAATATTTAATGTACAGATTCGGCTTAGTTACAATTTTATTATATGTATAGATGGGGATAAACTAGATCTGATAGTTCTTTGAATATGTAAATGTCTTTCTGTTACTTTGTATTCAGTCCTTTTTAACGCCCCATTTCTGGGCACACGGGACCATAGTCCACCACGCTGGCGGATTTCATATGTCTTTCGAGAACTAGCTAGGTTATCTAAAACGCGATGTGTTTCTTTTCCGTGGGACAAGTGGGTAATAATGTTGGAAATGAATCGTACATGAAATTTGATTTTCGCCTTCTAAATAAATAATTATTTATTTGTAGATTTTCACACATAAAATTTCCTTATTATGTAGCCAATTGATTGTCTAATTTTAATTGCTTATATTTAACTGAAAAGAAAATGTTATTTAAATAATCCTTACTAAAATTGTAAATGCTGTAATATGATTGTTAAATAGTCCAATTTTTGCAGGCATATAGAGTTTAATGTAAATTGTGTGGAAAGATATAATGGATTAAAAAGTGACTTCCGTATCCTAATACAACAACGTAATTCCCATCACCCATGTAACACAAACTAAAATGTTCAGTATAAAAAATTGGTTATAGTTTTCTATAATAGCATATTTTAGTTTGTATTAAATAAAATAAAATACCCGTAACTCCCTATAAGTAAATCGAAATTGTAAATAAAAAACAATTTACTTTTAAACCTTCAGATTAAGCCGTTTCAGTGCATTTGCTACAATTTCCGCAACTTTAACTCGTAGAGATTCGGGAAATTATTGCCATTTCCTGTGCAAAGCTCGACTGAGACAGAAAGCACTCACTTGCTGATAGTTAGGGCGTTCCAATTGATTACTGGAGAAAATCAATCAGATACATTCTGTAGATACTATTAAGTTTCAGGTAATTGGAGTGGGTAAGTACTCGTATTAAGGAAATCTAAGATCTCACTATGGATACCTAATTGTAAAAATGTAAACGTGTGTTTGTTATTTTATTCTTCTTCAATTAAGTTCTCTTGTTAAATGCTTCGAAGCGTACTAGTTGAGCACAGATTACAACGCTAATGTCACTTAGAATGAAGAAGACACGAGGGAGATTGATTGGTTTTATTCTTCTCACATTCAGTAACATATGTGTGTAATTCTTAACATAATATTAATTTATTCCTTTTTAATATTTTGAATGCCTTAGAACAGTAACAAGAATGCTTGTAAGATGCTGGGTTCATTTTCTGGGTGAGTCAAATATTTACGGGTTTTTTCTGTCACGATCTTATAATCTGTGTCAGTAGCTCACTAGCACCGCCATCTTCCAAATTAATAAAACAATTAATTATTAATTAATAATTTATTATTATTTATTAATTATTTAAACATACTAAAATATATTACAACACTGAAGACAAGTATTATTTATATAGTAGGTCTAGTAGTATTAGCATATTAGTCCTACTAATATTATAAACGCGAAAGTTTGTGCGAATGGATGGTTGGAGGGATTTTTGTTACATCTTTTACGCAAAAAAATACTTAACAGATTTTAACGAAACTTTACAGCAATGTAGCTTCAGAGTATTATACCTATAGGCTATAATTTTTAAAGATACAGTAATACATAAATAATTGAACTACGAGTGTCTCAGGAAAACGCTAGTATAAAATATTATATTTTAAATCTATGAAGCAAGTGGACTGTGATATACTCGTATACCTCGTATAACAGACCTATACAGGAACACTTCGTTCTCAGTGGCGGCTACGAATTGAATAAATTGGATCCAATATTCTACGGCAGCTGTAAATCTGTTGAAGCAATGTTTTGAGATAGTTTACTATATAAAAGCGGATTCACTTTGAAACAAGTTAAGAATTTATGTAGAATCAGAAAAATAAAATTATTGTAAATAGAATGTTTTTAACAAGCGGATTTATATTTTAAAGGGACTTATGTTTTTATATTATATGTATAGATAAAATGCTAGCTGAGTCGAATCTGTACATTAAAATATTTTTTTGAAAATCTTATTGAATAGTCATTATTATCGATACAGTGGCCGAATCTACAGTTTTTAGATTTTTTGTCTGTCTGTCTGTCTGTTAGACTCTCTCTGTTTTGGAACTCATCACGAGAAATCGACTGGACAGATTTTGATGAAATTTGATATGATGATAGCTGGTTATCCGGGTCAACATATAAGACTTATTACTGCGGGAAAATATCTCATCTCTGAAATATCTAACTAAATCCATTCAGGCGTTTCAACGCGAAGGAGTAACAATCATACACAGATACACATACAAACTTCTGCATTTAGAACTTTAGTCTTATTACTATTCAAAAAAAAATTGAAATAAAAATAAAAAACATTTATAAAATGATAACCAGTCGTTAAGCAAAACAAGTGTTTTACTTTAAGCCGTTCCGCTTTTGTTTTGTTATATTTAAGATAAGACAATGTCATTTTATAAAAGTCTCGCGACTGCAGCGGCTTCTTTGAGCGCATTTCAAAGAAATAAAACGAATAAACAATTTTTCATTCCCCTCAAACGGAAGTGGGTGTCGGATCGTTTCTACAGCACTGTGTCTGTGTAGTCTATAGAGGATGTATCTGTGGTGTTAAAAATTACAGTTAATTGAAAAATTAAAATTAATTTAAAGGGAAATTTTGATACTCCACTAAGATCGCAGGTTTGATTTCTGCGCTGGCTGTATAACAACTATAGGCCCCACCTTACTTTCATAGAGCGTTCTTGAATATAGTTTTTGCAATATACCCACTGATATCCCCTATTCCTACCTTCATACCAGATTAAAAAATAAACTTATCTTATATAATTAAAAATGAATGACCAATTAGCTATTTTTTTTTTCGTATGTTCCTTAAGGTACACGAAAAGTTTTAATAAAGAGAAAAGACATAAAATGAGGTTAATATGCATATAAAACAAAGTCGTGTTAGTGACCATTTATAACTCAAGAAAAGTTCGACCAATTTTTATAATATTTGATTTTTTGGAATTCGCTTAGTCAGGAATAGGATTAAAAGTATTAAAACATCAGAAAAATTAATGAAAAAAAAAAATTAAATTTATATGGCTAACGCTGGCTAATAACTATTTATATCTATTTAAAACGTACCCAGCGACGAAGCCTGGCGAAGCGAGGGTGAACCGCTAGTATCTCATAAGGATAACGTAGCTTTAAAAATTGATTAAATATTTCCGTAGTTTATCTCATATATTCATACTCATAACTATTACTTTGTTATAACATTTCATAGGTAATACAAATGTGTTGTCAAGTCCAGGCCAAAGCGAGCAAAGTTGAAATAACTTAGCAATACCAATTAGCATAAATAAACTTTATACACCTTTCATTATTTTTTGCGATACAAACGTAGGTACTTATGTTTTTTCCCATATTATACTATATATTACATAATATCTAATGGATAAATGACTATACCAGTTCAATAAAATATTTGATTTTTACCTAAATAAAAAATCCATAATGACCCAAGATTTCCAAAAAAGTTTTTTTTGTAAATACTTCTTTATAGTAAAGCGAAAACGAACGAAAGCTTTATGAAGCATTGTTAACTCTTAGAGATTTTCCATGGAACTGCGGAAAATAAAGGAGTTTTCAAGCGTAAAGTTTTCCCTTTGAAGTGCGCAGTTGAATACTTGCGTGGTCAAAACAGTGACTGGTGAATAAACAACGTGTAATATGCAATTATTTTCGTACACCTGAAAACGTTATTTTGTAATTAAATATTTTTCAGGATAAAAAGATTTAGTATTGAAAAAAATGAAGGATAACAAGTACTTTCCATATTGTTTATACACAACTACTAGAAAAAAAACTTGTGTGTGTGTACTTATGTACGGCATACGTACGTAAGAAGTTATATTTCTTTGGCGTAACAGAAAAAAAATAGCTAAAGATTTCATCCCGTAGGTCAAACAACCTTTACAAACAGAGAGTTTCTGTTTGTAAAGGTTGTATTATAAGTAAAGGAATAAAGCTAACTTCACCATGTCACTTTTTGGCTGTCGGTGTGCGCGCGCATCGTAAAAATTTTACTGTCATATTTTTTCCAAACGTTCTAAAAGAAGTATACCTTTAAAAATGTACAATAAATAAATATAATATAATCAAAAACAAATTATATCTTAAAAAGATATATAGTACAAATTGTAAGAGTAATAATGCTTATCAATATGTATTTTATAGTAGAGGTAAAAAGAGCAGTTATTAAAACTAGTAGCAGAACGTCTGTCCACAAGACAAGACCGAGATTTCTGCCCGCTTCTGAGCGCATCACCACTAGGCTACCACTGCCTTTAGTATTTTTAGTTTGATAATAAATATATATATATATATATATATATATATATATATATATATATATATATATGATTTAAAGAAACACAAGAAAACTATTAGACATATCCAAATGTGAAAGTTTGTGAGGCCATCCATATGGATGGATGTTTGTTACTTTTTCACACCAGAACGGCTAAACGGATCTAGATGAAAGGCAAAAAGATAGATTATAGTTTGGAATAGCACATAGGTTACTTTTTATCCCGGAAAAATCTATGGTTTCCATGGGAGAGATTTGTCTTTGTTTAGGGACGAACCCAAAGTAAAGCAAGGGTGAGTCCCTAGTCGATCAAATATTATGAATGAAACACAAACTCATTGAATAATATAAATCCATAAAGAAAAGTTCTTCCCTTTGCCGAGATCTCGAGTAAATAGCGAGACTTTCCTATTGAATACATTACTGGGAAATTGCGCATCTAAAGTAGACATTATTCTGTGAATAGTTGAATAAAACATAAAATTTATTCTGGTTTATAGTAAGTAAGCATTGTCCTTATCGTCATGAAGCATTTAAATCAGACTCCATCGACCTAATTGTAGAAGTTGACTCTAATATTTTTACTTGACAAACTTAGATTATAATAAATTTTGGGAAATTTACGATGAATTCGTATCATTCAGGCATTTTGTTAAATATTCGATGTGATCGATAATTTTTAAAATATTTACATATTAAATTGCAATTACCTTCTGATACTCGTATTCCAAATTGATTGAATAATAAATATATATGTATCTCACAATAGACCTTTATAACTCCTTCCGCCTCCTCACGAGTGTTTTATCAAATATTTCGTTTAATCAAGTCCAAAATTGACAAAGCTCGAGTCATAGATACCGGAGCTTATTCTAAGCTTCAGTTTTCTCTATTTTTAGTGCTACGAGTATAAGTAAAAAAAAAATGTCATTATTATTTCGTAATAAAAAGCTCGAGCATTTTTTATTAGATAGGTATTTAAGTATATTGTGAGATACGATAGCAAAAGATATAAAAAGATATGAAAAAAAAAAATTCACATTATAACAGATTTACTTATAAATGGTCTGTCCACATTCGAACTGGCAAATACGAATCGAATTCTGCGGTCAGATATGCGGTATTGTTTGAGACGCTACTTCAGTAGATCCGTGCAGTGAGTTAAAACTACTCTAATTGCATTTAACATCATGAGAGAACAGTAAAAGTTCACGAATAGTAATAATTTACATAGTTTTGATTATATAATTGTAAAACTAAGTGCTTATAAGATAAAAAAAATGTTTAAAAAAAATTATAATATAATAAATAATAAACTACATTTTATCCCGCCCTATTCTTTCCCGTGGGATGTCGCACAAAATTAAATAAGCCTGAAGAAATAAGAGTAACTCACTGGTGAGGTAACATTAAATGTGAGTAAAAAAAACTAATATTTTAAATAATTTTATATATTCAATCGTTCATTACACCTTCCTTCTTTCTCTCATTTATTTGATAATTCATTGCACGTTTAAAAATATATAAAGATTAAAAATTTTCTACCACGATAGTAGATTTACGCCTTTTTGTACAAATGAGAAGCAAATACGTCTTTTCTACATTTCTGCATTTGGATCCTACATTTCTGATAATACAATACGAAAGAGGTCAGAAATCGCGTGACAGAGTATCTTGGCGGCACTATAGGGATTCTGTTTCCTTCAACAAGTGCGTGCTGTTTGAACGGCTTTATTTTTAATTCAAATAAAATGTACGTCTTATCTTTTAACACTTTTATACACGCTACGACCCTTACGGAATAGACTGAGTCGATTTGCGACGCAAAGTCTCTTTCAGTAGGAACTCTAAAGCTTTATCAATGTATACACATGCAATAAAAGTAATCAAGATATACTTCAAATATACTAAACACCACCTTAATAAGAGAGAAAAAATTGTCATTAGCTGGGGGCTGAACAAAACTCATCTCATTCAGCCCTTTAACGTCCCACTGCTGGGCACAGGCCTCCCCTAATTTTGAGAGGGATGAGGCCATAGTCCACCACGATGACTAACGCGGCTGGCGGGTTCGTAGACCTCATGCTATAAAATAATATAAGTGGATAAATTACGTACACATGTCTGTACGTAGAAAATACACATGTCTGTTATTTTAATCCTGAGCGAAACCAGGATCGGACGCTAGTATTAATAAAAAAAATCTTCAGATACTTATTGTAAGAAAAAGTGTTAGAAAAAATGTCATTCAAACACATACTTTACATCGCAATGGTGTTTTACGCAAAATAACTTTATCATCTCAAAGAGATTTTATTGCAGTATTTACATAAAAGAAAGTTTCAAAGCAAGCTCCCCGCGGTTTTCCAACTTCTTGTCTCGACCCGTGTGCAGAATTCATACTTGTCTTATTTTTGTTGTTTAACTTTATGTTTTAAATATACATTTGTACGTAGCTATACATAACTTAATACAAACTGATCAAATATAACTTCTAAAATGGAAATTTAAAAAGTGGGATAGTTAAAAAACTATAGTAACTTATACAGCTTAGTACACAAAAACTATTGATTGGATTCTAATGAAACTTTACAATGATACATACATCAGAATAACAAAAAGGCTACTTTTTATCACGGCAAAATGTACGGTCATCGTGGGATAGATATGATAAATAGTAAAATTGTAACGACATCATATAGTATCAATTTTTGAATGTTGTTGTTATACTTAGTACAAATCTGCAAATTTCTTAAAAGATATGCCCACCTAGGTAAATTCTCACGTGTGTACGAAATATTCTCTTTAATGTAAGTCGACTTTCATGATTGTAAATAAATATATAATTAATAGGGATATCTTATGTGTAGTCCCATATAATTTTTCAAGTAAAATTGCAACTTTTTGATAAAATAATTATAACAATACGATAGTTTCAAAGTCAGTTTGAAAGTATATGAGTATTTGTACGAGACGATGTCGTTTTCAACCGACTTCTTCAAAAAGGAAGAGGTTCTCAATTCGGCTGTATGTTTTATTTTAATGTTTTTTAATTAAGTTATTAGTTCACTACGTACGATTTATTTTTAGACAAGAAAGACTATTTACATATACTAGTGTTCGAACCTAATTAGTTTTTTTATTGATAATATTAAAACTCGTCAAAAGATATCTAGCAAAAAATGATTGACAAACAGAATAGAAAAATGTATTGACCTGTTTTATCTTTACCTATATATATATATATATATATATATATATATATATATATATATATATATATATATATATATATATATATATATATATATATATATAAATAGATTAATAATTTCGGAATTGAACCAGTAACCAAAGCTGTATTCAAATATTCTGTTATTACGTCAGTTGCTAATATAGCACCAAACAAGATATTTTCGTAAACTAATCTCAATGTTTAGGCCCGAGGAACTCATCATCTTCGCGTTTTCCGCTTGAACGGTAACCCTTCCTTTAGCTACGTAATTGCTTGGTATATATTTAGAGTTATGTTATTTCTTATATTAGATGACTATATACTGTAGAAACAGACAGTTTTATGTAAAGCTGTTCTTATATATAATAATAATTGGAATACTTATTAAAATTTAAGCTCATTTAGTGATGCTACACTAATTGTTTCCTGTATGTAAGGCATAGATCTATACTTTGATGTATATAAATATTATATATGTATATTACTATTCAAAGTAAAACCATAAAATATAGGTTCCTTGAAAGAAATATATATTACTTACATACGTGCCGTTAAACTCTGTGTCATTAAAGTGCAACTTATATTGCATAAATGAGCTTTTATAAAAATTATGAGCACGTTTTATTAGGGACTTACGTATTCAGCCCTTTTTAATGTCCCACTGCTGACCACGGGCCTCTCTTTAATACGAGGGGAATCAGGCATCGTCTGCCACGCTGGCCAAGTGCGCTTTGGGGGACTTCACATGTCTTTCGAAAACTTGCTAGGTTCTCTAAGACATGCAGGTGGTAATCATGTTGATTTGTTGTGGTAATCGCACATGAAAATATCAGAAGTGCGAGAGCCGGGATATGAACCAGCTTCACTCGGTTTTCCAAGCGAGCGCGTTAACACTGGGCTACCACTGACTTTAGCTACTTACCTGAGGATAAGTAGGTACGTTTTTACGTACCTAACAGTAGCCTACTTGTTACTCCAGATCATAATCTATCTGTATACTAAAATTCTTCCAAATCTGTCCAGTCGTCCAGCGTTAAAGCGTAACAAATATATACATATACACTCATACAATCTTTCGCATAATAGTGTAGTCCCTTAACAGTGGTTAGCAGTGTAGTGGTATTATAAACGACGAGTTAACATGTAAGGTAAGCGTTATTATCGCATTCCCCATCTGGTCAGGTCTTTAGGCAAATAGCGTACATAGTTATTGTATCCCGATATTCCCGCGATGCGTTCTCAATTATTCATATGTTCTCACCTTGCCACCAAGTAAATCAGATAACAGAGGGACTATACACTGTGTAGATGCGGCATTTTAAAATTATTTTTTTCTATATACATTATATATACTTATATCACATTTAAAATACAGTACAAGAAAGCCTCTTCTATACATCTATACAGATAACTAAAATTGAAGTGTCTGTTTGTAATGTCAAAAAAACAGCTTCTTATTAAATGCATATGGATGTATGCACGGTATATATACCAAAGCAAAATTTTTTACAATTTTTGTCTGTTTGTCTGTCTGTTTGTTCCGACTAATCTCTGAAATGGTTGGACCGATTTTGACGTGATTATCACTTTCAGATAGATGATGTAATAAGGAGTAACTTGGCTACTTTTATTTTAGAAAAAATAAATAGAGTCCCACGAAAAAAAATTAAATCCAATGAAAAATTTAATAATATCTGATTCAAATAGGGAAGTTGCATACGGGACCAACCCAGGGACGAACCCGAGCGAAGCAAGGGTGAGTCGCTAGTTGTTAAATAAAGGCCAACAACGGATTTAATTTAGGTTAATTTAAAATTAAAAAGACTGTTAATGCCACAAGGGTTAAAGCGTAATGTTATGTACATATGTTTAAAAAAGGCTGAGCTGATTTTAATAAGAGTATTAAAATCAACTCAGCTCAGTATTATTTTAAATCAGATGATTTATTATAATAGCGATCTCTCTATTTTTCCTTTTAGTCTTGCTTCGAAAAAAAAACATAAAACTCCCATAAATTCAGCATGGTAGCTATTTTTAAATCACAGACTGACACTTCAATTTAATTTATTATTATTGGTACGTATTATATGTTCGTAGATACATTATAAAGTGCGCTATAAAATGAACTTATATTTTACAAACTCTTATTAACACAAAGTGGTTTTTAAATATATATTTTTATTGAATAAACTATAATGCATGTTTTAGCTTATAAAAGTGTACAAGAGTACAAATCGAATCGTGTTTTAATTAAGTAAAAAGATCCAGCGCTGGAAAGATATCTGCAGCTCACGTTGCTTTTAACCCTTTTCCGCACAACATTCAAAAATATATTTTATCACACAATAAGACGGTTCATATTAAATAATACATTTTTTGCAGTAAAATGATACTTAAGTAATGTTTAAATGAACTGTAGTAATGATTAAGTGAACTCTTACAGTTCACTTTGTTAAAGTTTTCCACGAAATTTTAGTCCATTAGGACAATAAATAAACATTTTTAAATATAAAAGTTAAATATGTTAAAAAATATTTTTAACTAGGTTCTCACCCTTGCTTCGCTCGGGGTCGTCCCTCGGTGCGTTTTAACGGTTAGAATGGAATAGACAGATTATATATTATACTAGCATTGCCCGCGGTTCCGCCCGTGTTCAGATGACCAAAAACCAAATTCTTAGGTTTTACATATTAGTATACTCCTACGTTGCAGTTTTTGTTATTTTTTCTCAAAAATGAGACATTTTCCCGCGGAAAAAAGTATCCTATATGTTGACCCGGATAACCAGCTATCACCATACCAAATTTCATCAAAATCCCTCCAATGGTTTTTCTGTGATGCGGTAACAGACAGACAGACAGGCAAAAATTCTAAAAACTATAGATTTGGCTTCTGTATCGATAATAAAGTCTATTTCAATAAGATTTTCCGAAAAATATTTAATGTACAGACTCGGCTTAGTTACAATTTTATTGTATGTATAAATTACTGCTCCTCTCCCTTGGGTAGTACCATGATACATGATACATTGATTAACATTGAATTAAACTCGAATGACACTTTAAAAGTGTACTAAAATAGAATCTAAGGTAAACGTTGTGTGTATGTTACCGTTAATGTTTAGAATTCGTTAATTTACCAATTAACTAGCTAACTTGAACCGATAATATGCTAACTTATACATATGTATATATATTTATTTAATTGCAAATTGCGATATAAGCTTTCAAATGCCATATATAGAACATCATATATCTGGCTTATCATAGATAAACTTTTTTATTTACAAATGAGTATAGAGGACGAGTCGTTTACAAGACCACTGTACACAGAAGGATTTTAAATTAACTTTAGTGATGTATGATAAAGACATTAACATAATCATGAGTGACATTTTATACCGATATTTATTAAGAGCACTTGCGTGTACATGAAATAATTACATACTTCCACACCAAAGATTAAAGTTAAGTGAAAAGCTCAAAAAAGCGGTCATCTCTTTCTTTCACTAAATATTAATAGAGATGGCAATAGTGGTTTCAGCAAACTAAATGTATTAGTAATCTAAAAGGACGTTAGATGAGATTAGGATCTCTACAATGAATAAAGACCACTAGCCTCTATTAAGCTTATTTATAATTCTAAGAGGACTGGGTTTCATGTGTTATGTACAGTTACAAAATATAATTTGTTGATTGGTAATATTGTATTACTATTATTAGAAAAATGTTTATTACAAAAATTTGAAGGTAAAATCACACTATATATATTAAAAATGTGATAGCGTGTAAGTTAGTTAGTGTGTGTGCTTGTTACGCCTGAACGCTGTAACGGCTTAAAGCATTTGAGTAAAAGAATGGAGCTAGCTTATATCCTAAGCTAAAACATCGACTATTTTCTATTTACGTGATTGGAGTCACAGGGAATAACTAATAACAGGATATTATTCTGTGTAATTTATAAGGTGATTATAGTATGAAGAGCGATCACTGATCAAGTATAGAAACAGCGTTTTCTTGCGATTCCGCCCGCGTCGTTTAATTTTGTAGTATTACTCCCTTTTCATAGGTTATTGTATAATGTAAGATAAAAGTGATAAGTAATAACCTTCCTCAATAAATAAGCTATAAAACGCAAAAGAGATATTTCAAATCGGACCAGACGATCTGGAGACTACCTCGTTTGAACAAACAAACAAACAAACAAACAAACAAACAAACAAACAAACAAACAAAAAATCTATCAATCAAACAAACAAATAAATAAACTTCAGCTTTCTTAGTACAGATTGTTTACCAATAAATTGTAGTGAAAACTCGTATTATGCCAATTTAGACTCCTTTTTTATCTAGCATATTATAAAACTAGCTTTGCCCGCGGCTCCACCCGCGTTCACATGACCAAAAACCAAATTCTTAGGTTTTACATATTAGTATACTCTTACATTGCAGGTTTTGTATTTTTTCTCAGAAATGAGCCATTTTCCCGCAGTAAAAAGTATCCTATATGTTGACCCGGATAACCAGCTATCACCATACCAAATTTCATCAAATCCCTCCAGTGGTTTTTCTGTGATGCGGTAACAGACAGACAGACAGACAGACAAAAATTGTAAAAACTAAAGATTCGGCCTCTGTATCGATAATAATGTGTATTTCAATAAGATTTTCCAAAAAATATCTAACGTACCTACAGATTCGGCTTATTTACAATTTTATTATATGTTTAGATTATGTAGTAATGCAAATGTACCAACGCAATCGAGACTGTGTGGGTGTTCTGTATTGAATTTTGTATTAAAAGAATAAATAACCTATCGTACACTTTTATCTTCTATTCCGTGGGATTCATTTTATTACCGGGATAGCAGTTGTATTTATTTATAAAACATTAGCTGTATATTTTGTTGAGATCTCCTAGAAGTAGTTTTTCCTCTTTATAATTTAGTATGGAGTAGCCATTTATTATATTTAATAGTTGTGGTGTCAATTGAGAAGTCAAAGCAAATTATAGGGAAATAGCATACAGTTATTATAATTAAGTCATTAACAATAAAATTGAATTATTTTTATAAATAATTGCCATTGTACTAATCGATTTATGTTTCGACATCATTCAGCATTTTTTTTTAAATATTTTAAATTTGTACCTATGTAAACTAGGCCGAATAAATTCCAGTTGCTCCATGTTTTTTCTATATTTCGACCTGGATTTACTGTATAACACGCTCTATTGTGTAAAAATCTTTGTTATATTTTTAAGGACACAACAGTTATACTTTTGACCCAATGTTTTTTTTGCTCTTCTGAATATGAAAGTATACATGGTGTTTAATATTTATGTTGTTCTCGTTTTAGCCAAATAAAATAACACTAAAGAAAAATCTTTGGACAAAATAATAACAATTCTTTGAGCACAACATTTATATTGTATATATGTAAACCTCAGTTATTTCAAAGTTCTAAACGTCTAAGAGAATTCTTTTGACGTAATGTAAAAAGTAGTGGAAGATTTAAAAGCCTGTTACTTAAATAATATCTTTTATCCCTCGGGATAGCCTCAAACGTCTCTAAAGCACGGTGTAAAGGTGAAAAGAGAAAAATCGACCCTTTCTAACAATATAGTTATATTATAGACTACATCATGCTTGCTTGTAGTTAGATTAGAGGCTGGTTTTAAGAGATCCATGTACCAACTTCCAAAAAAAAATATTTTTTTCATTTTATATTCATTCACGAATTGAAGCATTTCTTAATTTACATTATCGAATAAAGCCAAATCCAAAGAGATAGTTATAAAACAATTTGGGATGATAAATGTAAGTCATATTACAGCCAGAGCGTGTCACTCCAGTGCAACTCGGCAATCAACTTCATACGACCTACAATATGCAGAGATGGATCTTGAAAACTTGCCAAATGGCTTTTCCAGCCGAGCAAAAATTCGCTTAACCTTCGTAAAATATAAGCTTTTATGAATGTGTTCCAAGCGCTCATAACTTTATAGCACTATCTCAGAATTCGACCAATTCTATTGGAAACGGTTTGATCTCTGTCCAAAACGTTCTTCCGTTTCCGCAAAAACAAGTGCTAGGGTGAAAAGTGACTCTATGTAATTAACAGGAACTCGCTCATAGCAAGTCAAATACCTTATTCAACGTTGATTTCAATTATAAATCGAATACGTACAATTCGCACCCTTCGCGATTTTGTAAAAACTACCGACGTTTTTGCCTCTGCGGCAGTCGTTGTGCAACTGAAAAGGAACTCTATTGTTTTATCTTAGGGTTGCTTTTTTATTGGGGTGTATCAGTAGGGATGCTGCGTCGCCGTATGTATTATAAATTGGTTTAGAGAGGCGCGGGGGAGTGGCGGCCGCTCGCTCGATACCGTCCAGTCGCTGATCTGAATCGCGCGCGACGGTTCGCGCCTACAAAGGACATAATCGAAAATAAAAATAAACACAAATTGATGCGAAGTTTTACGCACTCCAGCTGTAGTGTTATGTAACAAACGTGATGTGTTTTGTATATTTGTGGTGAAATTTTTCAGTGAATTTGGAAGCTTTTTCGGGAGGGGTGAGTGAGCTTTTGTATGTAAATAGAACCTAAGCTAACAGGGGCTGTTCCGTACCGCTTATGTACACTGGCGTAGAAGGACAAGACCCAATACGCGCTTATTGCATTAAAATAATTGAGACGCTCTTTGCTGGTAGTATGATTTACGAATTATCAATTATACACAATACTGATGTAAATATTTATATATGTTATGAATAAAATCAAAATAAGTTGACAAATTACGTTAATAGTCTGTTTACTGCCTTCGGTATATCAAATAAGCATTATTTAAATATACAAAAATTAGAATTACTAAGTACAATTTCCTTAAATGATGATATTATACTACATACATATATACATAAAAGTGACTAATATATATGTATGTATATACATCAAAAACCCGGAAATAGATTTCTAGCAGATTATTATCTGTTGTAGTATTAAAAAGGTGTCTGCATTGTATGGTAATGATAGTATGAACTTTTTATAAAACATTAAAACAGTAATCGATTTGTCGCATATTACATAGGGAGACGACTCCAAACTATGTACAAACCAGGATAGTTGCCAACTGATACTTGAACTGCTTACCTTTTTAGTAACTCATTTCACTTTGGCCATTTGATGTTAAGACTTGTTTGTAATATACCTTTTCATTAGATAAGTTTTAGAGTCGTATTACGAATGATCTTCTAGATTTAGGTTGAACATTGATTCGATTCTACTGAATAAATACAATAAATTTTCGATAAATATAAATGGCAAAAGCTTTTTACAAAGATTAATTGATGGGTTGCAGATTCGATTCCCGCACAAGGAGAAGAGATGTTTTCACCGTCCAATTAAATATTTTCATTATACATGATATATCTATATATTGTTTTATGTACTGAAAGCTCCAAATGTCGTTACAGCCTGTCGGGACAGAAAATGCTTCAGCTCTGAGACTTTAACCGACTCCTAAGAATTACTTTATTTACTATATTATAATGCATTTTTATTTTTTATATAATATAAAATTGTCTAAGATCCTGTTGTGAGAGCGTATATATTCCTTAAAAGAATTAGGTTTATTTCAAGGTTTTGTGGGTTTGATTAAATGGATTAAATGGTTAATGTGGTTTTCAACTGAGTAATAAGCTAAAGAAACTAATTTAATAAGCTTTTATGAGATTTAAGTTCATCATCAAGTCTTCAAAACAGCCATAACCAATGGTCATGCCATGAACACTAGAGTATATAATACTAGCGACTCACCCTCGCTTCGCTCAGGTTCGTCCCTAGCTTGATTCCCCATACAAACTTTCATCCCCATTTTCACGCTCTCAAGGGATGATTTCCGGAATAAAAAGTATCCTATGTCCTTCCTAGGATCTCAAACTATCTTCTTACTAATTTTCATCTAAATCGGTTTCGTAAATCCAGAGATTACCCCCTACAACGTCACAAACTCACAAAACTTACCTCTTTATAATATTAGTATACATAAAAGGTTAAACAAAACTATAGGATATTTTTTCCAAGAAAAATACAATTTTTGTAAACAATATAATTTAAGAGCGTCATAGTCGCATATTAAGCGACAAAGCTCTTTAAACGGAGATTAAAAAAAAATATAATTTAAATAATGACTCCATACAAATTACACTTGTTTTAAGGTAAATTTAAGTTTAATTTTTTAAACATAACTGGGACAGGAAACTAGTGCAAACACCATAGCAATTCATTCCGGTGCCGCTTAAACGGCTGAAGCCCACGCTGCACCTATTACTCTGAAAAGGAGGTTGGCTCTCAGAACCCGCTGTAGTCAACTCTTTCAAAGTTATTGTTGTTGGTATGAATAGCTTTTTTCATTTCCATTGTTTAGCGACTGTAGTTCGTATAAGATCTGTTTAGTATAAAATTTTGCATAAATCTACTCTATTTATGTTTATTGTTATTTTTCTACAGTTCAGTGTAGTATTTCTTGATCGTAATCTCGAGAATCCATTTATATAAATTAAAAATTTAAAAAACCACCTACGCTAATTAATTGTCATTTAACGATTACACTGGCACGCGTGAAGCACTTAATGGAGCAATCATAAGCCAAAATGCCTTACATCATTTTGGAAAAGAGCTGATACTCTTACACTGCTGGACCGATATTAACCAAACATAGCTAAGAACTACCGTAAAGAAACTGGCTTTCAAATGAAAAAAACGCATCAAAATCGGTCCATCCGTTTGAGAGCTACTATGCCACAGACAGACACACACACACAGCAGACATCGACGTCAAACTTATAACACACCTGTTTTTGCGTCGGGAGTTAAAAATAAGTTGCAATAACCTGTTAAGACAGTGATAGCCCAATGATAACGCGCTTGCTTCTAAAAGTGAAGCGGGTTCAAATCCCTTCGTTATTTTTATGTGCGAATCACTTTTCAACATTATTATTATTTGGATTACTTTGAATCTTTTGATTACAATGAAATCTGCTTTGAGAGAATTTAGTTTTCGATAGATATATGAAGTTCGCCAACCCGCACTAAGCCATCACGGAAAACTTGATAGATTTTTTCAGACATTCAGTTTTCTCACGACATTTTCCTTCTCCATAATAATAATTTAGTTAGTTATATAACAACGAAATAAACGGCAAAAGCCATTTATGTCGGACGGCTGAATTTACGATCGCAAAACAATTACCTTAATTAATATGTTTTATGATATATAACGTTTTGGGAGTTGGCAATATGGTTGATATCACAGCACCAGAGGTCGTTGGATCGATTTCTATGCACGGAGAATATTTCATAGTAGCAATATTGTCTACTTGGCAAGAAAAATAATTAATGAAAAGCAAATTCACAAAATCCATCCTCAATTACACTTTGAACTGGGAATTTGCAATTTAACGTGCTATTTACAAATATTGTTTTAACAACTGAAAGCGACATAAATGCGAATAAATGTAACATTTATAATTCAAAACAATATTTACTTGATACTAGCGACTCACCCTAGCTTCGCTTGGGTTCATCCCTAGATGATTCTTTAAATTGATATAACTTTTTTATTTATAAAACGATTCAAATAAAACAAATACTAAATATTAAGTGAAGCTTACCATAATATAATCTTATTATATTTATTTATACATATCTAATCTATACATATAATAAAATTCTAACTGAGCCGAATCTGTACATTAAATATTTTTTAGAAAATCTTATTGAAATAGTTATTATCATTATATATCATTTTTGTCTGTCTGGGAACGTATCACGAGAAAACCTCTAGACAGATTGTGATGAAATTTGGTTTGGAAAGGACACTTTTTACTGCTGGAAAATATCTCATCTCTGAGAAATCTATACTATACTTTGAAAAGTAACTACGGACAAGCACATACATACATAATATAATTGCAGGAATCAAATCAAAACTATTTAAATTACATCAGCCATTGAAGTATCAAATTAATAATAAACGAGGTCGCAATCTCCAAAACATCGGAATTCTCAATGATCCTTAATGTTTTACTTGTAGATTATTACGAAAAACATTTGTTATTTATCCTTTATTTTCTTGCGAAAACCCTATTTGCGTATCCATTTGCCAGTTGAAAATATCAGAATTTTCCGGCCCAGGAAAACGTAATTTGCTTGGAAACTTGCTACGAATTTAATCAGATGAAGGGATATAGGGAGGTCTAGAAATATATTCTGTTAGATATCCAACTAGCACTGAAATATTATATTATTGGACAGTAAATTGGGGAACATGTTAGAGCAAGTTATTCCAAATAACATACAGATCCAACATTAAAATATGGTTATTAAAAAATAAATAATATCAAATTGCAAAATTGTAGTTTTATTTTTGTTATGCTTTATTCAAAATTCAATATAAAAATAAATTTTTGATTAAAATTAAACCCTTAAAGATGTTTTACATTGTTCAATACATTATGTATTAAGAAAATAAAATATTAAAAACCGCGATGTACCTTAGCGAGTCCAAATAAAGGCACATCGCGAAGATTCCGAATTTTAGTTAATATGATTGGAAAAATTACATATAAATGTCTAACAAAAGTGCTAAACTCGTGAATGGCTAAGAGGTTTAAAAAGTCCAATAACTTTATAAGCTTAAAGCTCTGTTGACTAGAAAATACTAATATATGTTGTATTATAAAGACAATTTGCATAATTTATTTACTTATTTTGCATTCCTTAATTTAACATTTTTAGTATAATCTCTATAAATTGAATTACCGGATAGTAGTTAAAATTAGCATTGAATAGTAAAGAAGACAGTAGGTACCAAGAATTTATCCCAATAAGAAATATCTTATGGCGACCTTGCGCCACGTCCCTCTGTAGAGGTGAATGAACTTTGGGGTGGTATTACGCATGCGTGTTTTGTGTTTTGGGTTACCCAAAATACGGTTCATCGGTACCACGAATCATAATAATAACGTGCTATTGTAGTTTATTGTGAGCTTCCAAATACAGAAATATATAAAAGGAATTCTGTTATTTTTATATTCTATTTTAGATTATTATCATTTTCTTACTATATATATATATATATATATATATATATATATATATATATATATATATATATATATATATATATACTGTGTATTTTATGTCTACAGTAATATTGCTTGGAGCTAGTTTCTATATAAAGACATTTAAAGACTATATTTTTAAATAATCACGTAAATATGTAAATAAATTGCATTGAACTATTGTAAAAATTCGTATTTTTTTCATAACACAATTTTTTGTATAATATATCAAATAATAAATAATAGAGGCTTAGTGCAATAATAACAAAATATAATATAATCCACGAAAACATTGAAGGATAGTAAAAATTATGTCGTTTTATATGAAGTGCAAGTAAGTGGAACCCCGCGAAAGCTCTATCTGCTTTGACATGAACCTCGACGGGCCAAGTCCCGAATAAGTAATCTAATTGGCAGTACTTGTCTTTACGACACTTAATAAATATGCAATTGTCCAAATTATATAAATATTCAGTAAGCGAGAAAAAGCCAAAGCTACATTCTATAAATATAAGACTCATTCTTTAGCTACTTCAAAAACGGGACAAATACATTTTTCAAGATTTTAATACCGAGTAGATAATAAATTCAAATTGATTTCAAAGTTTTTATATCTATTTCTTTGGTTAAAAAGTCAGCTCGTATTTACCGCACAATTATAACCTTTTTTTATACGCGTTTGCGTAATAGAAGATTGTTAATTACAATTTAAATTAAACTTAAGGAATTTTAAGCGAACTTTAACATTAAACTTAAACTTTGACTTAAGGAATATGCTAAATATACATATTTTAATTATTTTTAAATATATTCGTTAAACATATTAATACCAGGTTACTATATAAAAAAGTGAACACTTGTACTTGTAGTATACAATACATATATTTACTTGTCGTACCGAATATCCTATCGAAATCCTTAAGAAAGTATCGTAAAAATTTAAGAAGGAACCCCAAATTAAGGTCGAAGAGTTTTAATGGCAAAAGAGGAGGTCTCTTTTGCCATTAAAACTCTTAATCGATTCTTAGAAACTAATTTCTAAGGGAGCTCAGAATGAGTGAGGAAAAAACCTATTACACGGCTATTGGGATCCTGTTACTGAGTACAGACTATACTTTGAGAATAGGGTGTGCTTGTGTGCTTCTTGTATATAATTAACTAGTATTTGCCCGCGGCTTCACTTGAGGAGCTTATTTATTTATAATTGCTCTAATGCCAAGAAAATAGGTTAGAACATGCAAAAGTAATTTTTCAAATTTAACTGAAACTTAGATTAGCGCATTTAATAACCTACACGGAGGGTGGATTTTTAAAAATGTATTAAATTGTATATAATCAATACATATATATATATATATATATATATATATATATAAATTTAACGAAAAAATTTTGTTTACTAAAAATTTTTTTCTTAAATGTCATGATATAAAAGTGAGTGAGTGTGCAAGTGTGAAATAGTTTTTATCCCGGAAACATCCCGTCAAACAATGCACAGTCTAGCACTTTAATTCGTCTTCACGCTAACGGCTGGACGGATTTGGATGAAGTTTAGTACACTGATGATAAACTTACTCCAGGTAATAACCAACGAGTACAATAACACATAGACCACTTTTGGTATTAAAATTTGCCAAAACCTACCTTTACATAATAGTGGCGCTACCTCTACATAATATTGCACCCGAGCGAAGTGATGGTAAATAGCTAGTGTATAAATAAATTTTAATAATAATCTTATAAAATATTTAAGTTAGCCACTAAACCTAAATTACTTTTGTCCGCCTTCTTGCTGATGCCGATTTAATCTAGACGGATGCCTATTGCCCGTCAAGTGCTGTAAATGGTCTCGCAACTAGAATTATATCTTTAATCCATTTAATTTCAACACTTAATATGAAGTAGCTCCTGCACAGAGAAGCTTTAAAGAGGTAGAGTAGTGTATACTTTTGTATTTCTATTATAATATAATTTATTTTATTTTTGTTTATTCTTATTCAGCGTCTGGAGTAAGTGTCTTTTGTCCGATAAAATCGGATGAATAAAAAATTTATTATTCGTCCAGTTATTGCCGTTTTACCATTTCTAGCTGCGACATTCCTTTTAATAATTCATTAATAAAAGAACAATACTATCCTGTAGTGCTATAATGAATGTAGGTAACTTAATTTGTGTTTTTATTCTTCCGATTATTTATCGGACTAATACCAAACTATTAGCCCGGAAATAGTTAAAGCTATTTGAGAAACAATTTTAAGTTAGGAAGGTGTGATTTACTTTTTCGTGTCATATAAATTATTCGCCGAGTCCGAGTTTCGTTGAGAAGATACCGTATATTTTCCAAAGTTCAAGATTTAGTGATTATGAAAATTAACTTTCCAACTCTACATAATATAATCAAACTAGCGAGTCACCCTCGCTTCGCTCGGGTTCGTCCCTACTGACCTTTTAACGTTTAGTATCGATTTCTCAGAGATGAGATATTGTCCTGCTGTAAGAAGTATCCTTTATGTTAACCCGGATAACCAGCTATCAGCATACCAAATTTCATTAAAATCCCTCCAGAGGTTTTTTCATGATGCGGTATTATAGACAGACAGACAGACAAAAATTCTAAAAACTATAGATTCGGCCTCTATCTCGATAATAATGACTATTTCAATAAGATTTTCCAAAAAAATATTTAATGTACAGATTCGGCTTCGTTACAATTTTATTATATGTATAGATAAGCAACTTCTTATTTCTTGCCTTTGACTTTTAATTTTGACAAACAATTAGATAGTCATCTCCAATTTAAAATTTCATTTTGAACATGAAAAAGTTACCTGTCAAGACTCTTCAAAGCTAAGTAAGTTTTGAAATCTAAATTTGGGCGTTAAGCTCTATAATATTATTTGCTCGTTAGCAACTTCAATATTGTTATAATTTACATCTTATTTATCTTTTTGCTACATTTTAACTAAAATATTTGGAAAAATATTATAGGTACACGTAGCAACTTACTTACCCTCCCGTCATTCAGTTGCTCTAGATGAATAAAAGTATATGTGTTACCATAGTAACATTTTGTGTACTAAATTTCATCAAATTTCGTCCAACCGTTTTAGCCTGAATTGGTACTTTCAAAATTTTAATTGGTGCCAAACATTGGCACTTTTCTCAGAAATGAGATATTGTTCCGCAGTAAAAAGTATCCTATATGTTGACCGGGATAACCAGCTATCATCATACTAAATTTCATCAAAATCTCTCCAGTGGTTTTCTCGTGATACGGTCACAAACAGACAGACAGACTAAAATTCTAAAAAAATATAGATTGAGCCTCTGTATCGATAATAATGACTATTTCAATAAGATTTTCCAAAAAAAAAATTAATGTACAGATTCGCCTCCATTAGAATTTTATTATACGTATAGATGAAAGGATTGATTTAAAAGTGCTTATAAAATTTTATTAGAATACAGTATATTTAGATTTGACAAAAGTATCGGAGGTTTGTTGTGACACAACGTTAAATTACTGTGTTAGTATTCATTGTTGCGTTGACAATACAAAAAGTCTAAAATAAATTTTAATGAAAATCGAAAACGAAAACAAATATAATTCTATCTACTATGGATGAATTTGCAATTATTCCCACCTCATATGGGTATAGAGATAAGGTTTTTGAATGACGTAAAGCTCGTATGAAAGGTACAGTAGAAAGGTGTAATTGAATTAAAGTACAAAGAAGGAACCGCCTTTATTGCCCTCAGTTAAAAGTATAAAATGCAGTCAGCTGTCGGCGCCCTAAAAGGGTATTTTGTCTGTTTTTTATTAATTCTAATGAATATTTATCTTATAATTTTTATACTAGCAATGCCTTAATAACAATATCGATATTTAAAAACCAAAAATGATATCGAGATATTTTTACCAGAATATGTATTAATATGGCGGATTATTTTTAAATTAAGGTTTTTTTTTGTAATATAGCCTTTAATTTTCCTCATATATACCACATTGCTTATGTTGCTAACAACATGTTTCTCAAGTCAGCAAATATTTTCAAACATTTTCTTCGTGTGAACGAACGAATCGAGGATAATCGGATCGTATCTTGTATCGGATATTTAACGTTTATTGCCTATAAAGAATAAAGAGATAAAGTAATGAGTTGCGGTTAACGCCCACTATCTTAATTGCATATAATAAGGACTTTAGATTGAATATCTATCCAGTAACTTGAATTTTTCTAAGTCACTCTGGTTTTATAAAATGGGAACTTTTACGAACATTCCGTAAAAAGTGTTAACATATCATATGCTTTTTAAAGTTTTTTTAACAAGGCATATGACTGACTTCATGAACTGTTTCTGTACAAGCTCACCAGCTTCAATAAAAAAAATATTCTGTAATTTATGATAAAATTAATTTTAACTAAAATTCTTTTACAGAAACAAATTCACACCAATCCTAAGCTAATGAATTTACTTTGTAATCATCGCCAATGAAACAATATAAATAATAACAAGTTTTAAAATGTTGATAACATTGAGGTTAAAACAAAAACATCAAAATTTTCATATACATATTTCGTATGTACATAATACAACATAAAGCGTCTACTTAAAAACCTACCTGGAGTAATAAACCTTTGTAGACATGAAATAATTAAAAGTCGTCTCTACGATTTTAATATAGAGTTAAAAACTTACGGGCGCCGGTCACAGTTCAAGTTTAAACGTGCGTCCCATTGAATTTGTAAAGCTATTTGCACTGAAAATAGAATGGGAAAACCTTTTTATAGCGCTCTTTTAAAGGTTTTTAATAATGCCTTGCTATTTTGTTATTGGATTTAAAATGTTAGTAAAACGCGTGCTTCACTTTGTTTTGGGATTTCATGTGGAAATAATAAACATTTTTCTATATTCGTTTTTCAAAATTTAGTGTTTATTTTTACGTTTTTAGTACATTTTCATATTTAGGAACTTTATACCAAATTGGGACAGTTGTGTTGTTAATTACTAATTTAATAGAGACAGATATTACTATCTATACTAATATTATAAAGAGGTAAAGTTTGTGAATTGGGAGTTTGTAAAATTTGGTAACAAGATAGTTTGAGACCCTGGGAAGGACATAGAATACTTTTTATCCCGGAAATCATTCCTTAAGAGGATGAAAGTTTGTATGGGGAATCAACCTAGGGACGAACACGAGCGAAGCGAGACTGAGTCGCTAGTTTATTATAATTACATATAGTCTAAAGTTACTTAGTAACTGAAAGTAAAAGAGTGCTCGTGAAAAACTAGAAGTTGGAATATCTATTTACTTATAGATTTTGGATCGCTTACAAATATTATATTGTCAATGTGAAGAGGCTTTTTACGAAACATACATACATATGCACGTTTAGTTTACATAAAAAAAATTAAGTCTTTATATTCCAATAACAGAATCATTTGTTTGCCCAATATTATAACACAGACGAGGTAAACTACAAAAAAAAATATAATCCATTTTGCATTTCCACGAAGCTTCACAAAGAAGACGTTTTCATTAAAATAATAGCTAGTTAAAACCCAAGAAACCTTTTTTCTCGTAGTTGGTCAAGTAGATTTAGTGGAGTATCAGTCCGCGGGCGTCTCAGCATGCACGATATGATCGAGGCTTGGCTTTATTGTTATAATAAATTATATCGCAAAATTGCATGCTGGATCGATCAGCGACGGTTATGCGTTTGAGATATTATCATTTACCGCTTAATGTCGAATTGAAGGGATAGAGGACTTGTCAGTTTTGGTTTAAAATCTTACTTTAAAAGAATGTTACAAGTATTATAAATAATAATTTGTAAATATTATTTATATAAGTATCTATATGCATATCTGTAACTGTATCACATGAGAGTGAGTGTCTGTTTGTTGCTTCTTCTCGTTGTAACCGCTCAACAAATTTGAACGAAATTCAGAGGAATTAGTTAGCTTATTTAAATAGTGAATTAAATTTTTTGTGAATGGCCATACTTGGGCGGAGCCGTGGACAATATTTTATGACAGCTTTTTTTAACAGTGTTAAGTTTTAATTACGTAGAGTAAGACGAGAGATACAATTTGAGCTATGTTCGATATATTATGAATTTACAGTCCATATAAAGCGTCGTCAATCTTTAATGCTTGTAACTGAACCGAACTGAATACGTTATAGCCATAGCACAGATATACACTTGTATTATGTATTTTTTTAATTAACAAACCTTTTCAGACCAAGATTTTATGATTTGCAATTTTTTTCATATTTAAATCACTAGCGACTCACCCTCGATTCGCTCGGGTTTTTCCCATACAAAATTTTAACGCCATTTTCTTCTTCTTAAAGGATGATTTCCGGGATAAAAAGTATCCTAAGTCCTTTCCAGGGTCTCAAACTATCTTCTTACCAAATTTCATCTAAATCGGTTCAATAGATCCAGAGGTTACCCCCTACGACTCACAAACTCACAAACTTTACCTCTTTATAATATTAGTATAGATTATGCAGCATCACACTAGCTAGTATACATAGCTAAGCACGAAACAGATTACAAATTATTCATCCTAATGCATTAGGGCGTCAACAAACTTACATACTACGAAACGCAAGTACAATTGTGAACTAAAGTTGTAAAAAATATCTTTCTTTTAATGCACAAGTGACTATACGATGATTAATCCTTTGACGTATGGGCTTCATTTTTAAGCAGGATAAAAAGAATATTATTAATATTATAATAATTGTGGAAATTTGCGTTTACTTATAATGATTTTTTTTAATTTCTCTGAATTTTGTTTAAGGTTAGTTTATTCATATATTTTTTTACGTATATGCTACATACTAATATGTAATTTTAAAGTTTTTTAAAACATATATCATTTTGCAATTAGAATATAAAAAAAAAATAAAAATCTATTTCCACTTTCGTCATCGTCTGTACCATCCGATCAAACGAATTACGTACCCTTGCCGGGGTCAGTCGCTAAAGGTTGCATTGTATCCCTCCAGATACTGCCATTATATTAAGTGATTAATGAATTTCATAAGTGAAGTTACCTGTTATCAATTTGAACCTTATATTTAAATGGCATAGAATACAATTTTGCATTTTGATCCATTATACATAGTGCCTTTAATATCTATAATATTTATAGTTTGGACATGGGTCATGGAATTTTATGTTTTTTCCTTATAAGAACGCAAATTTGAGAAAAAAATATTGATACTTAAAAAATTATATTTATAATATTTTAAACATTTTTACACACGTATATGAAATATTCGCAAAATAATATATACCTATATATCATAAATAGCAACCCACCCTCGCCCCGCTCAGATTCGTCCCTTGGTACGTTTTTACGGATAGTATAGATTTCTCAGAGATGAGATATTGTCCCGCAGTAAGAAGTATCCTAAATGTTGACCCGGATATCCAGCTATCATCATACCGAATTTCATCAAAATCCCTCCAATGGTTTTTCCGTGATGCGGTCACAGACAGACAGGCAGACAGACAGACATACAAAAATTCTAAAAACTGTAGATTCGGCCTCTGTTTCGATAATAATGTCTATTTCAATAAGATTTTCCAAAAAATATCTAATATACAGATTCGGCTAAGTTACAATTTTATTATATACCTATGTATGTATACATAGATAATGATGTCACTTAGCCTTAGCCGTTCTGAACTTATTAACTGCCAGCAACTGCGCAAGTTAGTGCACGCTGCGTAGTTTACAGGCTGTAAGCTTTGGCGATCGTTATAGATAATAAATTATTATTATAACAATAATTGTCGCTAGAATCTTATTATGAAACTAATGACAAATCGTAACTTATAAATTAAATTTTAGTGCCTATCTATGAATTTGAGCTTTTGAAGATGCGAAAGAAGAGCTATCCCATAATAAGCTCACATGGTCATATGAACATACATTTTATATGCCTATTTTAATCGATTTTGCAAGCGAACTTGTGTTTAAGAATTTTCACTGGTAGATAGAAGAAAAACCGTTTAAATATGTAGGATGGAAGAAACCGAATTTAAGAGATTTCATTGGGAGAAAATGACGTGGAAATCTATGTTTTATAGTCGAAACACGAAAGCGAAACCAACGCGACGATGAAAGTTTATGACATGTTGTGATGAATTTGTATAATTATGTCGTTCAACAAGTAAGCTTTAAACAATATTGCCCAGTGTATAAGATATTTGTTATAACACTTACCTAAATATAATTACAATTTTATTTAGTTACAGTTATTTTGCAAAATACAATTAAATATTATTTATTTAATCAAGAACAAAAAAATAATTAATGAACTTCACGCTCATTGTAGCTGAGAATCGATTAAAAACCCATCAGGACTACACGCGATCTTGTAACGCTCTAATTAGGCTCATTACACATCGAGAAATACTTATTCCAAACGTTCTTTATCTTCTGATTTAATGATTTATTTGTTTCGCGTGTACGTATAATAAAATTGTAACATGGTCAAAGCTGTTTATTAACATATTATCTAAATATCTGTCTGTCTGTTTATGTAATCGCATATATCTCAATAACGATTGGAAAGTTTCAATACTTTTTGAAAAAGGCTAAATTAAAATCATCTATTTTTATTTCAATGGCTTATCAGCGAATACCAATAATCTTTCTGTGGATTTCCTTATTAGTGTTAAAAAAGCTCGACATTTTGTATGGAGGTAATGTCCTATATCTAGTACGTAAATGCATAGATAGATAAATTATCAGGAACCACCGTAAGTGGATCAAAAGATACGATAAGTAGATAATAAGATGGTTTAGGATTAAACAAGATAACATACGTGGGCGAGAGCGCAAGCATTATCAGTAGCTTGAGTTACATTTGTATGTTCATTTTAATTCGACGTTTGTGAAATTTAACGAAGTAAATGTGTCTCTCTTTGTTATAGCCTTTTTTCATATCATTGGGGGGTCCTCTGCCATTTTTCGCCAGTTATGTCATGTTGAGTCATCTTAATCGAGACTTGGGATACTATCGGAAGTGTATTCAGCCCTTTTTTAACGTCCCACTGCTGGGCACGGGCCTCCCTTCAGTACGAGGTGGATCAGGCTATAGTCCACCACGCTGGCCAAGTGCGGGTTGGCGGACTTCACATGTCTTTCGAAAACTTGCTAGGTTCTCTCAGACATGCAGGTTTCCTCACGATGTTTTCCTTCACCGTAAGGCAAGTGGTAATCATGTTAGAAATGATTCGCACATGAATATATCAGAGGTGCGAGACCCGGGATTTGAACCCGCTTCACTCGGTTTCTCAAGCGAGCGCGTTACCACTGGGCTGCCACTACCTCGGAAGTAACGGTATACATTTGTTTCAAAGTTAACAGTTACGATCTTAGGTTTATGAACGTGGCAAAGTATAAGAAAGTTTATCATATAATTAATAATAATAGATACCTTAATAAATAAAAAAAGAATTTATTTATTGAAAAAAAAAACATAGATAAACGCACTGATTGTCATTGATGATGTATCGAACAGTTATAAGAGTATACATAATTTTGAATGAATTCAATGAATTTCGATGACATTTTATTTATTGTATTTTTTTTTAATTAAAAACCTTGTTATGCTATATTTTAACCAGATAAAAAACATATAAATATACATAATAAGCCGTTTCTTATAATGGTATTTCGAACTAATTTAACGTACTCGTGTAAAGCTTTAGGCTAAAATTGGTAATTTATAATTTTATGGCATTAAAGAAATTCTTAAGTGTATCGTGCGCCTAAACGAAAGTCCCTGAGGTGATAAAGTACAGTCTTGAAGATATCTTAATGGTTTAAACTCCAACTCCGTATCTTTTTCTTTAAAGTTCTACTTTATTATATGCTGTCCAAACTTTTCGTCGTCATTTTACTTTCTTGCAGAAGATTAGATGAAGTTAGTAGATGTAATATTAATGTTTATAACTTAATCTAACTTAGATTTTCGCGAATATTTGACTTGAATTTCGCTGGAAAACATTTGATACATCGAGAACCAAAAATCTAAATAAGTCCGTGAAAAAATCCAAAAATATAGTTTATTTAAAACGTTTATAACTTAGTTTATAATAAATTATTATTTATTATTATTATTTATTGGTTTATATGTATAATAGATTAAGGGTTTGATTCTTGTGGAGGTCCAATTATTTATTAAGTTATTAAATGCAATATTATATTACAATCTATTTTTAAAAAGTATTTATTTTTAATTCAATGGGTTTTTAATTTGACTAAAGACTTAAAAACCATTTTAAAAGTAATAAAATTCCACTTCCGGTGTAATTTAATATTTAAATTTAAATGTGGTCATTCTATAACACAATCTGTAAGAAAAACTGGAAAATCGGTTTTCCATTGGCGAAAAATACATCTCAATGGAGTAAATACCATAAGTAAATCAATAAACAACCTTTCTGTAGTTGATCAAAATATTTACAACTGAATTTCCGAATAACCGTGATATCTTTTTTTATTTATTTATAATAATCGAAAATTCATATTTAAATTAGCGATCAAGTAGGACGTAGAGCACTACACAAAAAGCCTTTATGCTTATAAAAAAAAGAGATAAATAAATAATATCAATGGCTTTGCTTTGTCTAGAAAACGTCATACTGACTGAATGAAAACTTTTAAAGTAATAAAAAAAGGTTTTATTAAAAAAATAATTATTAAATTAATAATTGTCTATATTTAAGGAAAATAAACTAAATAAGTAAACCTGAAATATTTCCAAAAGGATCCTTAATTATAACACAAAGCACATTAAAGTCGTTATATCATAAAAAAAATGGAAAACCGCCCTTGAGTTAAATACAACAATCATAAAGCGAATTCAAATCTCGTAGACGTTTTAAATACATTGATATGTCCAGGAGCAATGCACTATTCCTTTAACTAGCTATTATAACATCTATTTCTATCACCAATAAGATCCATATTACCTTGATATACAAACTCTTTGGTTTTCATATAAAATAACACAGCAATTTGAACTCTATCACATTTTAATAAATGCTGTAATCGCTTAGCAAAATGTTTGTGCATTTAATTTAAGTGTAGCTCTTAATGCATATAGAATAAGAGTGATAATTGAATGTGTTTAAATTTTGTTCTTAATATGCAACAGTCGTGCATCTCCCGGGAGGCAAGGATGTTGATTGGTACAGGTAAAGGCATGCATAATAAACAGTAGGACACTTTTGATTTCTAGTTATTACTTTTATAATTTTTTAAACATCCTGTAATTTGTTATGTTGCATTTTAATGGAAATTTAGTTAGTTATTATGTTATGTTCATTCGTTGTTAATTGTAGTTATGTATGGGGTGATATTTTTTATTTAAAGGTAGTCTATGAGTTAAACAAAAATATTAAAACTAGTATAAGTTCCGACAAAAACCAATTAAATTACCGTATATGTGGTTCTTTGCTTCGTAAGCTATCTCTACGCAAAATTCTATTCTGTAAAACATACTTTTAACAGATATTTACATAAATGTAATAGAATCTGAAACGCTGAACCCAAATTGGAAAATCGCAATACGTTAACAACTAAGATATAAGAAGATCATCGTTCAGAAGATGATTCTACACAAAATTTACCCTTGTAAGTTCCTTTTGCTTCTCTGCTAAAACCTTAATCGCCAAACTATTCACTTGTAAAATGAACCTACCATAGGGTTGCTACTCCCTCATTAATTTTCCTTTCACGAAGCGGATATGATAAAAGAAAACTATACACGATGCTCATAACAACATTATGATAAAGACATTATTTCTACAAAACATGTTATTTATAGAAAAAACTAGCAGAACTCGCGGCTTCGCTCGCGTTAAAACTACAAAAAAATCCCATAAAGGTAGTTTCATAACAACTTTCATTCCATATTTATCGCCCTTACAGGAAGAATTTCGAAAAATGCTAAAACACGTATTTATTTAATTTTATTGAAGAGCATTAACACCAAGTTTCAAGTAATTCTGATCATATTTTTTTTAGATTGTAATATAACGTGTTTTCCCATGGGAATTTTATAATCTCCCGCGGTAAAAAGTAACCTATGTCATTGTCCAGCTCTCCAACTATCTCCACACAAAAAATCACGTCAATCTGTCACTCCGTTTCGACGTGAAAGAAGGACACACAAACAAACACACTTTCACATTTATAATATTAGTAAGGATAAACAATCTCTGTTTTTAAATCTCCTCTGTCATCGGATGTTTCATACTGCAGTGTGATAAGTCGCCGGTGATGTATCATTTACTGCATACTGATTAGAAGTCTATGGGAAAGAGTGAATGTGTGTGGATAGCAAATGTTTAAAATATAATGATAGGAACCAACTAGCGATATAAATAATGCAAACACGCATAGCTTGCTTTGATGATTCTTGATTTTGCTTGTTAAACGAAAAAGAATTCTAGTTGTATGAAAATTAAGTTCACTTTGTGTTTTTGTCATCTTCATGACAATATATATAGAACTAGCGACTCGATCTCGCTTCGCTTGGATTCGTTTCTTAGTACGTTTTAACGGTTAGTCAATTTCTTAGAGATGAAATTTTTTCCCGCAGTCAAAAGTATCCTATATGTTGACCCGGATAATCAGCTATCACCATACCAAATTTCATCAAAATCCCTCCAGTGGTTTTTCTGTGATGCGATAACAGACACACAGACAGACAAATATTTTTTTTATTTGTGTTATAATTAGGTTTATTGTTTAATAAACACCATAAAAATAAATGGATATTTTATGTGATAACATACATTATATTTGATAAATTAAAACAAAATTAATGAGAAAAGTAACAGGAGGTAACAAGTTGCATAAATAAAGACATTTATAACGTAAGACTCAGTGTCGTGTTAGTGTCATTCCTTGAAGAAAGACGAAGCTTGTTTTGTATTGACTTTTGGCGGAATAGGCGTTATTTGAGCCGTACATTTCGTAACAATGAATGTTTAAAAGAACTTTAAATTTTAATTTTAAAACTACATAATTATTAAATTAACAAAAAAAATGTATAGACGCGCAAGAACTGAAACTTTTCGGTACTTTTTATGAAATTTAATTTATCTATTAAATAATTAGGATAGGACAGATAATAAAAAATATTTTTTATCAATTTAAAAAGGGAAACAATATTTTATTATTCACATAGCACAGATGATGTTAAGATTTGGTCGCTCATTTAAAAATAAAAAATGAAAAAAGTATTTTTTAAATATCTATTTTTATTTAATTTATTCTTTGAAATATTCAGATAATAGTTTAAATAATTTTTAATTGACTATTTATTCACTTCCGTAACGTAACATTTCCGTTACTAAAATCGTAACGCCAATCCTTTTTTTTCCCTCTCATGTCCCGCCTAAAGAAGTTTCACTTCGATAATATATTTAAGAAATAATAAAAAAATACGATTAGTTATTTCAATCAAATTATTACGTAGTAAGTGTGATTTAAAATATGTTCACTAAAAAAAACTCCATTTTAAGGTGTGAAAGACTGATGGTATAAAAAAATATGATATACGTATGTCTTGTGTATACAAATCAATGTTATCTTTCTTTCCACCCCATACGAGCTTATGGAACATGGAAAATATAACGAGCTATCCATGGGTTCACCCCATAGTACGAATAGTGGCAGTTCCGTAAACACTAAACAGAAGGTAATATAAACACTAATATACTATGTAGTGGGGACTAAAGACATTTTTGTTTACTCTTTTGTATTTATATGCATTTTAATTTACTTTATACTAGAAAGCTACTTATAGATAACAGTAACTTATGAAAACTATAACATTTTACCAATATAACTTTAAAATCACAATTTCAGTAAGATTTTCCAAAAAATATTTAATGTACAGATTAGACTCAGCATTTTATTATATGTATAGATACATATGTATATATAAGCCTCAAGATATACTAACATACTCAATGAACATACATACTTATGCATTTAGTACTAATAATAATAATAATAAATAGTATTTATTGCCATAAAAAACAGTAACAAATGTAAGCAGAATCAGTAAGGCTTAAATTAACTTATGGCAAAGGGTAATAACTCAGCTAATGCTGCTAAGACCTAAATCTCAAGCAGCGCTGATTTTCAGTTACACCCAGCTCCCTAGGGTGTTGAGCGGGAGCAATGCAAGAGGACTATTCCTCCAGTTAACCTCTACAAGATTAAAAAAAAAAGTAATGAAAACAAAAATAAAATTTAAAAAATAAAAGTATTTGTGCGCGCGTGTGTGTGTGTGTGTGTGTGTATGTGTGCGTGTGTGTGCGTGTGTGTGCGCGCGTGCGTGTGTGCGCGTGTGTGTGTGTGTGTGTGAGTGTGCGTGTGAACGAATGTATGTGTATATTAATGTATGTACGTGCGTGCTTGTATGTGCGAGTAAATAAGAGTACAATAGGATGAATGTATAATGGCTTATTAAAGCAAGTATAATGATTATTATTAAAAATAATGTTTTAGGCTCATTTCTACTGTATAGGAGTAATTCAAGTTTTCTGCAGCAAGTTGCCTTTTTAATAAGGCTTTTTTGTATAGTTTCCTAAAGCTACTTGCACTAACTTTAAGCCGTAATGGTGGGGGAAGATCATTCTATATTCTTGTTGCAGCAAACTTAAAGCAACCTCGAAAGCGTGAAGTAGCGTGAGAGGGTATTTTTAGTAGATTATCTCTGCAAGAGCGAAGACTTCTAACTCCATCTTTTATCCAGGTGAGTTTTTCAAACAAATATTCTGGTATTTTATTCCACAACACTCTTTGAACCAAACAAACGTATTGCAGTTGCATCCTTGCCCTCATGTTTAGGATTACTTTTCGGTTTAGGTATGGGGTTATATGTTCCCTTCTGGGTATGTCGTAGCAAAATCTCATACATGCATTTTGCACACGTTGGATAGCTCTATGTGTGTATGAGGTTATTCTAGGGCTGAAGACAGAACTGCAGTAGTTAAAATTAGAAAGCACAAGTGAATCTACGAGCATCAGACGTAAATTTTCTTTTATGTATGGCCTGATTTTGTACAAAGTTTTGAGTTTAAAAAACGCATTGCTGATTTTTATATTAATGTGTTCCGTGTATTTTTGATGGCAATCTATAGTTAGACCAAGATTTCGAGCAGCATTTGCCTGTTCGATAACAGTACCGTTAAGTTTTATTTTATCGTTACATTTCGTAACCCAATCAATTTGGCGCTTCGTGCCTACAACTAACATTTGTGACTTAGATGGATTTAATGCTAGAGAGTTTTTGGTTGACCAGTTAAATATGCGCTCCAGATCCTTATTTATGTCTTGTATGGCTGATTTAGTGTTTTCACCTTTAAATGAGTAGTATAATTGAGTGTCATCGGCGTACAAGTGATATTTACAGGAATGTATACAGTCAGGTAGGTCTGCAGTAAATAGCGAAAAAGTATCGGGCTCAATAAGGAACCTTGTGGGACCCCACGCGTGATTCGTTTCAGAGCGGAATATTTCTTTTGACCATCAATACCATCAGTAACAACCATTTGTTCCCTATCTAATAAGAAGGTGCGAAACCATTGGCAAGTATCTGCTGAAAAACCATAGTGCTGAAGTTTTACCAATAATAGTTCCGGAAGGAGAGAATCAAAGGCACGCGAGTAGTCCAGTAGGATCATAATACTGCTTAAACCTTTATCAGAAGCCTCAGTCAGATCATCTGTTATATTTAGAAGTGCTGTCTCTGTGCCGTATCCCCTGCGAAATCCAGATTGATACTTAGGTATAATGTCACTTTCGTCAAGAAATTTAGTGATCTGGTTTAATACTACCCTTTCTAAAACTTTTGATAAAACCGGTAATATAGATATCGGGCGAAGATCTTTAAGGTGCTCAATGTGGTTTTTTTTAGGTATAGGTTTGACTATTGCTCGTTTCCAACAATTTGGAAATGTAAGAGTTTCAATGGATTTATTTATTATATTAGTAATAACAGGTAAAGTAAAGCCGAAAGTAAGTTTTACCATTTCTATATTCAGATTATCATGACCTGCAGCCTTTGTTTTTATGCTATTTAATATTTTTAAAACTTCCATTTGCGTCGTTAGTTCTAGGTTAAAAGTAGTACGTAAATTTTTTTTATTGACACAAATTTTTCCTGTGCCTGTCTCATTAATAGGGGGTAAATTTAAAAAGTGATCGTTGATTTTATTAGGATCGTTTAGGTGTTCGGGAATGTTATATGTTTTATTGTTATTTGGAATAATGTTTTTGAGATTGTACCATAACGTGGTTGGTCTATGTAACATATTATTAATGGAACTATTAATAAAGGCCTTTCTTTCTCGTTCAGTAGCAGAGGTGACAAGATTTTTTAGATCACGATAGTACTTTTTGGATGAATCGCTTTTATTAATATGTGCTTTTATTAGAGCTTCATCACGTAGAGTCATCATAAATTTGATCATGTCAGTTATCCACGGTTTTGGTATACCTTTACAGACTATCTTTTTAATTGGTGCATGTATGTCAAACAATAATGTCAAGTAATCATTGAACATTTCTATAGTAGTATTGACATCATCCGCTAGATTAACTAAATGCCAAGGAATGGATTGTAAGTCATCTTTGAATAGTTCTAAATTAATATCACTAAGCCTACGCTTGAATTTAACTTGTTTGATTGGTTTAGGTTTCTTTATATTAAAGTCGACTAGTATCATAGCGTGATCACTGAGACATGGGTTATGTACTACTTGAACGCCACGGCACCTCGTTAGACTATCTGTCATTACTACGTCTAAAATTGTTTCAGATCTATCGGTTATTCTGGTTGGTTCCTTGATCAGATGTTCTAAATTATTTTGAGTACAGAAATTCATTAATTCTTTTGTATTTATGGATCCACTTTGCCTGAGATCGATGTTTAAGTCACCTAAAATACATGTATAGTTACAGTGAGCCATAACATTCATTGACTCGCTAATAGCATCCAATGCATCAATGACACCTCCGCTTTCAGGTCTGTAAGCAGTACCAGCAGCTAAGGTTGCCCCTGGTAATTGAACTTCAAGCCACATTTGTTCAAGTGAAGATACTGGATGAGGACGTATTTTAGAGTGTATACCTTGCCTTACATAGAAACCAACTCCCCCGCCTCTTTTACCTTGACGAGCATTATGCAGAAATTTGTAATCTGGTATTACGGGAGCTAGACACTCTTCGCCAACTTTTAGCCAAGTTTCATTGATGGCCAAAATGTCTGGGAGATGCTTTTGTACTGTTACGAGTAATTCATCGGTGCCGGTTTTTAGAGATCTTGCATTTAACAATCCTATTCGAAAAACATGTTTTTTTTTGAAGTTAGCCATTACGTAATGTGTTATGTGCAGTAATAATAATAAACCTATACAGCAGTAATAATAAATAAGTAGATTGTAAATAAATGTGTGGTAAATAGAAATATGGTAGAATATACTTGCAAATGAACACGCAGATTAGGTATGTATTCATGAACTGTGCTATATGTTGGTATGAGTTAAGTGTGTGTGAGAAGTGTATTTGAAAATGTGTGCAATGCTTGATGTAGTTTGTTGAGTGAAAAAGGATAACAGAATAGCTTAAATATTTAGAAGTAGACATATAAATCGGGTAACAAAATAAATCTATGAAATTTAGTACAATGAGATCATATAGCTTAACTAACAACAAGAACACAAAATTATGGTCAAATGACATTTTTACCAAAAACACTAAGTGAATCATCCTCTGTTCGTATTCGATATCTAGGTTTTCCTTGTACTTGACATACAAATATCTTTCCATCACGAGTCCACACGTATTTAAATTGTAGTTCACAACAAGATCCGATTAGGTTTTGTAAGCCGTTCGTTAATATAAACAGAATTAACGGCTCCGGGTAGCTGTAAACCTTCAGTTGTAAGATTGCGACGGACCCGGGCAGCGCGCAGCAATGCATCTCGAAGGTACCTTCGCGCGAGCCGCACAGCTAGGGGACGCGGGCGGGCGCGCTCGTTGCTCACTGCCCCCGCTACAGTCGGCCTGGCTGGTCCGGCTCGGTGCACACTAACGACATCTCTTTCATCCAGTTCCACTCCAACTTTCTTTGCTATCGAGAGAACGAGGTGAACACAATTTTCATTGGGTGCTTCAGGGCATCCCGCTATTTCGACGTCATTTAATAGCAAAGATTGATCTCGCTCAGAGATTTCGTTTTTAAGTTGAGCTATAGTATGTTCTAGAACGGCAGTAGTGCACGATTGTGTTGGCTCCGTGTTATTTACAAGCATAGAAATTCTAGCCTCCAATTGTTCAATACGCGTGTTCTGGTCCCTAATAGTAATTGTAACATCGGTGATGGCCTGTCTAATACTTTCCATGCTATTGTTAATTAGGTCCGCCATGTAAGCTTTCAATTCATCCATCATATAATTTTCCGGACACTTTTGTACAGCAGTTGGAGTATTCGACCGAGTCAATTTAGCTCGACTAGTGACATTTTCATTTTCCGAATCGGATGGAGTGGTCAATGTTAATGGTTTCGGCACTGAACTAATTTTAGTACTATTCTGTACGGGAAAGTTTATATTTTCTAATTTAGTTTTTTTTCCAGAGCACTTTGGGTTCGTAGAACTCATTTTATAGAATATTATTAGGTATAAGATGAAAATTGAGACAACAAAAAAATACGTGACAGTCATGTGACCAAGGAAAAAAATAATAATAATAATATAATATAAAAAAATAATAATACTATAATACATTTTAAATTACACAATAATATTGCTTTGAATAATTAATATTTTATTTTCTTAACGTTTATAAAAATAATAATGGCAACAATAAATAAGATTATTAATTAATTAAAATTTTGTAATTAATTAATAATTAATTAAAATGTAATAATTATAATAACAACAGCCAAAATTAAATAAATAATATTTCATATTCAATTATAAAACTTATTAAAAATAATGAAAATGTTAAAAATTAAAATTAACAAATATTGTAAGGTACTTTAATGCACTTTTTGAATTTTTTTGAATTCATTTTTGTTAATTTGTGCGTAGGCTGTCTGTAACAACTATAAAATGGTTTTGAGACATCTAAAACCTTAGTCTCTCCCTTGACCATCATCGCTGTAAACCATTCGAAATGTCGGGAACCAAAAATCAAAAAAAAACGCGAAAATATCTAAAAAGATAGTTTTATTTAAAACTAGCGTTGCCCGCGGCTCCGCCCACGTTCAGATGACCAAAAACCCAATTCTTAGGTTTTACATATTAGTATATACCTACTCTTACATATACCAATTTCATTTGAATGTGTATACCTACTATTGTCGTGGTTTTATTCTAACCAGTTTTTGTATTTTTCTCAGAAGTGAGATATTTTCTCGCAATAAAAAGTATCCTATATGTTGACCCGGATAACAAGCTATCACCATACCAAATTTCATCAAAATCCCTCCAGTAGTTTTTCTGTGATGCGATAACAGACAGACAGACAAAAATTCTAAAAACTGTAGATTTGGCCTCCGTATCGATATTAATGTCTATTTCAATAAGATTTCCAAAAAAATATTTAATGTACAGATTCGACTTAGTTACAATTTTATTATATGTATAGATGTCAAATATTCGTGTAAATCTAAGAAAGTATTATTATAATACAATTATATTCATTTGCATGCGTAACGTATTATCTTCGTATCCCTCACTTTTACCATACCTCTGCCTTAAATAAAGAGTAGCACATTGTTAAAACCAACAAAGGTTTTTACTAAAACTAACAAAGCCTTGCGTAGTCCCTCAAAAGCTTTAAGACCCATATAATGATCATTTTTATCCGTACTTGTAGTTGTTAGTAGGATCTCTACGAGACAAATACCTTTTCGTGCATCGTTTAATCGTATGTATTTGGTTTCTATTTGAACTCTGTACTATTAGAATTTTTTAATAATGTATCATAGTTTTTTATATGAAGAAATTAATTATGTTTTTGTATCTACTGTACATGAAATGTAAATTTTATATTGAGCCATCTTTAATTAGTCCTTTTGTTAGTCTTTGAACTGGATTCAAATCATTTCCAAAGGCATTGAATTCCGATTCCTTTGGTGCCAGTACGGCAAAATTTACTTATGGACTATTCCTAAAAAAGAAAGGAGAGACTTTAGACATAAAAGGATCGATAAGAAAGGTATAAAACAAAATTTAAAAAACACTTTAATTTGGTTAGCAATTTGATAATTGTAATTGCCGCCATGCCACATAATCACTGAAAAGTAGAAAAAAAATGTTAATAATATGATCATACATCGCTCTTTATACATATATGTACCAACTTAAATAAAAATCTACATAATCGGCGAAAGGCAAGCAATTAGGTACTTTTTAAGGGTCAGAGGACTTTAAACGGAAGAACGTAATAGAAAGAATAAAGAAGTTTTGGGACAACGGAAAATTATATGAGAGGGTATGCCTTCAACAAGACTACTTCACCCTACTCATTTTATTCAATTACTAGCGGCTCACCCTCGCTACCCTCGGGTTCGTCGCTAGGTAGCCATATACATTTTAATTTTTTTTTCGTTAATTTTTCAATTTTTTCCTTTATAAGAACCTTCTCCTGACATAACAAACACAACAAAAAAAAAGTTAAATTGGTCCAGCCGTTCACGCGTGATGGCGTGACCAAGGGAAACAGGGATTCATTTTTATATATAAAGATATATAGATTAATGATGATGATTTTTGAAATACATATTTTGTACAAAAAATCTGTTAAAATATTCGGTTAGCAATTGACATTGATAGAGGTTTTAAGTGCGGGGATTTTATATCCTATTAACATTATAAATGCGAAAGTTTGTGAGGATGTATGGATGTCTGGATGTATAGATGTATGTATGGATGTTTGTTACTCTTTCACGCAAAAACTACTAAATGGATTTTAATGAAACTTTACAACAATATAGCTCATACATCAGAATAAAACATAGGCCACTTTTTTCCTGTTCCCGTTGGATAGATTTGTTTTTATTTTTCTAGAGGCGAACTCGAGCGTAGCGATGGCGAGCCCCTAGTAATGTATAGACTTTCCACGAGGTATTTAAAATTACCTAAAATTATTAACAATAAGAAAATATTCTATTTGGTGCCAATCATTTTAATAATTAATTTTGCTTTATCCTAAATAATTTACCTCTACTCTGAAGGGAGATTCATACCTGCCTTCGTCCGTTTACTTATCTTGTTTGGTCAAATGTTCGAAATAGGCTATCGTTCAAACTTCAAATACCTTCTATTAGGGCTTAAAGGGACGCGTGCGGCACGCTACGGGATTTTGTAGCGTATTAGCGTTGCTCGTGAGGTTAAACGGCTTAGCTCTATAATATCAAATTGTCGTGTTGTCACCCGGATTCTTTATATTTAGATATCTAATGTCTAAATTAATACTTAGAAATAATTTATAATCGATACGATTCTTAGAAGGAAGTGTGTCAAAGTGGACTGCCATTTCGTTATATAGTTACAATTGTTAAAAAATTAAACAATGTAAAGAGCTATGAAAGTAGTAGTACCTTTTTTTTTTTTTAACGTTGGGAAATGCATTTACGCACGACGTGTGGGACTCACCGGCGTAATACAGCCAGTACTACCCACTAAAACCCAACAAAACCTTCCCCCGTCCTAATGGGGCGTCGCAGGATCGCTTACGCATTCAACTACGACGCCCCGACGGCAGGTCTACCGAAGCAGACCACCAAAACCATGGGGTTGCTCCAAGGTCCACTCTGCTATCAGAGAAGTACCAGGAGCAACCCGCATGGTACACCGCCCCCCGAAGAGGGCCACCTCCCACCGCCCACCGAAGTGGGCAACCTCCCTGTGCGTTTCTTAGCTTCGCGCCCGGTTGGGTTGCCGGGCACTACTGAGCCCCCCCACCACGACAAGGTGAACGCACGTTGGGGGGGGAAAGTAGTAGTACCTTTTTTTTTTTATTGTCGGGAAATGCATTTACGCATACCACCTGTTCCCCCAGGTGGTTATGTGGGGCTCACCGGCTAGAAGAGCCGGTACTACCCACTAAAACCCGACATCCCTTCCCCCCGCCTTAGTGGGACGCCGCAGGATCGCTTGCGCATAACTACTACGGCGCCCCGGCGGCAGGTCTGCCTAAACGCTAGGCAGACCACCAAACCAATGGGGCTGCTCCACAGTCAACTCTGCTACGCCAGAGAGGTACCCGGAGCAGCCCCATTAAACCCAACCACCGCCCACCGAAGTGGGCCACCTCCAATCGGCTGCAGAGGACAGGGAGAGCGGCAACGCAACACCGACACTCCTCTTCCCCTGCAGCCCCACCGCGTCCGCCATCAAACGGTGGCGGCCCCGCTAGGCCGCGGGAGATAGGGACGAGCGGCGCATCGCCATACCGACACTCCTCTTCCCCCGCGGCCTCCCTACCGTCGGCCCACCTCCGGACCAAGATGGCTGCCGACACCCCACGCCAGACGCAGGACCAGAACTGGCCCCGCTCCAGCCGCCGCACCGACGGGCTAGCCCCGGCAGCGCGGCCCGCGCAGCGCCTCCTACCGCGAAACGGCCGGAGACACCGCGCTACCTCCAAGAAGGAGACGGCGCCCTCCTGACGCCGCTCCCCCCTCCCCTCCTGGCTGTTGGTCCGCGCCGGATTGCTCCGGTACCACAAGCTCCTGTCGGGTCCAAACAGTCGCGAGTGGTGTTCCCCTATCCGCCACCCGGGGACGCGTCCGGTAGCAGTCAGCCTCTGCCCCGGAAAGTAGTAGTACCTACCTAGAGCGTAACTCTCCAACCCATTATTTTTCCATATGGAAAAAAATTACATTAACCCTTTCCTCTACTCTATTGATGCGTGAAAGACCGTCGAAAAAGAAATACAATTTCGCATTTGTAAAGATTATCACAATATTTCTAAAAATAGACCACGTATAATTTATTGAAAATATCGCATTTGATCTGTATTTTGGACCAGTTTTGTATTAAATCTAGTCATTTCATTCGTATTTTGTTAAGAAATGAATATACAAGAAACATAATAAAAATTTTGGGACATTAACACACAGCACCATACAAGTGATTATCTACGAGTATACATATAATAAAATTGTAACTAAGCCGAATCTGTACATTATTTTTTATTTGGAACGTCTTATTGAAACAAAGATTATTATCGATACAGAGGTCGAATCTATAGTTTTTAGAATTTTCGTTTGTCTGTCTGTCTGTTACCGCATCACAGAAAAACCACTAAAGGGATTTTGATGAAATTTGGAATGGTGATAGCTGGTTATCCGGGTTAACATATAGGATACTTTTTGTCGCGGGAAAATGTCTAATTTCTAAAAAAAAAAATACAAAAACTGCAATGTAAGAGTATACTAATATGTAAAACCTAAGAATTTGGTTTTTGGTCATCTGAACGCGGGCGAGCCACGGGCAATGCTAGTTATAATAATAATAATTCACATATCAACTATAGATTACGTCTAAATCAATATAGACGTATGGACATAAAAAAAATATTTAGAACAAAGTAGGTATTCATGTGAAGCCGAGAGCAACAATCAGACTATAAAAATAAAAAACCTACAAGTTTCACTGATAGTACTATGTAAAGTTCAAGTACCCAGCAAGTGGAATGTCGGTCGGTGTGTTCGTTTGAACAATTGTCTCCGTTCCTGGATCCCCACTCGCCGGCGCACTCGATACTCGTTATAAAAACGCAGCCGGAGTTTTTAATATGAACTTAGCATATTTAAATACATATAGGTACGTATCATAAATAGGACAATATATAGACATTGAGAGTATATTAAGTAATATATAATAATAGTTTACAAAATATGTATGTAATATTTGTAATATATAAGAAAAATTTTTATACAAAGGTTATATATAAACTGGATACTGGTCAGAAAGAAAATAAATACGGATTGATTTAGAAGCGAGCAAATGTTGTGAACGTTTTAACAATAAAATTTCGGCATAGATAAAACAATATACATATTTATTGAACATAAAATGAAAACCCACAGTCTACCCCCCTTTAAAGGGTGATTACGCTTTAAAAATAATAAAAAATTCACCCCTAAGAGAGGGGTTAATTACTCTATTACCCTTAATTACTTTTGTACGTATTTCGTCGAAAGTCTATTTACCTTTTTTGTTATTAAATTTCTATTAAATAACGAATCAATTTTTAACAGAGTAACAGACAAAAAATAACATTCGAAAAGATAATACAAAAGCTCATTTTGTTATCTGTACCTCACAAGTGAAATAAAGGCAGTAATTACGTTTAAACAACGTCCGCTTAGATAAAATTATATAAATACAATAACAGATATCGAATGTCCGAACAAAACATTTCCGTTAAGACCTTAAATACAATTTTTTCTTAAAAATATTTCATGCTTCAAATTGAAACGGATGAACAGATTTCGATGAAATTTAGCACACAGATAGTCTATGACCTAGAATACTAAAGACTATGTTTAGTAATAAAATTTACTTAAATTATGAGGGAGATCACCTTAATCCACCATGCTGGCAAAATCCAGGGTTTTTAAACCGGTGCAGTGTTTGAACCCGCTTCATTTGAGTTTCTATTAAACGTAGTTATAATACTTTTGTCTTCTGTTTCAATTTTGTTCTTTTACTTTCAACCGTCACTTTCAATCGTCACAGCGACCGGATTGACTTGGACTGTAACTAAAATTAGAATTAACATATTATTAAGTTTTCAACCGACTTCAAAAAGGAGGAGGTTCTCAGTTCGACTGTATGTTTTTTTTTTTTTTTTTTTATGTTTGTTACCTCAGAACTCCGTCATTTATTAACCGATTTGGACAATTTTTGTTTTGTTTGAAAGGGTATACTTCCAGATTGGTCCCATTTAAATTAAAAAAAAAATACCACCCCTAAGGGTGGAAAATAGCTAATGATGAATTTAACCTACTTCTAATTGTCATATTGACTTGAAACTTTGCAAGTATTTCTATTTCCGTTGATAGTACAGTGGTTCGGTGTTGTTGACCTGATCTGATGGCAAGACCAGAAGGTGGATAGGTGGAACTCTTCAACGACTAATAGTAGATACTTTGAGTTTGGGCTTATTTTGTTTGATTTGACCAGCCTAACACGTTAGAATCCTTACTTTGCTACTACTGTCTACACTAAAAAGGGAAAAATAAAAACTTTTTAACAAAAAAATAAAAACCGACTTCAAACAAAAGCACTAAAAAGTAAAAAATAACTGATTGGTAGTTTTCATTTACTATACATACCTAATCAAATATTTTCGAAGTCGGTGTGCTTTGCTTTGTATGGGCTGGCACCGATGTCGAAAATATTTGATTAGGTATGTATAGTAAATGAAAACTACCAATCAGTTATTTTTTACTTTTTAGTGCTTTTGTTTGAAGTCGGTTTTTATTTTTTTGTTAAAAAGTTTTTATATTAGGAGTCTACACGTTTTATTAAAGTGAGCAATGTACTACACGTAGAGTTATTGCTCATTGTAAATAGAACCGTTAGTAAGTAGAACCGTTTTATTACACATATTATGTTTACATTTTAGATTTTGCTACTCCGTTATATTATACATTTTAAATAATCAAATTAATAAAGCAGACTTTTTTTAATTTTTTTTTTTAATAAACAAATCCCAAACTGAAATTATTTTGCTATTAAATTATTCGTATCGATTTGTTTAATTTATAATATTACAGTATATTTAACTATTATATAAAATTGTAGTAATGACCAAAAATTATATTTTAATAATGTTGTATTTTTTTTAAAACAAACTTAGATTTATACTGTATAAACATTATATAAGGAAAAGGTCTACAATCGTATGCCAGAACTTCAATCTTTTACGTATTTTTTGTTTACATATTTTATTATATATACAATCCAAATTATAAATTCCAATGTCCACTTGAACTTAATTTTTGCTATACATTTGTATGCAATATATACAATATTTGCAGGAAGTGTATCAGCTCAATAGGCTTATTGTTAGTTAATTCCGTTTCCCTGTACTCGGAGATGGCCGGTCCCACGGGAATAAGCTATTGTTAACTTTCTTGAGCTTTGCATTGTGAAGGCATTTATTAGAAATGTCTTGTTAATATGGCTATTTCAATAATAACTAGTGAAATTGATTTGCTAATTGAAAATCGACATATATATTTATCGCCGTCTAGTATAGGTTTAACGTTTAGTTTATACGTTTTAACTTTTAGGTATAGATTTCTCAGGGATGAGATAATTAACCGCAATAAAAAATATCCTATATGTTGACCCGGTTAACCAGCTATCATCATACCTTTCATCAAAATCTGTCCAGTGGTATTTTCATGATGCGTTCCCAGACAGACAGACAGACAGACAAAAATTCTAAAAACTGTAGATTCGGCCGCTGTATCGATAATAAATAATAATAACTACTTAAATAATATTTTCCAAAAAATATTTAATGCATAAATTCGATTCAGAATTTTATTATATGTATAGATTAATAATTATTGCAATAACGTCACATTAAATTACGTTCAAAAATACAAGTAATTTAGACTAATTTTGATATGAAAATGAAGACGAATGAAGAGTTTCTCAAATTTTTGTTTATCTTTTTATCAGTGTGTTTGTTTTTACAGCTAAATACTTATTACTACTGTTTTATTTAAAATAATAGCAGGACTTTACCTTATATTATAATCGAAGTCACTATTTATTAATTAAAGTTAAGCAATTGTTTACGTCGTCAGATAGTTGTCTTAATTAAACATAAAAGAAAGATGTTTACTCTCTCGTTAACTTATTAATAATTTATAAAATAAGATTTAATTAAAAATCCTACTCTTATTGTTCTACTAAGTAGCCAATCGGAAAATCCTTGAAGCGAAACGTACGTAATTTCTTTTTATTTTATAAGGAAATGGTGGGATTTTAAAACATAATTCAAGATTTATGTTCTTTATAAATATACGTACAGTTGTATCTATCTATTCAGCCCTTTTTTTTAATGTCCCACTGCTGGGCACGGGCCACCCTTCAATACGAGGGGGATCAGGACATAGTCCACCACGCTGGCCAAGTGCGGCTTGGCGGACTTCACATGCCTTTCGAAAACTTGTTAGGTTCTCTGAGACATGCAGGTTTCCTCACGATGTTTTCCTTCACCGTAAGGCAAGTGGTAATTATGTTAGAAATGATTCGCACATGAAAACATCAGAGGTGCGAGACCCGGGATTTGAACACGCTTCACTCGGTTTCCCAAGCGAGCGCGTCACCACTGGGCTACTACTGCCGTACAGTTGTATAAATATCCAATTATATTTAAACGTATATGTGATAAAATATTTGATTAATAAATACTTATACGTGACACGACGAGCTGTACAATCACAGAAGGAATAAGCTCAAAAAATAAGCTAATTATTTCTATGTATATAAAAATAGGTAATATATATATATATATATATATATATATATATATATATATATATATATATATATATATATATATATATATATATATAGTAATAAAATATATAAAAAGGTAAATATAATTATTTATTTTTGAAATTATTAACAGTCCACCCAACCATTGTTTTAGAATAATCTTTAGTATCACAACATGCCAATCTTTTATGCCCTTATATATGTAGTTTTTTGTACGTTATGTGCTCGTGATGCCACAAACAATCAATGTCATTATACAAAAATACTCTCGAGTTCGCCTCTAGAAAAACAAATACAAATTTATCCCACGGAAACCGTACATTTTTCCGGTATAAAAAATAGCCTATGTGCTATTCCAGACTATAATCTATCTGCGCCAAATTTCATCTAGATCCGTTCAACCGTTCTGGCGTGATTGAGTAACAAACATCCAAACATATAAACTTTCGCAATAATAATATTAGTAAGATAATCTTCTTACTAACATTTTACTTGACCAAACGTCGAGAAACAAAAATCTATATATAAATAAATCCACGAAAAAGCCCGAAAGGATAATTTTATTTAAAATATCAAATATTCGCGTTAATCAAAGAAAGTATTAGAAGAAATTATTATTTCTTACAACGTCTTTTTCGGATATCCATTTTTTTTTAACGTTGGGAAATGCATTTACGCACGAGGTGTGGGACTCACCGGCAAAGCCAGTACTATCCACTAAAACCCAACAAAGCCTTCCCCCGTCTTAATGGGGCGTCGCAGGATCGCTTACGTATTCAACTACGACGCCCCGACGGCAGGTCTGCCAAAGCAGACCACAACAACCACGGGGTTGCTCCAAGGTCCACTCTGCTATCAGAGAAGTACCAGGAGCAACCCGCATGGTACACCGCCCTCCGAAGAAGGCCACCTCCCACCGCCCACCGAAGTGAGCCACCTCCCTGTGCGTTTCTTGGCTTCGCACCCGGTTGTGTTGCCGGGCACTACTGAGCCCCCCCACCACGACAAGGTGAACGCACGTTGGGGGGGTTTTTCGGATATCCATAACCCTACTACAATGAATCTAAGTACCTAATGTTTTTACATACAAATGGACTCAAAAACATTTTCAACGGTATAAATTAATTTTCTAGATATATCGATTTATATGGAAATTCGTTATCTCGCTGCAAATGTCTGGGAAGAAAACCTATTAGTAAACATGAAAACAAACGGCCAAGCTTTTAGTAACATAAATGTTGCATGACCAGCACTACTGCTACCACTTTGCAAGTCGTATTGATGTAATTGTAAGTGCTTAATCAAATAGACAATCCTATGGAATTTAACTCTCATATTTTCATATTGACAATTACTATTTTGATTTTTGAAGACTGTATACGACGAATATCTACATATGTATACATCACATGGAGTCCATACTAATATTATAAATGTGAAAGTGTGTTTATTTGTTTGTCCTTCTTTCACGTCGAAACGGAGTGACGGATTGGTGTGATTTTTTGGGTGGAGATAGTCGGAGGGCTGGAGAGTGACATAGGCTACTTTTTATCGCGGGAAATTATCTAATTCCCACGGGAAAACACGTTATAGCACAATCCAAAAACAAAATTATGATCTAAATTATTTGAAACTTAGTATAAATGCTCTTCAATAAAAATAAATAAATATGTGTTTTAGCATTTTTCGAAATTCATCCTATAAGGGGATAAAATGGGGGGTGAACGTTTGTATGAAACTATCATTTTAGAGATTTTTTTGTAGTTTTAGCGCGAGCGAAGTCGCGGGTTCTGCTAGTATACAATAATTATATAATGTTATTAATTAAAACGTTATATATGCTAGAATGACGTTTAGAGATTTACACTGTAATTTAAAGAAGAATGTAAAATATTTTGTCGCTTTGGCTCAGTAATCTTATACCTAAAACTTTACGTATCTGTGTTAATTCTATAAACTTTTATAAAGCTCTTGTGCTAATAATTTATAAATAAAAATTTTAATAATAAACTATCGTTGCATAGTTCTATAAAAGTCTTTATACAGAAAAAAGAAAGGGAAAAATTAAGTTTAAAGTACATACAATACCTATGTCGTTTTTGGTACATTTAGTCTAAACACTTTGATACATTTCTAGGCTTATGTCGTTGGATTCGTGAAAATTGGAAGTAATATAAAGTATATGATTTTCTTTTAATTAATGTGTTTTTACGCAATCGAATATTTTTTAAGTCTCCTTTTAACTTGTGTATTATTATATAATAAAATTGTAACGAAGCCGAATCTGTACATTAAATATTTTTTGGAAAATCTTATTGAAATAAACATTATTATCAATACAGAGGCCGATTCTATAGTTTTAAAAATTTTTGTCTGTCTGTCTGTTTTCGCATCACGGAAAAACCACTGGAGGGATTTTGATGAAATTTGGTATAATGATAGCTGGTTATCCGTGTGAACATAAAGGATACTTTTTACCGCGGGAAAATGTCTCATTTCTGAGAAAAAAATACAAATACTGCAATGTAAGAGTATACTAATATTATGTGAAACCTAAGAATTTGGTTTTTGGTCATCTGAACGCGGGCGGAGCCGCGGGCAATGCTAGTTATTTATATTACTGTATAATTGATTACATTTATTAAACAATTCTCTTTTGAACGTTACAGTAGGAAACCATGATTTGTTAATGAGTGTATTTGATGCCTCCGTGGCTAGCGATCGATTTACATGGAAATCCGGTCCATCCGGATGCGGTCCGACGCCACTGGTTATTGGGGCACGCTTAATTGCTGTATACCATGCTTAAATGCTTATTCTACTTATGTATGGAATGTATTAAACTTTCGCTATCTGTATACTGTATCAGAAAGTTTTTTGTTCTACTATTATTATATATTTTCGTACTTTTCTTAATAAAAATATAGTTAATTTTGTATCATATGGTAATTAAAAACCCTCCTTAGCAAATGAAAATATAGAATTCTATTGTTTATAGTTTTCAAATAAAACGTGTGACTTTAGTGAGTAAAATATATAACTTAACGTTAAAAATTTCGGTCAAAGATATGCACGAAATAAAAATCATTCATGTATGACATGTGTTTTCCCAAAAGAAAATTTACTGTGTTCAAAATATATCAGAAAATGACATTAAAACTTTGAGTAAGACTTTAAAAAATATTTTAAACGAAAAGTGCATATTACAAGACGTCCGGGATAAACAATAGCATTCCCAAGGAGGGTTCCGGTCGTAAAACTTTTGCCAAATCCTATCAGCAGTACAGAAGATGTACTGCGCCGACCCCAAGTGATTGGGCAATGAACAGGGAGATGATGATGATGTGTTTTCCCAATTGATTTTCCATTCAAAACCTTTGACTATATAAGTGTAGGTACCTAAGTAATTTAATCGCTTTCATGTTGGTGTGGCTCAATTAATCGAAATTTGACCACACATATAGAAACTAGTTATATAATAATATGTGAAAACTAACCTACCTGCTTACCCAAGATATAAACTTTTTCCATATCGTTACACTTTGAAAAAGTGACAGATACACACACTGACTTACAAACAAAATTTTACATTATAATATTTATGCTATAGCTTCTCTTCGTATCCGATGGAATGTGTTAATCACCATAAAAATGGCCACTTTGCATCTTCTCTCAACTATATATCAAGTAATATATTACATGGGTGAAAATTCCAGGAAATACAGTAAATGAATGGAAAATATCTTTATTCATTCACCGAATCGTCTTTAAAATATATTCGCCAAACCCGATAAAGCATATTTACGTAACTAGTACATCAAATTAAAATTCCTTCTTTTTTAGGGTTCCTTACTAGAAGGGTGCTAACGGAACCCTATTATAAGCCTCCGCTGTCCGTGTGTCAGTCCGTCCGTCCGTCTGTTTCAGGGCTGTATCTCATGAATCGTAAAGGTAGAGAGCTGAAATTTTCACAGAGTGTGTATTTCTATTGCCGCTATAACAACAAATAATAGAAAACCAAGATGGCGAATTACAAAAAGGCTGCCATGCAAATTAAAAAAAACGATTATGGTATGGAACCCCTCCGTATGCACCGACTCGCACTTGACCAATTTTTTTTATTATTTTATTCTTTTTTATCACTATATAAACACTCTCTGTAGGGTGTTTACTTCGAAACGCTTAAGACATTTTTATTTAATAATAGATACAGTATTTTCTTTGTCCAAGAGTAAAAGACGCAGAGCCACATTCTGCTGATGTTATAGCTGACATAACGGTTAGTACAATGGACCTATGTTTCTCTTCATAGGATCTTAGACTCTATTATTTACGATGTAAGGATATTTTTAGAATGTGATGATATAGATTCCTACATGACACTTGGTGGACACTTAACCTCGTGGCTTACGGCGCGTGCCTCCCTTAATTACAAGTTAGACTTCAGAACAAAGAAACTAGGAACAAATATGATGTATCTAATACTTTAAAAATGTTTTTTGTACACATATAATTTTTAACCATTTTTAACCGACTTCCAAAGAGGAGGAGGTTCTCAATTCGTCGGATTTTTTTTTTTATGTTTGTTCATAAGCACCAACATTGACCTCATGTGGAGATCGAATTCACAACTAATGTATTAGTAAAAAGTGTCAGGAATATTCATCTGTAGTTATTATGTACATCCATACATTCAAATTAAGTTAGGTGGATAATAAATGAATAATCGACAAAACGACTTAATATTAGTGGGAAATTACTATTCTCTTAATATTATATAGTAGTAGCGACTCACCCTCGCTTCGCTCGGTTTTCCCTGCTTACGTTTTTACGTTTAGTATAGATTTCTCAGAGATGAGATATTTTCCCGGAATAAAAAGTATCTATGATCCAGTATCATGATGTACCAGCTATCATCATACCAAATTTCATCAAAATTCCTTCACTGGTTTTTCTGTTATGCAGTAACAGACAGACAGACAAAAATTCTAAATACTATAGATTCGGCCTCTGTATCGATAATAATGTCTATTTCAATAAGATTTTCTACAAAAAATATTTAATGTACAGATTCAGCTTAGTTACAATTTTATAATATGTATAGATTCTGAAAGAAAGAAAGAAAGAAAGTAGATACATCTTTAATTAAACATTAAAGTTCGCAATTTCGTGGTATAACTGATCCCGCTGTCCACTTCACAATCTCGCGAAGTCACACACTAACCGTGTTACTATTATCCGCAGTAATCACGCAGTGCCAGCAAGTGTTGAAGGTTTCTTTACCTTTATTATTTTTCTTTGTAAAGCCAATATATTATACTAGTAACATATTAGAGAAATAGGCAAAAAGTATAAGTAGGCGACACGTTTATCTCAGTTTGTAGTGACCCTACTCGCTGTGCCACATGCCAGCGGTCGCGGTTTCGAGTCCCGCTGGGGGCATTCATTTGTGTGATGAGCTCGAATGTTTGTACTCCAGTCATGGTATTTTTTTTGTTTGAAACTTACTTAGCTTGGAACTAGATAGTGCTGTGTGTGTCAATGGTACAACATGTTATAATTATAATGAATATAGGTGATGGTAAATATGGTATGGATGGTAATATTGTAAATAATGATGGTAAATTAGTAAATTATACTTTTAACTTATCGATAGTTTCAACTTATATATTTTACTCAAGAGCTAAAAATTAAATGATTTTTTTCGTAACACAATGAGTGTATGATATTCCACAATACTGATGAATGAGAATGAATGGAGAATGAGTGTATGATATTCTGTGTACATTATACATACATATGTATACATTTGTACTCATCCCTAGGCATGAATTATCGAAGACAGGTCAGTAAGTGGTATATCGTAATTTAATAAAGAATGCGAACCAATTTGTGTCATCCTATCGTAAAATAAAAGGCAATTACGTAAAAAAATCTAAAGAGGCGAAACACGTACGCTCGTGCGCACTCTGCATGAACCAACAATGCATTTAAATGATAGTGCTACGGAAAACTGAATCTTATTATATAGATAGTATGTTTCTAATTTGAATAAATATTGGTCTATGATGCTGCACGAGTCCTGTCTAAAGCTATGACACTAAGTAAAAGAGCAAAAGGAAGCAAAATAACGTAGAATACTAACCGCGTGTCGACGCATAAAACATCGATTGATTCGCTTATAGGAACATGAACTCTACCTACCTACATATATAATTTTAAATTTCACATCATCTTGTATTTTCAAGGGGTTATTTTCATAGTGCATGTAATAATTTTATTACTGTCCTCAGTTATTACGGCAGGACGTGGCTATTTTGGGAAATGCCACGACAATGAGCCTTAATGACAGCAAACTATTATCTAGGGATTGTATTCTTGTATTTTTATCGTATAAATTATGTAAAAAATCATGGGAACCCAGTGCCTGATGACTTATAATAAAATTTCAATGCATAAAACCTATAATGATGGATTTTTATCCTTCCTTTTCTGATTATTTGATATTTTTTATGAAATTAACGTTCTCATTCCCAATGATTGGCGAGTGTGGGTATAAAAAGCTTACAACTGTACAAGTTGATTGTATAACTGGTGGTTTTATCTGGGTGAATAGGTCCAATATCGAAAACGACCCAAATATAATAAGTCTTAGAATCTTTCTCTCGAAGGCCAATGTGCAATGTTCAATCTTTCTCTCAATACTCGCTATACAGATCCAAAAGTAAATACATACTCAAGGTCTTATGAAAAGGAGAAATGCTTTAAAAAGGATAAAGGAATTTTGAAAATAAATACCTAAGAAGGCTGAAATAGTAAGTAATGTCAGTCATTTTAAAGTAGGATCACGTCACTTTATCTGTATCTATACATATACCTAATAAAATCCTAACTGATTCGTATCTGTACATTAAATTTTTTTTTTTTTAATTTTATTGAATATTAGTCCCGCTGAGTTTCTTTCGCCAGTTCTTTTCAGGTCTGAGGCTTCTCCTTTCCGAACTGGTAGTAGACTCATGAAGTTTAGTAAAAAATTGTAATAATTTAATGATGAATAAAATATTTTGAATTGAATTTTGAAATAGTCATTATAATCGATATAGAGGCCGAATTTATAGTTTTTAGATTTTTTTTGTCTGCCTGTCTTTCTGTCTGTGTGTGACCGCATCACGAGACCACTATACAGATTTTGATAAAATTTGGTGTGACCAAAGCTGGTTATCCGCGTCAGCATAAAGGATACTTTTTACTGCGGGAAAATATCTCATCTCTGAGAAATCTATATTAAACGTTAAAATGTTACTATAATATTATAGGGACGCACCCAAGCGGATTAAGGGTGAATCGCTAGACCGGAATAAAAATCTTGTTAGTTTTGATTAAATCCTCTACGCATCAGTAAAAGTTTCGTTAAAACCAATTAATTATGGATGCTATTTATTTCGTGGGATAAAAAGTAACCTATGTATTTAACAGTAAAATCGGTATCAATATGACGGATGCGCAAATTTTGTTTACATTTGTATATTGATATTATGCAAATAAAATAAGCTCAATATGTAGAAGCCATTTTGAAAAACTGACAGAGAAGCTACACATAAAGTATATAATTAATATGTGGTTACAGTAAAGGAGTTCGATTACACGCCGCAGCACAGTAATCTCAATGGAAGCCTTAGTGTACCTGCTTTGAAACCTAATTGGTTTCCAACTTAATTAAACCCATCGAACGTTTTCATTAAAGCCCAAGTTTCCAGATTGTATGATTAGATATTAAAGAAATCAGTTAAGGTGTTTTATATATTCGGTAGTAGCAAAGGCTTTAATTAGCTTGTTGGTTTAGTAATGAGTTGGAGTTTTCGTTACAAGGAATTAGTTAGTCTTGCGTTTGTTCTATTCTCTTTCTACTTCATAAGCATCACTTGCGCAAGCGCATCACCTGTACATACACATCAACATAATATTTTTGTCTTTAACCTGTTTTAATACTAAGTTTTTACTACTAATAGATAACTAGTCGTCTTGTTTCGGTGATGTACTTCTCTCTGAGGAAGTTCTTGCAACAAAATCAATCCGCTGCTATGATAGAAGGAAAAAAAGAATTAAAATCAAATGACTATAACTCAAATAGATTTGACATTCTCATTGTTTATTATCTATACTAATATTATAAAGAGGTAAAGTTAGTGAGTTTGTGACGTTGTAAGGGGTAATCTCCTAGATCTACTGAAACGATTTAGATGAAATTTGGCAAGAAGATAGTTTGAGACCCTGGAAAGGACATAGGATACTTTTTATCCCGGAAATCCTTCCTTAAGAGGGTGAAGGTGGGGATGAAAGTTTGTATGGGGAATCAAGCTAAGGACGAACCCGAGCGAAGCGATGGTGAGTCGCAAGTATATTTTATATAGAAGATAGAGATTGAAGATTTTATACACCTTCAGTGGCTAAAATTATTAAATAAGATATCCTACTACTACCAGCTCATAATCCATCATTGGAAGCACTCGAGAATTTCAAAGTAAAAGCGCCTAAGCATAATAAATTATTTTGTAGATGAAAACAATTTATTGCGAGTTTATTTGAAATTGAAGAGGAACAGGCTCTTGGGAGCTGTCGGCACAATAAGCCCGATATTGTAGACTCTGAGGATTCATTCTGTGAGTTATGAGTTTTACGAAAATGAGATATATAAATGTGTAGTTTCTTAGTTAAATTGTAAAAACCCTTTAATTTTTATTTCCTAATCTCAAACAAAAGGTAGTCCTCGTTTTTTTTTGTATGTAAGCTTTTCGAAAATAAATTGTGAATTTATTTTCTTGATATTTTATTTTCCAATACATTATATCTAAAAGATCCATCTACAGGAATATCAAAGAAAATTTAACCCATAAGGATGGACGGATTTTTACTTTGATGTAGCTACTTTTTTTATTTAGTAATTTTTAATTACAAAATTTTAAAGCTATTATACAGTCAAAATGTTGAAATTAATTCCAACTTATGTTTTTTTCAGAATTTGTAGGCGATTCACATTGGCGCAACATTAAAGGTAAATCTTTTACAATAGGTACTATATTTATATAGACACAATTTACATGACACACTGACTTTGGGTTCATGTAAAACTGACAAGTTGATCCCATAAACTTAAGTAGATCTCTACTCACCTCATCCTTTCTTAAACGACCGTTTGAATATTTTATGTAGGTACTAAAAAAGAGAAAAAATATACATTTCGTGACTAGCTTATGATTTTTACGTTAAAAATTGCGATTTTTCTCGAGTTTGCTTAAGCATTCAGTGTTATGTTCCACAAATCCTTCGTGTCAATAATATTAGTACGTTGCACACATACTAGGAACGCTACAAGACCTTCTTTGTAGCCTATTAAACCTAAAAAAACAGTAAAATGATCGTTAGAGTTCAATACCAAGAACTCGTTCTAAGAGACCCATTAACTAGGTAATAGCGCACGAACCGTCGTTAGTTAGCATGAAATACTTTTAAAGGAAAAGTCAAATTTTAATAAATAAATTAATCTACGATTTTTGCTTATGTTTCTATGATATTGTTTATTATATGTTAACAAGCCCTTGCCTGCAGCTTCGTCCGTGTTTCCGTAGTTTTAGTTTCTCATTATAGATTCAATGCTGTCGTATAAATTTTCATTATATATTCCTCGGGTATATAATATATACAATACCTTCAACAAATACCTTAAATATTATACGTACGTGTATGTACGTAATATTAAATGGGTAAAACTTTTTTGATACGTTTCATTATCACAATGATGCATTTAATTTTTAATGACATTATTTAAATTTGCTATCATTTGATAAAAAAACTAGATTTTTTTTATTTATAAAAAATAACTTCAATTATTAATATATTGTATGTATATTTTGTCTATATATAATAATAGAGTCGAATCATTACATAAAATAATTTTTGGAAAATCTTATTGAAATAGTCAATATTATCGATACAGGACCAAATCTATAGTTTTAAAATGTTTGTCTGTCTGTCTGGGAAATTATACCGTGAAAACCACTGGACAGATTTTGATGAAATTTGGTATGATGATAGCTGATATCCAGGACAACATATAAGATTATATACCATTTTACTACGGGAAAATATCTCATCTCTGAGAAATCTATACTAACTGTTAAAGCGTAAATACCTAGGGACGAAACCGAGCGGAGCGTGGGTGAGTCGCTGGTTATATGTAAATAAACAAGACTAAAATCTTTACCTTATTTTCTTTTCTTCCCATAAACAGTAAACAATCTATCGTGTGAGCGTGATCATTGTTTATATTTAAAACAACTAATTAACAATTAAAATAATAGTAAAACTCTCCCATTAAGCAACGTTGGAATCTGCTTACAAGATTCTCTTAAATTACTCCGCAAATACATTAACCAGTAACGAATGCTTTTTTAATCAATTTACACAATCTCTTCCTCAAAACGACGAGCATTTGTATCTACACGAAGAAATTTCGTTAAATAATTTTTCGTATGGTTCCTTTATTTTTTCGCTCGCTTTTTTTCTCATTTGGAGCCTTTATTTTTCATGTTAAGGATATATCGATAAAATATTCGATAACAAATATAGATAAAAAAATTATTCTTACTAGCGACTTACCCTCGCTTCGCTCGGATTCGTCCCTAGGTTACTTCCCCGTACAAACTTTTATCCCCATTTTCAACCCCTTAAGTGATGATTTACGGGATAAAAACTATCCTATGTTCTTCCCAGGATCTCAAACTATCTTTTTATCAAATTTCGTCTAAATCGGTTAAGTAGTTTCGGAGCCTATTCGGTACAAACAAACCAACCAACAATCAAATCTTTCCTCTTTATAATATGATGAGTATAGATAATTAATTTTCTAATTTTGTACACACAGAATACATACGAACCATACATTATATATAAATCACTGATGATATAAACGAGTAAATATCAAAAAGATACGTGAAATTAGAAGACAATATTTATAAGGACGCGGACCCTGTAGGCAGACTGTATTCTCTCAACATCCTCCTGTGGTTGGAAATTTAAAAAAAAAACTAGATTTTGACAACAGCGCCATACTGTATTCTAGCTCTAACTGTCGCTATGAACTATTCAGTTATTACACAGAAGAAAAATTTATCAAAATAAGTAAAACCGTATAGAACGAAAAGAGTTACGAACCCACGCATAGGTACCGGATTTTTATATATAAAAGATAAGATAACCGTATGTTGTAGAGTTGTAAGCGGCTACAATTGTGCAATGTCGATACAAAATTAACTTTCAATTACCATAATATTGGAAACCGCCTCGTATGGATGCGGAACAGCTACCTGCTCTACTTTTTATACGATGTATGGAATGAAAAAGTCGATACATATTTATTATTGTGCTCTGTCTGGTCGTAGCTGATTTGAAGCGCTATTATTTGTAGATAAACAGCTATTCCTTTATACTCGTATACTATGGAACCTACTGATAATAAATGTTAAATATGTTAATTTGAACATGTTTAGTATTTACACTTATGAAGTTATGTTAAATGTGGGAAATCTATTCATATAATAAAATTGTAAGTAAGCCGAATCTGTACATTAAATATTTTTTGGAAAATCTTACTGAAATAGACACATTATCGATATAGACGCTGAATCTATAGTTTTTAGAATTTTTGTCTATCTGTCTGTCTGTTACCGCATCACAGAAAAACCACTGGAGGGATTTTGATGAAATTTGGTATGGTGATAGCTGGTTACCCCGGTCAACATATAGGAAACTTTTTACCGCGGGAAAATATCTCATTTTTGAGAAAAATACAAAAACTGCAATGTAAGCGTATACTTATAGTATGTAAAAACCTAAGAATTTGATTTTTGAAATCTGAACGCGGGCGAATCCGCGGAAAATGCTAGTATTATAAATATGAATAGTGCGACTCTGAAAATTTTCTTCAAAACTTTGTGAAATTATTTTCAAATGGCATTTTTCAAAAATAGTTGAAAAACTACCTTAAGCAATTTAGGCAATATTTGTATTTTTGAAGCCCCATTACTTTTTCATTGTAGGTACTCCATAATAATCTTACCTTACATTTCAAAGGTCTCAGCGTTTATGATTTTAGACGTGTTTAATTTGGCAACTGTTAACTCAAATAAAAATTCGATTAAAAGTATAATGAAGTGAAGATGTATGGACCGATTTTAAAAAATCTATGCTAAGATACCTTATAAATGATTATTACAATTACATATTAGGTACTTATAGGTATACACCCGATTATTTCCACTAATGATATTGGTGCTGCCCTAATTTGTCAATAGTTTTATAGAATCGTTAACATGGGGAACCTACGACGTACTAAATTTTAGATATATGTATGTATGTATGTATGTATGTATGTATGTATGTATGTATGTATGTATGTATGTATGTATGTATGTAGATATATGTACATGTATTTCAAGTAAAACCTCTATGACATACGGACAGACTAACATCATGAAATTATAACAGTTCTTATGGGTTCCAAATTATAAGGGTTTTGCATGTTGGTTATGGAACATCGAATTCAACTAATTAATTTATTCGAAATGCATTTTACAGTATTTATCTTACATCAATCGAACAACAATAAATGTTGAACAAAATGCGCTTTAAAATTTTATTAAATAAATGGTGGAGGTTTCACTTCTATCATTTATATTTGAACAACATATTTATATGAAAACTTTCATTTCAACGTTCGTAACGCTCTATAATTTAATAGATACATTTATCACACAAACGTTACCACTTTCGTATTCTAATATAAGGAAGGTAACACGAATAGAAGTTCATTTCCGTATCATTCCCAAGCTTCGCGGTTACATCTCATTACAGCGGAGATGATCTATCGTGCGACTAGGCGCGAAAACCCTGTAATATTGATTTATATAAATATTTCTACCATATATCTACAGGTGTTCATAGTGATGTAATAAGTATATTTTATACTATTAAGTCCCATATTATTACATTCAATGCACTTTCCTAGTAATGGAGCTTAGTAGGATTAATGAAGTTCTAAAATCATATAAACTTTGCTCAAGCCCTAAAATGTTACGGGAACATGTGTTGGAAATTCATTTTAATAACAATTAGAACTATTATTTAAAATGAAAATATGTACCTGTATAACAAATACTTAGAAATAATAAAGTGTAAAAAAAGCACTAAAATTATCTTATAAATATGAACAAATATGTTGGGACATTAACTAACAGACAACACCATCTAGTTCCATTGTAAGTAGATACACAACACATATATAACTTTAAATACATACATATTATAAATATAAACACCAATGATTGGAGTACAAACATTCTTGCTCATCGCACAAATGAATGCCCCTAGCGGGACTCGAACCCACGACCGCTGGCATAGCAAGTAGACACTACAAACTGAGCCAAACGCGTCGTCGTATCTTGAATGTTTTTATGTAACCACTCAAGTACAAGAAATATAAGAAGAAAAATCGACTCATTTCCGTATGATTCCCACCCTTTGCGGTAACATCGTATTACGCGCCATTTCTTCGGAGATGATCTATTACGTAATAAAATGTGAATTATACTTACCGGTATATTTGAATACTAACGATTCTAAACACTTAAGGCATCCTGCTATCGTCGGCTTTTCCTATGACCATTAACAAGATTGACTACTAAGTCTTCCCGATACTGTATGCTATATTTCATCAGAGGTAATGGGTTCGATATTAACATTGACTAAAACATTGTCCACGTGTCTTACAAAACTCATTAACTTACATTTTATGAAGAATTCTTATTGCTTGCAAATTAAAAACAAACTTTTTATATTAGATAGTTATTATGTATAAAGTTTTGTAAACATATAGGTACGTAGTTATAGTAATAGTAGCTTCGAAAGCTGCACACCCTATATGTATTTGTGCCAACTTTAATTTCAAACAATATTTGGACATAATAAACCTAATTGATAGAACATAGCATTATTCTATGTCGAACAATAAACTATAATATAAAAAATACACTATGTAATAAAAAAATATTTATTTTTTCATATGTAGCTGCAATATTTTATTAGGAAAAGTATATTAGTCGTATTCGACTGTCATTTTGTCACTCATATCCATACTAATATTATAAATGTGAAAGTGTGTTTGTTTGTTTGTCTTTCTTTCACGTCGAAACGGAGTGACGGATTGACGTGATTTTTTACCGCGGGAGATTATCTAATTCCGTCAGAAAAGCACGTTGTGATATAATGCAAAAAATATTTATGTTCAGAATTACCTGAAACTTAGTATTATTGCTCTTCTATAAAATGAAATAAATACGTATTTTAGCATTTTTCGAAATTCATCCTATAAGGCGGTAAAATAGTGGATGAAAATTTGTATGAAACTACCTTTTTAAAGATTTTTTGTAGCTTTATTGCGAGCGAAGCCGCGGGTTCTGCTAGTTAATATATAATTAAATAATGTGAACAGAATCACCCATAGTACTGTATATAAAAAAATTATATAGTGTTACAAAGTAATACATACGTTTAAGTTGATTTATAATGTACATGAATTGTTAGAGATAATACTTTAATTAAATTACAAGATTCTCTACGTTCATTCAACTGTCCAGTGTAGAGTTCATTTGTGATCGTATATTTCTATTATTATTATTTATCGTAATATACATAGCTCTTCACGTAGAATGGTAGGGCTAGACCATGGTAACCCAGTGGTAAAGGGCTCGCTTGAGAAATCGAGTGAAACGGGTTCAAATTCCGGGTTTCGCACCTCTCATATTTTCATGTGTGAATCATGTCCACGATGTTTACCACTTGTCTTTCGGTGAAGTAACAAATCGTGAGGAAACCTGCATGTCTGAGAGAACAAAGCAAATTTTCCAAAGACATGTGAAGTCCGCCAACTTGCACTTGACCAGTGTGGTCGATCTGACCCCCCTTCGTATTAAAGGGAGGCCCGGCAGTGTGATGTTAAAAAGGCTTGAGTAGGTACATATAGCTCTACAAAAATACAAGTACTTACTTTTTATAATCTTCCATAACCACTTTATAACCAAGTAATTTTTATAATAAGTTATTTTCTCTTTTTCTTCGGTGTTCCTCAATATATTTTTTTCAAAACACATGAATATTATAATAATATAAAATTTGAATACACAATAATTAAAATCTTTTTAAGCAAAAAGAAAAAGTTCTACGCGAACTACTACCGTAACAATTAAGCCCATGACAAAAGAAAGTGAAGTAAATGTGATAACCTGTCTAATTGTAAAACGTTTCGACACGCTAGATGGTTCGTTAATTTTATACTTTTTAATATTTCATTCGTAATCCAAAGTTCTAACACTATCTGTGGTATGTAAATGTATACTATTTATTAAGTTTTAGCTTTTTCTATTATAAACTCTACGTGAAATGCGTCGCAAATAAAACGATAACACAGAAGAAAAAAATGTACCTATATTAATACATATATATGTAAGTAATTAAAAACATGAAATTATATACAAAATAATTCAGTAGTAATAAGGTAGCTCAGTGGTAACGCGCTCGCTTGAGAAACCGAGTGAAGCGGATTCAAATCCCGGGTCTCGCACTTCTGATATTTTCATGTGCGAATCATTTCTAATAGGATAACCACTTACCTTACGGTGAAGGAAAACATGGTGAGGAAACCTGCATATCTGAGAGAACTTAGCAAGTTTTCGAAAGATATGTAAAGTCCGCCAACCCGCACTTGGCCAGCGTGGTGGACTATGGCCTGATCCCCCTCGTATTGAAGGGAGGTCCATGCCCAGCAGTGGGACGTTAAAAGGGGATGAATACATACATACAAGTCAAATAATTTTTTTTTGCCTAGGCTCTACCTGTCGTTTGGACGACGTGAACGAGAATCTGTTGAGTTTGTTGACTCAAGCCACAAAACATGACCTGGCATTGTATGAAAGTGCGTTGAACGGAAATCTCATACTATATCTTTAGATCTACCAAATTCAAACTACAACCGGTATAACAATAAAAAATTACTCATTATAACGGTATTAAGCATTGCGTGATTAAACAAAGTGTTAAGTGACACACGAAAACTTCGGATATGGCTTTTATTGCAAACAGAACCCAGGCTATGACTTTGAACCCCTTTCTTTGCATTTATATTACAAAGGTCCATAGATTATTATTGTAAAATATTGACAATATTCTCTTATATTGTAACCGAAGTTCTAAGTTCTGTATTATAGTACCTACTATTTATCAATTTTGTAATGTTTACATAACATATTATTATATGAGCCGCAGTAATTGAGATTGCAATATATGAATATAATTTATTACGTGTCCGTCGGTGCGTGAGTAAACATTTATCAGCATGACATGAGGTATACTCAAATCTGTGCGTCTGTATATTGACATGTGTATTCGTAAGTCATAGATCAGGACCCATAAGTGTGTTCAAATATTATGAAAATTATAAAGATATACTAGCGACTCACCCTCGCTTAGCTCGGGTTCGTCCCTGGGTTGATTCCCCATACAAACTTTCATCCCCATTTTTACCATCTTAAGGCATGATTTACGGAATAAAAAGTATTCTATATCCTTCCCAGGGTCTCAAACTATCTTTGTACCAAATTTCATCTAAATCGGTCCAGTAGATCCAGAGATTACCTTATTTGAGATTAACTTATTTGAGATACTTATATTGTGATTATTAAAATATGTATTAACTACATACTGTATCTCCGTCCGCTTAAAGACTACCAATTAATTATTATTATTTGCGTAGTAACGCAGAACGGAGAACTCAAATTTGGTATATATATTTCTTAGAATATACTCGGCATACTGAGTCTATTTTTTAATGAAAAATATAACCGACTATCAACCAAATTACTTAAAAGTAATCAATCCACGCGACGAGGTGTTTTATTTTTTTATCTTTATGATATCATCCTTGATGTAAAACCATACGCATTAATAATAATAATATATGTACATTTACAATTATTAAAATCGATTCACTATTGGCGTAGGTTTCTTATAACTTGCGTACAAAAAATACGGCCTAATTGACCTCAATTTTGAAGTCATTCAAAAATAATCTTATCAAGTGTAACAGTACATTTTAAATTATCATATAATAAACAAAACAGTAACACTGAAATCATCTCAATAAAAACATTCTTCAAATGCTTAAATTTCTATTTTTTAATGTCTGTGTGAATATTCCATTAATCACATCACATGTTTGTTATTTTAGCTTTATAGGTATAAACTAGCGACTCACCCTCGCTTCATCCTCCTTAGGTACGTTTTAACGGTTAGTATGGAATAGATAGACTTATATCATATGATATATAGCCTTCCTCAATAAACAGGCTATCTAATGATCTTAAGAAACCTGAGATTAGCGCGTTCAATCAATCAAACAAACAAACAAACAAACAAACTTTATAATATTTTAATAACTTTATAATAATGTAAAGAAGTATTGGAAAATACATTATAATACCTCTTAATAATAATAAATCAGGGCTAAGTACTGTTATATTACCCACAAAGAATTATTTGCAGGTTGTGCCAGCCATGTAATATTCGTTCAACGGTTATTAATTACAACGAAAAAGTAGGTGTGTATGACACAAGTGGTTAACTCAAATCATACTCGTATAACCGGTGGGTACATTTGATTTTGTGATATTTCTAAAATTATCCTATTTAATTTTAATTCAGTGCAGTGGAAGCACAGTTGTAGGCTGCATGGTCAATGGCTGATTGAAGATAAAAATTTTAATCCTAGGGTTTTTAGGTTATTTGAAGCTGAATTACGAGTAATACTGAACAAACTATTGTTACTTTTTGATAATACACCTTTTCAATTGTGGAAACATTATTAAAATCAGTTTAAAAGTTTATGAATTTATCAATAACAAACAAACAAATCTTTCCTAGCATATCTAACTACTTATCCAATTTTGATAAAGCCTTAATATGAAATGAGGTGATATGAGCTCTTTGCATATTTATCAAGAATCAAATATAAAGTTAAGAGCTGAATATGATATTGTATGAGAAGTTCATATCATCGTTATTTAGGGACGAGTAGGTACACTCATGACCCACATCTTCCGTAAAATCTCTTGTCATTTCTTGCTCGACGACACGTTTGGCTCAGTTTGTAGTGACCCTACTTGCTATGCCAGCGGTCGCGGGTTCGAGTCCCGCTGGGCACATTCATTTGTGTGAATGTTTGATTCACTCCAGTCATGGGTGTTTATATTTATATTATGTATGTATTTAAAGTTATGTATGTGTAGTGTAGAATATTTATATATACAGTAGCTTATTTCACTTTTGACTTTTCTTATTTGAAAACACATCATTCTATTATTCGTTGCTGCCAAACATTCTACGAACAAATATATTTTACATACATTATACAATAATTTTTTTAAATAATAGTAGTTATAATACGTTTCATATCACTCAATTTACTACTCATGGTTATATTACAATGGTTCATCACACCTGTTTAACCGTTAGTGATGAAATGGGCTTTGTAATATAACGATAACATCTCAACTGGTTCTGACTTAACAATATTTTGGTTTGCGGAAATAAAAAGTGGACAATGAGACGATTAAGAAATTACGTCGGACATTGACTTCTCTTTCTGAGAATAAATAAGCAAAGTAATTAATAGTTATTGCTGGGTTTCGAAACACTTAATTTGTTTTAAAGAACTTTTAAGGCTTAAAACTTAATTCAATTCATTGTTCATGACTTTTAGGACTGATTTCTATCATCAAAAAAAGTTTGTTATCGATTATTAAATTACATTCGAACAATCGATATGTTTTTTAACTTGTGTTATTCTTCTTTTATTTAGTCAAGTTTGTCGCTTTAAAAATTTGATCTAGTTGATAGATGAATTAATAAATAATAACTTTTTCAATCGAAATAAATGCTACATATAGGTACTTATGTATCTATCTTTATTTATACTTAAAATTTCGGTCTTCGTGTGTTCGTAGTTCTCCTCCTATACAGCTTGATCAATTTATATTGATCTTTTTAGTTTTTTGTGTAAGTACTGTTGTGTAGGTATGTTGTGATCTCATAAGATTGAATCAGACCCTAGGTGATAATTAGCTTTCGAGACCAGGATATCTGTTTTAATTTCCCAAACAAAATTTTATATACTTTGTTTTTCATTGCTTACATAAAAATATGAAAATTTATTAATTACGCGTTCATAATTAAAATCATACGCGAACGCGTGTTGTTCGTTATCTTTATAAATGTTATTTGCTTATATGTTACTCTATATATATAAGCGGTATACTGTCAAGTAAATTTTATTAAAATCTGTTCACAGTTTTTGTGTGAAAGAGTACCAAACATACACACAAACACCCTTACAAACTTTCGTGTTTATAATTTTAGAAGGATTAAATATACTTTGCTAGGAAGAACTATAAGAGGACCGACAACGTCTGCTAGTTCACTAGTCTCTTATAAAATAATTGATGAAACGTCATGGCAAATGAAAGCAAAACACAGATGAAAAGCAAACTGCATACATCATGCTGTGCTGGCGGCGACACTACCCCATTTATCTAAGCGTCTGCCAACCACACGCGTTTAGGAGTAAAGTTTATTTCCAAGCTAACCTAAAGCTTTTGTTTTTGAAGTGTTAATCTATGCTGATGAAACTCGCAGTACCCGTGGCTTCGCCCGCGTTTAAAATTCCGATATCTACCAAACTTCACAGGCTCACCCGCTGGGCTAATCTGAAGATTGCCTGAAAATTTCATCAAAATCCCTTCACCCGTATTGGATTTTTTTTTATTATATAGATGGCATGTTATAACAAGGTGATTTAACGATTATGCTATATTAGGTACCTATGTTATTTTCATACATTTGCTTAGTTTTCTATTGACGACAGCAAATGTGAATTGTCAACTCCGCTGATACTTATTTAATTAAGATTTAAGTTTTAAAGGAGTAGGTATTTACAAATATACTGTTACTTAAATTTTGCAAGAAAATAATTATAAAATAAAAATGATAATTAATGTAAAACAAAGACGAATATAATACAAATGACAAACAAACTCCCACACTACGTGATATATCACTGTGAGCTAGTGCCAATGTCGTTTTTAATGAAACCGGTGTTTTAAAATACAAAGGGAATTTGTATTTTTCCTATTATTTTTTTCTTTTTTAAATATGTTAGGACATTAACACACAGCACCATCTAGTTCCATTGTAAGCACGAGGCTTGTCTTATGGATCCAGATAGTTCATACACGCATATATAACTTTAAATACATGCATGCATAATGCTCATCACACAAACGAATGCCCCCAGCGAGACTCGAACCCGCGGCGCTGGTACAGCAATCACTAGATAGAAACTGAGCCAAACGTGTCGTATTATCTTAGAGAAAATCTCACTCTATATGTTTACTTTTTATTTATTATAAGAGTTACTAAAAGGCTAAGATTAAATCCAAACACATCAAATAGATCGTACCTTTGTAACCGCCTTTAAAATTTATTAAACACTTAATTTTAGTATACATATAATATGTATATTAGTATACATATACCTATATTGGTTTATTTTTTAATTTCACGCAATATTTTCGCTAATTGTGAACCGATTTTCATGATATTGATTTAATGAATATGTTATTTTATTTACTTAATTACTTGTCCTTCTTAACATTAAGGAACAACTTACAATAATTCAAAGAAAAAATCCCACTTCTAAGAGTGAAGTAGAGTAATAAGGGAATTAGTAGGTAAGTATTTTATAAGTGACTAATTTGTGGGCAATTTTCTGGACCTTAAGTTTTTAGTCTTTTTACTTTATGATCTACTAGCATTGCCCGCGGCTCCGCCCGCTTTCAGAAGACCGAAAACCAAATTCTTAGGTTTTACATATTAGTATACTCTCGACATTGCAGTTTTTGTATTTTTTCTCAGAAATTAGACATTTTTCCGCGGTAAAAAGTATCCTATATGTTGACCCGGATAACCAGCTTTCACCATACCACATCAAAATCCCTCCAGTGCTTTTTTTGTGATGCGGTAACAGACAGACAGACAAACAGAAATTCTAAAAACTATAGATTCGGCCTCTGTATCGATAATAATGTATATTCCAATAAGATTTTCCAAAAAATATTTAATGTACAGATTCGGCTTAGTTACAATTTTATTATATGTATAGATGAGTGTTGTAGACACTTCATTAATCGTCTTCTTGCGACCTAACGTCGATGGCCGGAGTCCCTTATTTCATAATTGTCCATAAGTAACGGCTCTTAATCAACGCTGGCAAGTGAAAAAACGCGTTCCATTGCACAGCTGTGCTAAGTAGTAGAGATTGACGGGTGCTCTTAGGGAATCATCACATCTAGTCGCATGGATACGGTCAACTTAAACGCTTTAATAATAATTCCGAAACCTTTATTCGGACGACTAAAGTAAAAACTTAAGTAAATAAGTTTTTAGAAGTTTTTTAAATAAATGATTTTCGTTCATTTTATTATTTTTCTTAAGAAGTTCGTCCTTTTAAAGCGTTGGCTGCTATATTCTCTTTTTTATATCTTATTAGCAAACCACCCCCGCTTCGTTCGGGTTCGTCTCTAGGTGGTTCTTTAAATTGACATAACTTTTTTTATTGGAGCGATTGAAATAAAACAAATACTAAATGTTAAGTGAAGCTTACCGCAATACATTAGTAAAAGCCGCACCCAACTCGGTTTAGCCGTTTCTGAGATTATCGCGCACAAACAAACAAAAATTCTAAAAATCATAGTTTTGGGTTCTATTGCGTTAATAAAGATCCTCAATAAAATTTCCTCAAATATCTTCCATGTACAGACAGCGATCAGTTACACTTTTATACTAGCATCGCCCGCGGCTCCGCCCGCGATCATATGACCAAAGCCAAATTCTTAGGTTTTATATATTAATATACTCGTATTAGTATATTAGTTGACCCGGATAACCAGCTATTACCATACCAATTTTTTTCAAAATCCCTCCAGTGATTTTTCTATGATTATATGAGACAAAAATTCTTAAAACTATGGGTTCGGTCTCTGTTAGCGATAATAATGTGTATTTCAAGAAAATATTCCAAAAAATATTTAAAGCACAGATACTGCTTCATTAAATTTTAATGTATCTATAGATGTAACTAATTTATAAAACCAAAAAGATTGTTTTTTGATAATTTAAACACGGGCGGGGCCGCGGGTAATTTAGAAGTAATTATAATAAAATCATAGAAAGGTCGAATTAGTACATTCAATTTTTTGGAATTAGAACTACGTATTTTAAAGACACATGGCGACATCTATTGACAAATATCTAAATAATACAAAAATAAATATTCATAAAAATAATTCTTTTAATGAATAAAATAGTGCTATTGATATACTTTTTCAAGATTAGCTATTTTTAATAGTTTTTGACATATTTAGTAAGTTAACTTGCTAAAATCTATATAGTATCATCGTTTTTTTGTTCTAACCAGTTTTTGTATTTTTTCTCAGAAATGAGGTATTTTTCTGCGGTAAAAAGTATCCTATATGTTGACCCGAATAATCAGCTATGACCATACCAAATTTTATCAAAATCCGTCCACTAGTTTTTCTGTGATGCGGTAACAGACAGACAGACAGACAGACAAAAATTCTAAGAACTATAGATTCGGCCTCTGTATCGATACTAATGTCTATTTCAATAAGATTTTCTAAAAAATATTTAATGTACAGATTTGACTTAGTTAGAATTTTATTATATGTATAGATATAGACAATATTAATTACTTTTCATGTAATTCCTGGTATTTGGAGCGGATAAATTTGAGGAGACCCTTTAATGGCAGACTTGTATTAACGTAAAAACATGAGCATCAAGCACGTTTTATCAACGGTTCTTCGTTCTTACGCGCTGTTATTACCCGTGATAACTGGAAGTTATGTTCTTATGTTTTTTCACATATGAGTAGGTACTTATTGATACGGCACAGCAATAAAATGTATGAAGAATAAGTAGTTATCGGATGATTCATTTTCTTTTATGATTCTACAATGTTTAATTGAAATTAATGAAATAAAATGTTTTAATGGTAGAATTTTATATTGAAAGGTATTCGCATTATAAGAACTATAACTATATAAGTATATATGATACTAGCTGCTCACCCTGGCTTCGCTCGGGTTCAACCCTTGGATTTAACTCCAATTACAAAATTTCATCCCCATTTTCACCCCCTTAAAGGATGATTTCCGAAATAAAAAAATACCCTATGTCCTTCCCCGGGTGTCGAACTACTTTTTACCAAATTTCATCTACATCGGTTCAGCAGTTTGTGAGTTTATTCGTTACAAACATACAAAAATACAAATCTTTCCTCTTTATAATAGTAGTGCAGATATGAGACTTCGCTTATGCCACTTATCTTCCACTACACAAAACCAAAACACTTTTGGGACAGACAGTGTGCTGGATGAACAAGCATCTTATCCGGACCCCTCATACGTTTTGTCAACAGTTAGTATACAAATTATAGTCGCAAAATCAACTTTATTGTAAAGACAATAAGGAAGAATTTGTTCTTTAGGCTTGGGTGTTTGGGCGTAAACCAAAACCTTGTGAAATTAGTTGATGGCACACGCTGGAGATAAGCGTCATTTACACATCAAGTTCCACGTTTTTGAAGATTTTTCGAAACTATAGGGGAAGGAATGCTGAAATTTCACCCCTTTCGTCTTTGTTTTATGCTGGGGTGAAAAGGCTTTGTTTCACATTCCTCATGCAAAGTGCGTAAATAAGGCTAACTAATATACCTTTTGTAATATTTTTAGAATATGGGTGTTTTTTATTTTTAACGGTAAAGTTTAGACTTATAATTTCAAAAGAGATTTTTTCATTTGTAGGAAAACTTACGTTATAAGTAATTATTATTTTTAAGTGGGTTATTTTGGTCTCTAAAGGTTGGCAAGGTAAATACAGAAAGAAACGAACAGAACTATACATATCAAGTCACTTTTTTCACAAATAATATAGTGGATCCACGGATCATTTGGCAGGGTAATCATGAGGAGGTCGTGGCGGTAGTGTGGGAGAATCAAAACGTACGATCTGTAATGGCGGGTGGCGCTTGAGAGTAGGGCGACCAATTCTTTGCTTTTAGGTTATGTAGATTCCCTTATTATGAAAATATTCATATAAAACAATTTATTAATTGTAAAATAGTTACTAAAAACTTTAAGAAACATCAGAACTATTCGCTTTTTTCATATCTCGTACAATTTAAAATTTCTGTAGCCAGAAGTGTAAAAAAAGGTTTCAGATAAAATTAAAATGAATTTCTAATTTTTAGGAATGACTACGGCAAAATTAACATATTATAAATAATAATTGCGTTCGAGTTCAGTAGGTGTAAAAGCGAAAATACTCTCGAATGCGTATATTGCTTAGGCTGAGGATGATTAAAAATTCAATAACAAAGAATAGAAGAAATACTCAATTTGAAAACATCCCTAAATAATTAAAGAGAAGGTACTTATATTCACATAGAAGCAAAGGTTTTATTTGCGGAATCGTAGCCCTTGTAAATAAATATTCGCGTAAAATTCCCGGTGCCTCAAACAATTCGCGAGATAGATACCCTCGTAATCCTACAGGGGTAGGGAGGCTCTCTTTGTCTACGCCGTCATTACTTTGTCAAAGGTCCTCCGAGGCGCGATTCTTAGCTCGTGAGATAGGGGATGTGAGTAGGCTCTACGTTACACTTATGTTTTGGTTAGCTTGCAGGGTTCAGGCATTGTTCTCTTCAGCCATTAGCCAGAAACTTATGTTTTGAATTTATGAATCTCGGGTGATTTATATGTTAGATAGGAGCTAGTTGCAGTGTAAGACTTATCTTTAACCAAATGGAACAACTAAAGTAACCTAGGTATTCTGTATTTCCTAAGTTTTTATTTATTTTTTATAAGTTCACAAAACCGACATACAAATGAAATGAACAAGCTTAATTATAATTATTCTAAGGTATACAATTAGACAAATGATGTCTTCTAAGATGTGAACATCACGTGCATATGAACAAAACTAAGTATAAAAATATGTAATATTTAAGAAGGCTTAAAATCTAATTATTTCGGTATTATAAATTATAATACAACTAAAATATAGTACAATCCGTTAAATATTTAACTTTACTTTACTTTACCTCAGACCAATAAAAAAGTATCTTTCTAAAAAATGAAATATACACAAAGGAAGAAACATACAACCCATTAATTTAATCAATCAATATTGAATAGGTGAACTGTTTATAACATACTAATAATATTTGGCAAAAACCCAATCTCAGTGAGACGTAAAAAACTACTGTCTCTAGTTCATATTAGTTATAAAAAAATATAATTAATGGTTTTTAGTACAAAAATAATATCATTTCTAAGTTTTGTTTTTATATTGCATATCATATTGCATTCCTGTTATTAACATACACACATATATATATATATATATATATATATATATATATATATATATATATATATATATATATATATATATTGCTTTCCTATTATTAACATATATGTATATATTTTTATTAGTATAATCGATTTTTATATGAGTCTTTTTAGATCAGTTTTTAAAAAACCTTTCTAATTACTTAAAAATGTTTCTATAGCGATTATGGAACAGCTTTACTACGCTAGGGACTTAGCCAAGTTGAGATTATACTTGTAAGTTAATAAGCAGAAAGTAGAAGTATAGATATAAATATAAATATATATAGATATAGCGAGTATGTAAGGAATACCCAATTAATATGAAAATCCAGACCGTATGCGACTTTTCACCTTTCACCTGACTCTAGTCGATTACTTAACAAACTTTAAGTGATAAATGCAACTATATAGTTCATTTAACACCTTGGAACTTGTACGTAGCGTAAGCACGCTAACTGTCCCCTGGCCCCTTGACCGACACTGTGAGGCTGTTACGTATTTTCTATACCATTAGTCTTAGTTAAACAAGACGACTTTGATTATTCAACTTAATCACCTGTCTTATTATTTCTTAGTAATATTATTATTTTAGCTTTTATTTAAATATTAATATACTTTGTTTACGCAGATTGTTTGCTTCTTATTAAAATCATACCTACTATAAAATAAAATTCTAACTAAGCCGAATCTATACATTAAATATTTTTTGGAAAATCTTATTGAAATAGTCATTATTCATGATACAGTAGCCGAATTTATAGTTTTTAGAATTTTTGTCGGCCTGTTTGTCTGTAACCGCATTACGAGGAAACTACTGGACAGATTTTGATGAAATTTGGTATGGTGATAACTGGATATCCGGGTCAACATATAAGATACTTTTACCGCGGGAAAATATCTCATTTCTGAGAAAAAATACAGAAACTGCATTGTAAGAGTATAGTGTATACTAATATGTAAAACCTAAGAATTTGGTTTTTGGTCATCTGAACGCGGGCGGAGCTGCGAGCAATGCTAGTAAGAAATATAATTGAACTCGCAGCAACGATCGATATATATGGTTATATAGATTCTTAAGGAAAGATTATGTATCTAAATACTTAAAACTAAAACATTTACATACTTTATATATGTATTATGTAAGTACTTTATACAAAGCACATATAGGAACATAATACAAATAATAATTAAAACCATACCAATTTATGTATATTTGCAATTCAAATATGAGAGGCATTTTGTAACGGAAAACAATGTTATTGGTTTTCTCTCGACGTATCGACGATTACGCGTAGAATGTTTGTTTATACACACAATTGTGCCTGCTCTACGCACATACCTACATACCTGCTCATACAACTGTATGAGTTATTGTTTTGGGCTCTACATTAACTTGTAATAATTTATTTGCATGTCATATAAATGTATGAAGAGGAAATAGAACCAACTTCTATACATATAATAAAATTGTAACTAAGCCGAATCTGTACATTAAATATTTTTTGGAAAATCTTATTGAAATAAACATTATTGATACAGAGGCCGAATCTATAGTTTTTAGAATTTTTGTCTGTCTGTCTGTCTGTTACCGCATCACAGAAAAACCACTGGAGGGATTTTGATGAAATTTGGTATAGTGATAGCTGGTTATCTGGGTCAACTGGTTATAGGGTACTTTTTACCGTGGGAAATTATCTCATTTCTGAGAAAAAATACGAAAACTGCAATGTAAGAGTATACTAATATGTAAAACCTAAGAATTTGGTTTTTGTTCATCTGAACGCGGGCGGAGCCGCGGGCAATGCTAGTTAAATATATGAATGTAAAAATGTAATGTATCAAAGTATTTTCGTTTTCATTTATCCATTTCATTTACATATTTGTTTAAATTATTATATATAAATAAATTAATTATAATTGAATGAAATACATTTCTTGTCATATAGCTATAATAAATATTTACTGTAAGTTTTATCTCGTCAAAATATATATTTTCAGTATAGTTGCAATAAAATTTCGTCGAAAATATCCAAGTTGAAAACGGCTGTGAAAATAAACTTTCCTTTTAATTTAATAATTTTAAATTTTTTGTTCTGACGTAATACTGCTACAGTTGAGCCAACTTTTGTACTTTATTATAAGCAGAGGCTTAACAGAGTGAGTTGAAATACAGGGCGAGTGGACCCTATTAAAAGTTACGTGGCTATTTAGATCTTCAAGAAGACATTACTGAGGTACTCATATTTGAGGTTTTCAATAAACAAATTGACCTAATTCTATAACAATTATTGTAAATAATACTTATTTTTTAGACAAACACAAATAATTAATATGCAAATATGATTTTTAAAGACCAGCCCTTATCTATTAAAATATCATAATAAAAAATACCTGTCATTACACTAATTTGTTTTCTTATAAAAAAATTCGGCTGTTACGTTTATAATAATAATAAGTACAAATATGTTTTATGTGCATTACCTATATAAATATGAAGATTTGTTTGTTTGTTCGTATTTCATGCGCTGTCATGCCGCTAACTTTATAATATTAATAAGATATAAAACTTCCGATATTTTCTATACGATGGTGAAAATCGTATCAAAATCCGTTGCTTAGATAGGTACTTTGAAAGAACTAAGCGCATAAACGGACAGACAAAAATAGCAACTATGCTTTATATATTTCTAATATTTTGTGATAAAATATTAAAAATAATAATATTAGTGCGCCATATGCCTTCGTGACATCGACAGCTTAGCTTCATTTACTGTTTATTTTGCTCCATTTACCTTAATCTCTTAATTAACCTAAGTCATAATAGGAAACATATTATATGTTAATTTTGTAACATTATCTTTATCCTAAAAGGTTCAACCAACTTTATCTCGCCAAATTCAATGTTCATTGATAAAAAATCGAACTAAAACACCCAAAAAGGATTTAAATAAGACTTGAATAAAGTGTTTATGATTTATTTTATCATTGTGATATTTTTATGTCTTAATAAATTATAATAATAACAGGAAATCTGATAATATTGATACCATAATGATTGATAAGAAATATAATTTTTGCTGACTTTCAAGATTCTTCCTTATAGTCCGTGGAGGACAATTAGAACATAATTTACTTCGTTTCGTGTTTGTATATTATAATGTAAGCATAACTTAAGATAGCCTTAAAATTCTAATACGACCAGAAAAAAAATTAACTTAAAACTAATGCTTAACTTAGAAAAAAGATAAAGTAATAATATTAGTCCCGCTGAGTTTATTTCGTCAGTTCTTCTCATGTCTGAGGTTTTTTTTCGAACTGATATTAGTTGAATAAAACATTTTGAATTTGAATTGTCAAATTTGAGTATTTATCCTATATTGTATATAATAAATACTTACAGTGTATATAATAAATACTTGTTACTAAAAATTGAGAAAGAAAAATATATTATTCAGAAGATACTATGCAAAAAGTCACAGCCTGTGTATAGGCAGACATACAGCAGCACGCATTGTTTTAATATATAACATATTAAAGAATTCTTTGATAAATTACAAACATTTTCATTACCTACGTTCATTGCTAAATGAAGTAGAAGATTAAATTCGATCACTGATACTGGACTAAATAAATATTTCTTATTTTACTTATTTATTCTATACATGGTACTATTAACAGGTGGAAAGTATTAAACGAAGTGTATCCTAGATGAGTAGGTTTTATAGATTTTGACACTCCGTGCTCTACCTATATCTGACCAAAAGGAAAAGTTTAATGAAAGATGAAAGGAAGATGCTGTGATTATAATAGGATATAAAACATATTTTAATCAGAATCTCTTCAGTAATAACAAATTATAATTAATCAATTATACTTACAGTATGTACAAACTAACATATAAACATTATTTGATTTATATAGAAAGAGAATTTATTTTTAATTATAATTATAGATTTATAATGATTATTTAATTTTTGTGAGGTAAGGATGTAACTAATAATTCTGTACCATTTTAATTAATATGTTGTATAAATTTTTAAAACAAACACACATATCATGTCAATGTCTACTTTAGAGTAAAGCTAAGTAATAGTACGGTAATATTACATTACCGTGGTAATAGTATCTACATCTCAGTATAGTTAAATGCAATAAGAACGGATGTTTGTTTATGTCCATTGAGGTCGCGCTACGGCGCGCTTTTTGTTAACTCAGGGATACGACCATTTAGTTAACGTGTAGTCTAATTATTACAGTGTAATAGGATTTTATCGCGCAATTTATGTAAAATAGTGATTGGCAAAACATATGTTTGAATTATAAATAACTGTAATTGAACCAAAATGTATAGGTATTCATTCCTTTTAAGAGTCTAAAATTATTTTACAAGACTTTTGTTTTTATTATATATTATTAAAATCGATAACTATGTGTAACTAAGTCAAATTAACCTGATTTATTAACTGCCAGACAAAAAAAAACTGGATTTGTTCTATTTCTCTTCTTACATCCCCCTGACTCAGTTTTTACCATTTTTTATCTATGTAGAGACATTCGACCTCTACAATTTTATTATATGTATACTTATGGTAACAAAATATGCGAAATATATTGAAAGGAACAACCTTAATCATACTAAAGTATCATTTTGATTTGACATGACTCTGAGTGATTTATTCTGACAACTTATAAGCTACAAATTATTAAGAAAACGCTCTTATGTCTTTCCAAGCATGCATTTATATAGTAAAAAAACATAAGCGTTCAAGTGAAACTTCCAAGAAACGCTAAGAGGCACCAATCTAGCAATAATACGTGTCTGGCGGCGTTTACACTGTGATGCGCCGGCGCGGAAAATTGCGATAATTCCATAATTTCGCTGGTTTAGACGTAAAATGTGAAGGATTCCTTAAGGCAAAGCAACAAGTTTAAGGTTGGGGAAAAAATTAATAACCGAAAAATATTTACATAGGTACATTATTTACATTAATTTACATTAATTTAAGTTAACACCTACAACAAAATGCAGAATTCTGAAATGAGCTTCTAAGCTGAAATAAAATAAAAGTACCTGGGCTACCGAGCTTCGCTCGGAGTTTTTGGCCTAAAGTACAATTTTCTTTTTAAAAAAAACTATAAACTTGAATAAATATTTGAAAAAAAAAAACAAAAGTAAAAACTTTGTTTGCGATCGAGATTCGAACCTGAACACCTGTGATTGTTGATCTTGCACCTTGGCCTATTGACCACGATGCTTGTACCCGAGCGCGCAAATTTCCGACCATATTTTGCATGGAATAATGCAAAAGAAATCTGCATGAAAACTCGAAAACACGCGTTTTCTCAGACATAAGACTAATCTAGATCGATTTATAGCCTCCGAAACCCCCTGTATACTGGATTTCATGAAAATCGTTAGAACGTTTCTAGGTTCAGATTATATATATATACAAGAATTGTTCGTTTAAAGATACAGGATAACTTATAACGACACTGCTTTTCATGTGTTATTAAAACATACATGTCAAGTTAGCATGACACATAAAGTGCATAAAATTAAAGCAAGCTATAAGTGATAGAGGTAGTTAAAGGTGTATTCAGATCTATTCAGTGCCCAGCACACCGCCATTCGGAGGAATATTAAGATTAAAATTTTTAATTTAAATCAGAGTGCTACCCTAATGAGTCTTTTAATGAAAGGAAAATTATATTTTACTATGTAACGTGCAAATATTTTTTACTGTGAATAATCTATTATATATTTTTGAGAAATAAATGTCCTTAAAAAAAAATATTTATAAAACATTGCTTAAAACATTGCCATGGTATAACGTAGGTATAATTACTAATGAATAGTTTGTAGTACACATGTAGTACGATCGTAAAGCCAGGCGCAGTTAGTTGGTACCTATTACCTAGTATTTCTTTAACACCTCTAGGTTTTCTAAGAAATAAATTAAAATTCTAAGAAATCTTTTATTTAAATATATTTTCAACGCCCAAGAATGTTATGAATTACAATAATTTTATCATGCATGTAGATTTATTATCTGCAAGGAGCGCGGCATGAGCCGCAATAATTTATACGATGTTGTTTAGTTGCCGTAAGCGGCTTCCGGCGTACGCAGTCGTCTTATAATTCTAGGTATACCTACATGACCATAGCAGCCTCTTTATTAGATAACAAATACTTTACCTCTTCATTTTACAGACAAAGAATGAAATCTTACATAGATTTATATATTGTGTTTCTTGTGTGTAATTATGTTATTTGCAGACCAAGACCCAAGTGCTAATAATTATTAGAGAATGTCATGTAAGAAGTATGACGACTCCCAAAAAGTGTATAACTATAGAGAGGAAGTTTAACGACGTTTTCTTTATGTGAAAATGAACAAGCGCAAGAGATATGTAAAAATCGTTGCCTTCGACATTATACTCTCCCTTGATACGCCGCAAGGGATATTTTAACTCCAAATTGAGCACCAAATTGTCTTGCGTTTTAATAAACAATTACATTTATCAAAATTACTTAACGATATTTTGACCGATTTACATAGAATCCAAAACAACAAAAATTTAAGATAAAACGTAGACAAAATGATAAATAAACGTCGTATCTTCCGGCTACTGTATCCACTTACCGCCCTCGCACAAATGCATCAACAATTTTACTTACAACATTTCTACCAATTTAATCCTTTTATGCGAATATGACTTCTAAAGTTACGAAGTTTAGAACCGTATTGGCTTATATTGTTTTGAAGTTTTAGATACATTCATCGAGGTCAACGGGCATTACTTTGTATGTTATTCCTGGGTGTTTATTATTTATGCAGTTGAATGCAAATAGGAGATCCGTACTGTTTGCTTTCATTGGGTGTTGAGTTGAAATAGGCAAATGAATGGGAAAGGTATATACTATACACGTCTATATTCTATACATATAATAAAATTGTAACTAAGCGAATCTGTACATCAAATATTTTTTGGAAAATCTTATTGAAATATACATTATTATTGATACAGAGGCCGAATCTATAGTTTTTAGAATTTTTGCCTGTCTGTCTGTCTGTTACCGCACCACAGAAAAACCACTGGAAGGATTTTAATGAAATTTAATTTGGTTATAGCTGGTTATCCGGGTCAACATATAGGATACTTTTTACCGCGGGAAAATATCTCATTTCTGAAAAAATATACAAAAACTGAAATGTAAAAGTATACTAATATGTAAAACCTAAGAATTTGGTTTTTGGTCATCTGAACGCGGGCGGAGCCGCGGGCAATGCTAGTATACATGTATAGCATGCAAGTGTTGTTTGCATGGAAAGTTATAATATAATTATTGCAGAATAGACCAAAGTTATTTTTTTACTTATTTTAATGCTAATTACCTATTTATCGTTGTTTCTCGTTTGGTTTAACGACAACCGTAGCGCTATAGGTATATGTCTAAGGTCTGAGCTGTGTCCTTAATAAGCTCGAGTTCATATTTTTATTCCGGAATGTATGAATTTATATCGGTCAATACAAATTGACACCGTATAGATATTATTCTCGCTTAAAACAAAACCTGGTGTTGGGAACAAACTAAGAATGAATAGATTGGTTTTACTATTTTAGGCATATATATTTTATGAAAAATATTTACAGTTCTATTTGGTATTCCGGTACAAATTCATAAATGATTACTTATACTTTGTTGTAGGTACCGCACAAAATGCAACTAATGGTGACAAAATTATTTCATTTTGTTAGGGTTTATACGGTGTTATCCTCCGAATTATAAAGTAAGAACAAACACGCCAAAAGTCATCAATACGATCATTCACGCTGTGTAAAATTCAAACTTTTGACCTCACGTTTTGTAGGCAATAACAATCAGACAAGTGTAATGGCGATTACTGATTAGCACCCATGATCACAACTACAAAAGCACGAAAAGAAAGCTTTAAATTATTGACCCTCTAAGGAATAATGTATGTCTATACACAAATAGACCGGGCAGATATTAATGTTCAAAAGTACATAAATAACCAATTAATTCTAATAACCTTGACATGGACATAAGTAAAACAATCCAATCTGTGTTCCTTTATAAATAGAACATTTTTATAATACGATTAGTTAATCACGCTAAGTAACCGCGGTAACGAAGCCGCGGCACGCGATGTTTAACAATGATTAATTCTAATTTATTGCGTTTTGCGGTTACAACATAATAAAACACTAAATTTTATTAAATAAGGAAACAATATATCTTAAATTACTAAAAATCCTGCAAATAAACTTCCTAGTTCTGTAACATATTTCGCGATTTCGTAAGAAAAAGTATTACTTTGCTAATGTCATAATATCTGCAATATGAAACCTTAAGAATAATTTAATAATTGCTTCATACATACATATATATAGCTGTATTTTTATTTATACTTTAAAAAATATTGTAACTAAGCCGAATCTGTACATTAAATATTTTTTGGAAAATCTTATTGAAATAAACATTATTATCAATACAGAGGCCGAATCTATAGTTTTTAGAATTTTTGTCTGCCTGTTACCGCATCACAGAAAAACTACTGTACGGATTTTGATGAAATTTGGTATGATGATAGCTGGTTATCCGGGTCAACATATAGGATACTTTTTACCGCGGGAAAATGTCTAATTTCTGAGAAAAAATACAAAAACTGTAATGTAAGAGTATTTAAATAATAAAACCTAAGAATTTGGTCATCTGAACGCGGGCCAAGCCGCGGGCAATGCTAGTTCTATTTATATAGGACTTATATGTTTGCTTCAGAATCTATTAGCTATGTTGACGTGGAATAATTCCAGTCTCAACTGTTTCATTCAAAAAAAACACTTCTCCTGCTCACTACTTAGAATACTTTACTTGTGCTGTCCTTTTTAGAGTTTCATACATTTAATGTAAAATCGAAATTCTTATTGGACCCCGTTTATTTGTTTTCCATATTATGTTTTCCCAAGATGTACTGGAAAGATTTTTTTTAATGTAAGTACATAATTATGTACATACTTACAAAAAAGCTATGGCTTAAATACAATATAATAAAAAATAGGCCAAAAATTAGCAATAGGGAAAATAGACTCTTATGCCCAAAATAATGTGCAGAACCTTTAAACAAGTGTAACTCGTATTTGGTCAATACTTATTGTATTCAGCCCCGTTTTAACGTCCCACTGCTGGGCACCGGCCTCCCTTCAGTACGAGGAGGATCAGGCCATAGTCCACCACGCTGGCCAAGTGCGGGTTGGCGGACTACACATGTCTTTTGAAAACTTACTAGTTTCTCTCAGACATGCAGGTTTCCTCACGATATTTTCCTTCACCGTTAAGACAAGTGGTAATCATGTTGGAAATGATTTGCACATGACAATATCAGAGGTGCAAGACCTGGGATTTGAACTCGCTTCACTCGGTTTCCCTAGCGAGCGCGTTACCACTGGGCTACCACTATACTGTCAACAAACACCACTTAACATTAATGGGAATAATAAATTTTGTTATACATCTATACAAAACGTATGGGCAAAGTAAAAACGATTCATATAAGCAGAATCTATGCCAACTCCATTCAGCAATAATAGTGTAGGGGGCAAAGTTCCAACTACACCCCACTCATAAACTACGAGCCTATATCTGCCAATACAAAACATTTCAAACGGCAACAATACATTTATTTATATACGAGTATATCTGATAACATTGGCTTATGAAACATTGAACGTCTTCCACGATTTTTACCAGACCATGTATAATGTATGTTATGATCAATCAAACTATCATACTCAATATTATGAATTTGAAACTATTTTTGATATACCGGTTCAATGCATCTTAGTGAAATTAGTCTATACATATTATAATAAAATTGTAACTAAGCCGAATCTGTACATTAAATATTTTTTGGAAAATCTAATTGAAATAGACATTATTATCGATACAGAGTCCGAATCTATTGTTTTTAGAATTTTTATCTGTCTGTCTGTCAGTCTGTCTGTTACCGCATGACAAAAAACCACTGGAGGGATTTTGATGAAATTTGGTATGGCGATAGCTGGTTATTCGGGTCAACATATAGGATACTTTTTACCGCGGGAAAATGTCTCATATCTGAGAAAAAATGCAAAAAATGTAAGAGTATACTAATATATAAAACCTAAGAATTTGGTTTTTGGTCCTCTGAACGCGGGCGGAGCCGCGAGCAATGTTAGTACTCAATATTATGAATGTGTAACTATTTTTGATATAACGGTTCAATGCATTTTAGTGAAATTAGTGATAAATATAACTTACATTCTGGGAACGGGTCTCCCTCGCATTGAAGATTGCGAGGGAGGCATAGTCCTCCACGCTGACCAAACATGTTGGCGGACTTCCCATGTTTTCGAAAACTTGCTAGGTTCTCTCAGACATGCAGGTTTCCTCACGATGTGTGTTTACTTTAACGTTAGGCAAGTGATAATCATGTTAAAAATAATACGCACATCATTCAAAATATCTTACAACTTTAAGATTTAAACCCACATTACTTGTTTTTCCAGTGAGCGTGCTACCACTGGGCTACCTTTAGTCACTGCAGATAGCCTTTTCAATTCATAATCCCATTGATTTTAATATTAATTTTATTGATATGCAACTATTTATAATTTAATCTCTTTTTAACATTATATGTGTACATAGTTTCTTATCATATGTTTATTACTTGTTCTAGGTACCTATATCATTATGCAGTGCGCCCGCTAACAAACATTACAAATCTATCCGCGTAACATGGCAAAGAGGTAACAGTATAATTGATAAAGCAGAATAACAAACATCAATAACTAATTGATATTCTAGGTTATCTGCGACAGTTGTCTATCAGAAGTATAGAAGTGCGAATTTAATTATATTATGTTTGTAGTGACCCTACTTGATGTGCCAGTGGGTTCGAGTCCCGCTGGGGGCATTTATTCCTGTGATGAGCACGAATGTTTGTACTCCCAGTCATGGGTGTTTATATTTATAATATGTATGTATTTAAAGTTACATATGTGTAGTGTATCAACTACCTGGTATCCATAACACAAGCCTCGTAGCTTAACATAGAACTAGATGGCGCTGTGTGTTAATTAAAAGGTGTGTTAAATATATTTCTAAAATAAGTAATAAGGTGCTCAGGCCATAAATATACGTTCCGTACGTCTTTTTAGAACAACCGTTTGTTATAAGTAACTGCTTTTTACACTTCTACCAAAATCACTCCAAGTCGTAGCTTCTGTACTACGTAGTAGATTGAAGAAGGCAACATCACAAACACATTCTTATAATAATATGACTAAGAAAGGAAAAACTAATTAAAGGGTTTTTTTTATAAATAAAAATCACCGGTGCCAAGAAATATATCATGAGATAAACACATATATATCATAGATAGACATACAGAGTAATAAGAAAAGTAGTATAATAATAATTATAAGAAATGATCATTCTTTAAAAATATTGTCCAAAAATATTATGTAACTTGCTTCCCAGTACAAACTTTCATACCCATTTTCACCCCCTTAAGGGATGATTTCCGGGATAAAAAGTATCCTATGTCCTTTCCAGGGCCTGAAACTATCTTCTTACCTTTCATTTAAATCGGTTCAGTAGATCTAGAGATTACAACGGGGACAACGTCACAAACTAACAAACTTTACCTCTTTGTAAAATTAGTATAGATATGATGATGTATAATTCTATTATTGTAGGTATTTAAAGATTATAATTATCAAATCTAAAATATTCAAGTGGAATGTTGATTTCAAATTATTACAAGATTTTTTGTTATTCTAACGACTTACCGATTACTCGCGCTATCTCCACAGCCTCAAAGCTAATCCTGCAGATAGTCTTATCATGTCATAAAATGCCTTAAATATTTAATATGTGTTCCTAATATTTCTTTTTTAACTACGCATCATATTTTTTATCCCAATATACATATATAATATGTAAAAATTTCGTGTCACGGTGTTTGTGGTCGCACTCCTCCGAAACGGCTCGACCGATTTTAATGATTTTTTTTTGTTTGTTTGGAAGGTACGAGAATAGGTCTTAATCATGTTGGAAATGATTCGCACATGAAAATATCAGAGGTGCGAGACCTGGGATTTGAATTCGCGACACTCGGTTTCCCAAGCGAGCGCGTTACCACTGGGCTATCACTACCTTCATACCTAATGTATATTATCTCAAAACGAAAAGGTCTTGCAAAAAATCATAAGTACAACTTATCAAGGTTTCATATCAGATGAACAGTAAAAGCATAGGTACCTACATAGAAAACAAAAAGAAATATATTTAGATGCATATGTAAGATATGAAATGTCATCGCCATAGATGAGTTTAAAAAAATTAAATCTATTATTTTGGTCTAAATACCTACTCTTGCGAATAAAACTCAATTGCCTCAGTCACTGACCTACCTACGTTGTAATAAATACACCTTCCTTATATTTTCAAAAAGATTATGTACTTGTACAGTGTGTGTGTTAGTATATAAAAGAGATGTAACATAGAAAATTGTGTAGAAAAAAATTGTAATGCCGTATAGTTTATCTGTATTACTGCTGATGTGGAATAGAGTGTAAATAGTATTTTTCCTATTCATGTCATAAATAAACCTATATAATACGACGATAAGGGTTGACACACCATTTGCTCTGGTCACGATTCACGACTCTATCTCGAGCTAAGACTATCTCCCCAACAAGGAAATAATAATTTGTAAAACACTCGCTGATGTAATACACTACGCCTCAGTTGCCTTGAAAGACTTAAGATTTTTGTAAATGTTTATAGAAAAAACAAGTTTTTTTTTTCTTTTTGGTACAATATTCTTCTATTCATCTACTCAATGATTTTGGGCACACATTTTAGATATTACTGTTCAGTGTTCATTCGTCGCTTAGTAACTTAAACAAGAGAGCCAACCATGTGTGAATACGCGTAGCCAAGATTTTGCACAATAAGTTTACTAATTTCGTTTAATAATAATACAGAAGTCTTTCGACCTTGACATTATTCACATAGTATAATTCCACAAGAAGTACCAGAGCTCTTACATAAACTCTGTTGTATAAGAATATTATAACAACATTGTAGAACCGAAAAGTTATCTATCATCTCGATTATTAAATTTAAAATGCTTATATAAGTAAAATATGAACATAATATTCTATCTGAACAACCCTGGCTTTTTGCGAAGAGGTCACGCATATATTAGATGGATAGTTTATGGGTTTCTATCACTTTATCTTATCACAAAAAATGTGTACCTACGGATATAAAACCAGCCCTAGGTTACTAGAGACATCGTAAATTGTCCCAGAATTGCCTTTTCCTGAATGTTGATTGCGTACGCTCCGCGCTTCCGTCCATCATTTTTCAATCAGTATCATTTTTTGCTCGTCAAGTGACATTGCACTTTTATGCTGCATTAAATTCAACAGAGAACATTTTTTCTATTTATATTTTATTACATTCGTAGTGGGAAAAGATTTTTTTTCTGTATTTAAATATATATATATATATATATATATATATATATATATATATATATATATATATATATATATAATAACAATTTAGCACAATTTTATAGCTATAGATGGTGTAGGGACATGATAAATAATAAATTATTTTATTCATCATTGTATATTTGTTTCTTTTAACAGAAATTGTTTTAAAATCTAAGATAGTGTGAATACTTCAGCAAAGATTATGAATTTTCAACATCCTTTGCAAGATGAAAGGTGACAGAAACGACGTCTTGACGTCAAGTGTTTCTTATCCGCGGAGATTTCTCAAGATTTTAGTCGTCTACTTCTAATCCCAACAAAAATCTATACTAATAATGACACTTAAAACGTTCAAGCATGTTTACAATGATTCGTTAAGGATTTGTGAAAAAAATATGGAAAAAAAAAACAGTTTAGAGTTTACAGATCATGTTTATTTCGATAAGTAACAAAATGTCGCTTTTAAAATAATACTCTCTATCTTAAACCTCTTTTATTATTATAACCCACTTTAGGGTATATAGGTAAGTTGCAAATTAACCAGTGGTGAAGTGGCTAGCATGTACCACTGCACATCCGGAGGTCCTGGGTTGAAGTCCCAGGTCGGGCTAAGTTTAATTGTTGAATCTTTCTGTTTAGTAAGGCTCAGTAACAGCCCGGAGTTGAGAAGTTGACGGTGTTTTTTTGTGTTAGAAATATGCTTGCATATAGAAACGTTAGAGATAATTTTGCAAATTAAGATTAATCGTTCAAAGGTGTTAATTGAACCACGATATCAAACGATGAAATACGAGCTCCGAGTAATACTTGAAATATTACTGAAAGTGTAAAGTAACGAGTCAATAAATATCGTTTGGTAATAACTATTTCCTACTCCTTAGTCGATATATTATTATTATATCGTAGCATATATAGTAGTTTTAAGTGTTTTGCGGCAAGCGGTTGAGCGAGCAATTCTGTATGTCTCAAGTGACCCTTTTCTGAGCATCATCAACCTTGAAGATTTGACTTACTTAAGTAAAGCCATTTATTCGCTGACGTGACTTAGAGTAGGAAGGTTCCCAATCGTATGTACATATATCAGAAGTACATTAAGAAGAATATATGGAAATTTTGTACAAAATATATTTCAAGCTTTGAACTGTATACTACAGTTCTACAATATGTCATGTACAGATTCGGTATGGGCGGTGTGGGCTGAAATACGTCTACAAAAGTTTCTTATTGTTAAACTGTACTTATAACTTTAAAACCAATATCGGTAACAATCATTCTAACAGTACCTATACTAAAGGACAGTTTTTTGGTCACTAAAAAGTTTACTCAACTGCTAATGGGTACTAGAGTTACAAACAGTAACTTTTTCTATTATAACCGACAGTGACGCAATGGCCCGCCGCATCATCCGTAAATCAAAAAAAAAACGCAGCATAGCGGAATCTAACCGCAGTATAAGAAATGACTAACTTGTTACGGTCTTGAAGTAAAACAAATAACATTACACAACTATAGTCTTTAAGACTACGTAATAAAGATAGTATTTGTTTGTATTAATATTGTAAAGAATTAAGATATGGTATGCGAATTATCCGAAGTGTATTTGGTCGACCTTGCACGGAGTCTTATTCAATAATCTACTGATCAGAAGATAGCGGTTCGGAAAGTAATATAACGGGATAAGTAGATCATTGTTATGCTACCTCAACACGAATGGTCAATAACAACCAATTGTATATTACCCATCTACATTAACGTATAACGTAGAAGAATCTATATAATAAATATTATAAATGTGAAAGTTTGTGAGTATGTATGGATGTTTGTTACTCTTTCACGCCAGAACGTCTGAACGGATCTGGATGAAATTTGGCACGGAGATAGATTATAGTCTGGAATAACACAGGCTGCTTTTTTATCTCGGAAAAATCTACGGTTCCTGTGGGATAGGTCTGTTTTTGTTTTCCTAGAGACAAACCCGAGCGAAGCTAGGGTGAGCCGCTAGTATATAATATATGACAGGTACATTTATTTAATTATTAATTAATATGTGATAGGTATGTATGTAACTTTGGAAAGTAAGTAAGGTATCAAATCACATCATTGTACCAAATAATTTCATAAAAGAAATTTAGTATAATTTAAGTAAGACTAAGAAATTAAACAGTTCATGCATAGTCAAACCAGAATATTAAGGTCGTATTAACACTGACAAACTTATATGTTATGCAAAATGTCAGTTGAAGTGTGTGATCACTGAAAAGAATTATGTATGTACGCCCTACATTCGCATCTAGGCTAAACTCCACTCGCTTATATTATATACTAATGAATTCTATCAAAGTTATATTAAAAACTAGCATATCCCGCGGCTCCGCCCGCGGTTAGATGACCAAAAACCAAATTCTTAGGTTTACATATTAGTTAGTATACTCTTACGTTAGTACAGTTTTTGTATTTTTCTCAGAAATGAGATATTTTCCTGCGGTAAAAAGTAACCAGCTATCACCATAACAAATTTCATCAAAATCCCTCCAGTGGTTTTTCTGTGATGCGGTAACAGACAGACAGACAGACAGACAGACAGACAGACAGACAGACAGACAGACAGACAGACAGACAGACAGACAGACAGACAGACAGACAGACAGACAGACAGACAGACAGACAGACAGACAGACAGACAGACAGACAGACAGACAGACAGACAAACAAAAATTCTAAAAACTATAGATTCGGCCTTTGTATCGATATTAATGTTTATTTCAATAAGATTTTGCAAAAAATATCTAATGTACAGATTTGGCTTGGTTACAATTTTATTAGGCATATGTATAGACAAGAATAGGTAAGTAAAAAAATTTTGAACTCCATTATGCTCTTTTTCAGAATTTGACAATATAAATAGTAATGCGTACTAGACGAAGATATTTTTATAAGTTACTTTAATTTACCTTGTGAACTATCACATTGACATCGACAAAGAAAATGAAAACTATAAACGGTGTAAATGTAAAAAATGAAATAATTTTATACTATACATTGATTCTAAGTGGATAAAAAGGATGAGTAAAACCAAAGGTAACAATGAAAATGCAGTACATATACGTAAAGTGGCCAACGTCACTTTTTGTGCGAGCAATATCGTACACCGTAGTAGAAGAATACTAGTTTTTTTATATATGTGTATGTACATATATATATATATATATATATATATATATATATATATATATATATATATATATATTCTATAATTCAAAGTATAGCTATAGTGTTATAGCAGGATCGTGTCGTGTCGAATAGTGATAAGTCGCAACAAGCGTAGTGATGTATGAACTAAGCTCTCGACCGACACGATTGAGGACCCTCTTATAGCCTGCTACAGCTTGTACTTTATAGAAATAGTTAAATTAATTGTCTTTGTTTTCTGAATTCACAGTACAAACCTTGAGATCATGTAAAATAGCAAGTTGTCCATTTTACCAACTAGACGGAATTGTTTAAGAGCTTACCACATCTTATTTATTAAGTACTAGCAGAACCCGCGGATTCGCTCGCGCTAAAACTACAAAAAAAAAACTCTAAAATGGTAGGTCTTGATAAAAACTTTCATTCGCTATTTTACCCCCTTATAGGATGAATTTCGAAAAATGCTAAAACACGTATGTAATTAATTTTATTGAAGAGTGTTAATATCAAGTTTCAAGTAATTCTGATCATAAATATTTTTTGGATTGTATTATAACGTGTCTTCCTGTGGGAATTACATAATCTTCCGCGGTAAAAAGTAGCCTAATGTCACTTTCCAGACCTCCAACTGTCTCTACACAAAAAATCACGCCAATCCGTCACTTCGTTTCGACGTGAAAGAAGGACAAACAAACAAACAAACAAACAAACAAACAAACAAACAAACAAACAAACTCCAAAAACCAAATTCTTAGGTTTTTACGTATTAGTATACTTTTATATTGCAGTTTTTGTATTTTTTTCTCAGAAATCATATTTTCCCGCGGTAAAAAGTATCCTATACGTTTACGCGGATAACCAGCTATCACCATACCAAATTTCATCAAAATCCCTCCATTGGTTTTTCCGTGATGCGGTAATAGACAGACAGACAAAAATTCTAAAAACTATTAATTCGGCGTCTGTATCGAAAATAATTTGTATTTTAATAAGATTTTCCAAAAAATATCTTAGTTAGAATTTTATTATATGTATAGATATATATATAGATTAAAATACAAAGTGCCATTTAATATTTATGAATATAATAAATAATCATTTTATTTTAATTAAAAACTGGGGCCTCGCAAGAGTGTACTAAATAATGAAACCAATAATAATTTATCCAATAGCTACAAAACGTTTCCTCATGTATAAACGATAACTTTTTATTATAGCTATACATAATAATAACAATTAAAGCGGCGTTAAGTTAGTACAAGTAATTCCGCAATTTAGATAATAACTAGTGTTCAAATAAACATTTAAAGGATATAGTCTTAGATGGTACTGGCAAATGGTAATAGCAAATGCTACTATGAGTAACATCTATTAGCAAACAAATAAAATTTTAATAATAATATAGTAAGTTGCTGCTTGTACCTACTAATTTAAAATATTTATGTTTTTGAAGACGCTATTTTGTTAAGAAGGATGAAAAAGTAATTTAAAAAATAACTAAGACGAATCTGTACATTAAATATTTTTTTGGAAATTCTTATTGAAATAGTCATTATTATCGATACAGAGGCCGAATCTAAAGTTTTTAGATTTTTTGTCTGTCTGTCTGTCTGGGAACGCATCACGAGAAAACCACTAGACAGATTTAGATGAAATTTGGTATGATGATAGCTGCTTATCTGGATCAACATATAGGATACTTTTTACTGCGGGAAAATATCTCATCTCTGAGAATTCTATACTAAACGTTAAAACGTTAAACTATGGTCGAACCCGAGCGGAGCGAGAATCAGTCGCTAGTATTATATATTTCAATTGGTATATTCAGACCAAAAAAAAATATTATTAATAAAATTTCTGCTGCTGTGTTGAAGAAAACGAATATTCCAATTACGCCAGCTATCATCAGAACATAAAACTGATGAATATTATGTTGGACATAAAGCGAAACAAATAACTAATAGTGTTGAAAAGGTTTGCAAAAACAAATCGAGGTCGAGTTAGGTCAAATATAATACTGTGGTTTTCATTTTCTACATGAAGCGTGCTCGTTATATTTTAAGGCTTCTCCTGACCTGGCAATTCACGTGCACACAAATAAGCCTTATTCATTTAAACATTAAGGCTATAATCATATATCCCTCTTGTTGATTTGGTATGTATTTCAAGCCAACCGATGATACTAAGGCATTTGCTATAGACATTCTTCGGAATCACATGTCACCGCAGCTATGGTGCTTGTTCCCTAGTTATAGAACCACCGACCACGTAAATTCAAGACGGTTACGAAATATAAATACACTCTACATAATATTATAGTTAAATATACGCGAGAACGTATTTGTAATTAATTAATATAATATGATTGATATAATTTACCGAAGGCAGTGGTAGCCCAGTGGTAGTAGCGCTCGCTTGGGAAACCGAGTGATGCGGGTTCAAATCTCGGGTCTCGCACCTCTGATATTTTCATGTGCGAATCATTTCCAACATGATTATCACTTGTCTATCGGTGAAGGAAAACATCGTGAGGAAACCTGCATGAAGAACCTAGCAAGTTTTCGAAAGACATGTGAAATCCGCCAACTCGCACTTACTGATCCCCTCGTATTGGGAGGCCCGTGCTCAGCAGTGGGATGTTAATAAGGGTTGAATACGGATTTACCATATATATAGGTATGGTAATGGTCGAGGCACGGTAATGTAATGCATACAGTATTCCAACTCGGGTCTGTCCTTGAAATAATTACCTACAGCCGAGCCGCACGTCCCCACGCGACAGGGCTGCCCGAGTGCCCGCCGGCCAGTATTTTAATTTCATCTACCTATTTGAGTTTCTTTCTAATTTTTTGATTTCAAATATTAAGTATATTTTTTATTTAAAAACTATTATTAGTAGATTTAATTAAAAAAAAATAATTTGTAAGGGTCACATACCACCCTTAAAAATTTGAGATTTAAAAATATTTGCGCCTCGACTGAGACGTGTACGAAAAGCTTAATTGTTAAATTCAATAGTATAAAGAATCCGCATTCGGATAGAGTTTAATTAAAAATACTTTAATTTTTATTTTTAATTTAATTAATTATTTTTTTATTTTTAAAACATACGATGTCTCGATACTTTTTTGTTTGACATTAGCGAAGTTACGGAAGGAATAAAATGTTTATTATTGTATCCAATTATAAAAGTTACATAACATAACCACCTTATACAATTTTCGTACTCAATTATACGATGTGGCAGCCCCGCGCGGTTGTCTACCGAGTGTATACCGAACGCGACGCGCGTAGGTATAACTCGATTTCCGACCGTTTGTATGAAGATGGAATACTGTATGTAATATTACCGTGGTCGAGGTCACTTATTATTAGATACTATTGTATTTTACGCTTTTCATTAAGACTGTAATAATTACATTTAGGCAGTAATCGCTTTACAAAGAATAGCTTTGTATAGACACTTGATGAGTGTGCAGTTCGTCTGTCTTTTTATCTATTGAGCCAATTGAAATAGAAAAAAAATACATCCAGATATATCCGACATCTTTAAAACTGACAACCAGACAAAATAAAACGGCAGATTTTTGGCAAAGATACCTAATATTTTTATACAATTTATAATTGTACCTTGTAATATATTTATTATACTCAGGTATATTTTATATATAAAATATATAGAAGAAGCAGAGATGCCTAGCGTGCTCACTTGAAAAACCTAGGGAGTTCAGACTGCGGATTCCGCACCCATAACATTTGTAAATCATTTTCAACACCACCACTAGACTTATCCCATACATGAAGAGGAAGCCCAGCAATTGGTTATGGGAAAATAATCATTCACAAAAGTTGTTAGATTTTTAAAATACAACAATTATCATTGTATTAGTTTTTTTATTTAATTTTTATTTACTTATGCTATTAGAAAATGAATGCAGTCAAACAGACAATTGTAATAGTAGGTACGAATGTGAAATGTTTGCTTGTATGTATCTATTTTTCGTATGTCTCTTTGAAAATACCTACTTTTACATTTGTGAAGAGCTAATGTTTGTTATTCTTTTACGTAAAAACTACTGAATGGATTTTGATGAAACAGTAATATATCTATTCCTATACACACTACTACTACTACAAAAGGTTTAATGTTTAGTAGACTACCATATAATTAATAAAATTTTTTTATTAAAGAGCAGCTATTTCAAAATGTGAAAGTAATATTTCATCTTATATTAAAAAAACGATTAATTAACAAATAAAAATTATGTCAACAACTTGTGCACCTTGTAACATTTTAATACGTATACGGTCACACTTCATTTGACTAAGAAAATGATCAAGCTTTCCAGTTATTTAATGTTTATAACTTACATAAATTTATACTATATTCTAGTTTTTACCTGTGGCACCTATCGCGTGGTAGGCCGCCCACAGTATAAACAGCCACTCGTTTATAATTATCCGGTATACTAGCTATGTCTTTCAAATTAAGAATAAACATACAGACGCACATACACGTGCGCACACACAAAATAGTGTCCACAAAATGTACCTGCTGGATATATTGACATATTATGTTTTAGTATCATATTTTACAATATTTAAAGCTGGATTTTAATTTAAAGTACTATAATTATAAAGCTAGTGTCGTTTTCTTGGTTAATACTGAACATCCGATAACATCTAGAAGAAACACTGATATATAACACGGTAGGACGCATATAAAAGAACGTAAAAGTTGAAAAGTTAACTTCGAGAGCCCGTCGACATAAATATGTATATAAATATTGTCACTATTTGAATGTTTGTATATTTTTCACCGATTTCTACTAACTGGAATAGCATATTATGCTAGTAGCGATTATATATTTATTTACTAACTAGCATTGCCCGCGGCTCCGCCCGCGTTCAGATGACTAAAAACCAAATTCTTGGGTTTTACATATTAGTATACTCTTACAATGCAATTTTTGTATTTTTTCTCAGAAATGAGATATTTTCCCGCGGTAAAAAGTATCCTATGTGTTGACCCGGATAACCAGCTATCACCATACCAAATTTCATCAAAATCCCTCCAGTGTTTTTTCTATGATGCGGTAACAGACAAACAGACAGACACAGACAGACAGACAAAAATTCTAAAACTATAGATTCGGCCTCTGTATCGATAATAATGTCTATTTCAATAAGATTTTCCAAAAAATATTTAATGTAAAGATTCGGCTTAGTTACAATTTTATTATATATAGATATAGATAATACTTCAGACCTATTGTGTTTGACATTGTTATAATTATGTTAATAAACCACATAATTATGAGCTTAAATTTAGTAACTTTATCGAGATGATGACTGCTTTCGACAAATTTTCTATGAATTTACATAATTGGTGATACATTAAGCCTTATTTATAATCGCGCTATATTCTGTTAATACTTCTTCACGCCTGAACACACATTTACCATCAAACTTCACATTTACTCGATGATCACAAAAAATACGTGAATGAATAAAGAAAACGGTACTGAATCGAGCACATGCTTTTAATGAATAAGTTTAAGCGACTTTAAGCTTTAAGTCTATAGCAGAAAAGCAAATAAAACTTTTCAAGCCGCTAAGCGAGCGTAATATCAGACTGTTGTTTACCTTTCTCGTGGTATCGTCAATCATTTCTTCAAACAAACTATGGTACAGAAAGTAGGTGACTAACTGAGGAAATAAAGACTCACAGTGTTATTAGATATTCCCTTTCATTGCTTTTTATGTAATTTTCATTTATTTTTGTAAATACATCAATAGACCTTACCGGACATAAATTATATTAAATACATAAGAGTAGTATAAAACATTTAATATATAACTTTATATTTATTTATATTATATTATTATTATTTTTATATTATATTTATATATTTTTTTATCTTATACATATTACATACATTACATACATACATAAATTAATTATTTTATATTTATTGCGGAATATGTACAAATATTAGCAATTTTTTTTTCATTGCATATAGGTACGTAAGTTAATGATTTTTTTTAAATATTATAGTAGGTAGCATTTAAAAAAAAACATTTAAATTTCGAATAGGTATCAAGATAAAATATATTGTGTCGATTATTCTGTATTCGTTCTTTCATTCGTTCGTCGTACCAGTTTACCAATCATTCTCTCGCTCGCCAGTCGCGGGTGATAAGCGCTTGTTGTCGGTTGTGTGTTGTACGTTACTGCAATTCCCGCGTAAAAACCGTCCCGAACACGTTAATTGGATCTAACGTGATTAAAAACTGCCTTAGATTGTTTTGTGTGTTTTATAAGTGGATTTATTTTGTGTTTCGTTACTCTTGTATGTGTTTGTGAAACAAGCAATTATTTTTTGTGCGCCTCATTTGGATTTTTCTCCGTCGATGTTTTTGTGGTGAGTCGAAAAATGAAAAGATTATATTTTTATTCTAAGGGGCCTTTATTCTTAGTAGCGGGTTAAATTGGGTTTGGATTTTTTGTCCTTAAAAGTATCTACGAGTGGAATACTATAAAGTTTTTGTTCAACCTGTTTTTTTCTTATCGTTGGCGCGTAGGTAATGAAATAAATATCATTATGGGCAACCAATAGTGCGCCAGTCGTTCACAGAGCGATAAAATCTTGATTAAGTCCGGCACGAATCTATTAAATTGTCTCTAGGCTCTCAAAGCTTTATGTTTCTCGATCTTGAGTCAAATTGAAACGAAGGTTTGCGAAGGTAACACGCTTGGATAGAAAACTGAATTATTCATATAGACCAACGATTTCTCACGAGCTCAGTCACATTAAAAGTATCGAGTGTTTCTTTGACTAATAAGAACTAAATAAATAACAATAAACAGTTGTAATTTTGTATTTTTTAAACCCATTTTGGATACTACACGTCAGGTATATTAAATTATATAAAAGACAAATTAGTTAAAACAGTGTATTAATATTAGTTAATGCAATTTAATGCACAAGTGAACTCCATTTGCACTCTTTATAAAACGAAGCCCTAAAGAGGGGATCCAAATGTCCGTCCACATAAAATCAATAACAGTATCGCGATCGTGCACAATCATTATGCATTATTTATATCCATTAAAATAAATAAAAGCATTCATACTTTAATTTTAAAGCATAATATAATAGGTAATACTTATGTCTATTATATATTGTACAGGTACATAGGTTTTGTAATAATTGAAACCAACTATAACCAACTATACCTGCGCTTTAAAACAATTTTATCACGATACAGATTAAAGAGATTGCAAAATAATATATACTAATCTGATTGTTGTACCGGTGTTGCATTAATATCGACTTGAAATATATTTCGCTCATTTAATTATTCACAACTCAAGTATTTAGCAATGTTTACATAAATAAAAAATAAAATCGCCAATAGCATATCGTATATTATAATAATTTATAACTCGATCATGTTTTTGGCTATAAACTGTATCGGAACAGCTGTTTGCGATTTAAGAAGTTACATGACCTGATGATAATTCTCATAACATATAACTTATCTAAACAAAATTTATTATTAGGGATTTATTTTAGAAAGTATAAACATGTGTTAAATCACATAGGTACTAGCGAACTCGCTTTGCTTAGGCCTTTAGCTACCTGCACGAGAACTGCGTAATAGGTATACCTACCTACTTTGATTATTGATAGGAAATAGCTTTATCGCTATCTTCTAACAAACTTATTTATTTCTATTAAAAAATCACTTAGAACCGTTCTCCAGTTATTGAGTAAGAAATAACTAAAACACATTTTCATACATCCTGCCATATATATCTACTTCTAATCTCTATATTCCCTCCACGACCGCGGACACGCCGGCGTTACAGTTAACAATAGATTTCTTAGAAAATTAATTAATTACTTAGAAATTTACCTGGAGGTGTTAATAAACATCCTGAAGCACGAAGTAATGATTGTAGATTATAATCTATTATCTACTAGTGCGTGAATGAAAAACATTTTTGTAATGATGAGATAAATTGCTAATACCTACAAGATATTAATCCTGAGAGCAATAAATGAATTAAAGATATGTATTAAATATTAATATTAGTATTGTACCTACTGTAAATTTAAATTATTGTAAAATAAGTTAGTTAAAGGTTTTACAAACCTTTATTATATATATCAAAAACCCTGTCTTGTAATTGGTCATGAGACGGCCTTACAAGAATAAAAGGAGCCCGCACCTGCAGGAAGTTAAAGTGCTTAGGCAGCCTGAGTCCCTCCATTCCCCTTACTTTATCCTTCTATTCCTATAGATAGATACTTCTATCGCGTGGATATTGGCTTACATTCCTGTCATTTTGGTTAAATTACTAAAATTTCAAAAAAATATATCTAAAGCATTGCCCGCGGCTACCCCGCGTTCAGATGACCAAAAACCAAATTCTTAGATTTTACATATTAGTATACTCTTACATTGCAATTTTTGTATTTTTTTTCTCAGAAATGAGATATTTTCCCACGGTAAAAAGTATCCTATATGTTGACCCGGATAACCAGCTATCATCACACCAAATTTCATCAAAATCCTTCCAGTGGTTTATCTGTGATACGGTAACAGACAGGCAGACAGACAGACAATCATTTTAAAACATAATATCTGTCATAAACGAAAAATGAACAAAAAAAACTAAAGACAATATAAACTTGGATCATTTATCAAATTCATCATATAAAATAAAAGGAAGTAGTAGGTATATATAAATTGCTTTTTCTTGTTTCTATTTAATAATAGTATCTAAGTAATCTAAGTTATAGGTAATTATTTTATTAAATTGTTTAAAGTTAGTTATACGGTTTAATTTAATAAAGTAGTCGTCAGACAGTAAATATGTAAGATGACTCTTACTCAACAACTCAACTCTCTGAATGCAGTATAAAAATAAAGTGATATATAGTCGGAAATATGAGTGTATAATAAAATTTATTATACCTAGTCATCGATAAGGTTTATACCGTTTAACTTCTCCGGTAGGAATTTCATTTTGATAAGAGTATCAACTATCACGGCCGTTATCGAAGATTATGAAAAAATTTGCATTTATAACTTCATATCAGCTATAAGGTTTTATCGTTTGTACATCTTCGTGTGTGTACGTAATTAAATTTATAGTGGAAACTAATGTGAAGGTCGTGGCGTTTTCATCGGATTCCATGACTGCGCATACTTTATATCACGGCCAAGATTTTATGCAGGTTGAAGTGTCGAGAACAACAAACTCGCATAGATTGCATATACAACATAGTGTTACTTCATAATTCTACGTCACGTTTAACTTTGAGATTGAATATAGCTGAGATTTTTGCTTTCGACATAATTTGACTAGTCGTCAGGTTCAAGAAATTATCTAAACTGATTATAATTGGTAATATCTATAATAAATGCTAGTAAACACTTCTGAAGTCCTTATCTACTTATCTTATTGACGTCGTAAATAAGCAATCCTTTCGCTTTTTTGGGCATGAACTTGAACTTTAAAAACTTGTTGTTTTTTTACTTATACATCAATACAGCTTATATATAAAAGTTATGAAATTGAAATAAAATACACATAATATACCTAAGATGTGTATTCGTGTTGTAAGTTTGATAAAAAATTAAATATTTAATTCAAATTAAAAAGATATGTTATTAAAATTAACTTAAAATGCGAAAAAATGTATTATAAATACAAAACAGCAATGAACAATTTAGTCATAGAATGTACCGTTGATAATTCAACAGTCTACTTTGAACGAATGGGCTTGCGCCCGCGTCGCGCTGCATTCCGTAACATTGCCTCGTTACTGTTTGTCGAATGCTGTGGGTGGTCACTCAACAGGTCAGTCAGTGTATCGACTTAGATGGAGAATCTGACCTGGTAAGTCTTTACACTATAATAACTATAGTAATATTAAAAGTAGTTTTTAAACTACTTTGGATTAGAAATTAGGTAATAGATGTACTTATTAAATATTCCCTTTAGAGAAAATCTTCAAAAGAAAATTGTACTGTAATTTCTAAATATGAATGAGAATAATAACGAAAGTAATATATGTAAATATTTAACCTAAATAAATATATTGTATTTCAAAAACGAAATGTGAATTATTACAAAATATAAATACTTTTCTTTATAGATATACACACACTATAATCATATGAAATTTCATCTTAATTATTAACATGTTATCGTTTCGTTTATGACTTTAGCACTACATCTTGTAAATATTACCGTTAGTCTAAGCGTTCAAATGATTTAATAACAACTATCGATGTACGATTACGATTAAGTAACTTAATGAAATAAATTTATTCAAGCTGACGTGTAAAAATGATCTTATATGTATCCTTCATAAAAAAAAATTAACCACACAAACTCAAGCATCACTTTATTTATAATCACGAAAACTTGACAGTTATTTTTTATTTAGAACAAACTCTATCTGATTAGACAATCAGCAAATAAGCTATAGATTAAAAATGGTAAGACATATACTATATAACGAGATATTAATATTTGCCAACAACGTAAGATTGATGAAGACAACGCGTAACGTTTAACTCTTGACCTCGTGAGACGTCGCGGTTAACCTGTGCAATGGGCTGTAGGTGTAGAATAATTAAGATACCTACATTAAAATCTATGAACAGAACACAGCACCAGCTTAATAAGTAAGGATACTCTGGCTTTAGACTTTGAATTCTGCTTGGAATAAGCGATGGTAGAGAAGGCAAAGAAAACAAAATTATCCTCTGCTACCTGCCAAACCTCCCTACGATTCCCTGTGTAACTCCAGTTAAACTGCTGTTCATAAAACTGACTTCGTCAACAGGTTTTTGATTGAAGGAATAAACCGTTTAAAAATATGTCTCATAAAACACATGCAAAAAAGACTTGCACTCGAGTTGAGAATATCTGCCATTTTTGAGGTAAGTCTAGATAGTGACTTATGCCATACTAATAATCTTATATTTTACTTTTAAATACCAAGCCTTTGCTCACTAAATTATAAATTCCACGCTTAAAAGTATTCGTCGAAGATACGCAATTTGCACCCTTTGTCTCTCCCGCATGCAAGCAACAATGTACGAGTATTGCCTAATAACATCCGCTTTATGTCGACCCTCATTAGGCTTCATAGAACCACACACCCTCCCTTATCGAAGTATCGAACAAACTTGATAAAACTAAGTTAAAACCCTCGTGGGAATTGTACAGTCGATACTTGAGAACAGTTGGACGAAATGTCAACTTGTACAATGAGTATAAAAAGCGCTATTTTTAATTAATTTTACATAATAAAATATACTTCGTGAAAGAAATTAAATTCAATTTTCTTGTGAATGGCCTTAAAACGCTCCAGTTGAGCACGGATTACTTCGCCAATGTCACGTCGGCAAAATAAATAAAATAAACTTGAATAATACGTCAAAACGTAATATAATAAAACATACGAGGGATTCGTAGGTACGAGAAAAATATATTTACATTACAGCTCGTATCCTGTTTTGTTCAATTCAAACGCGCAAATTAAAAAGAATTATTTGATTACTTTCCACAGAAAAAATTAACCATTTTGTGATATATAACTAATATATAAAGAGGCAAAGTTTGTTTGTTTGATTGAACGCGCTAATCTCAGGAACTACTTATCCGATTTGAAAAATTCTTTTTGCATTAGGTAGCCCGTTTATGGAAGCCTTATAGGCTATATAATATCATCATGCCATTAATCAAGGGAGCGGAGCAGTAATATAATACATGTCTATCTATTCTAATCAATATACTAACCGTTAAAACGTATCTAGGGAGGAACCCAAGCGAAGCAAGGGTGAGCCAGTAGTAGTAAATTAATACATTAACTTAATCGTTATTACCATAAGAGATACATAAGAAACTACCATACAATACTCCATAGTTGACATGGAACCTAAATTATTGACTGGCAGATTGACAAGATAGAATAAATTAAATTACAATACGATTTTCAAGTCAGGCGTATACGCAATTAGTTTCCAGATCTGTCAGTTTGGATTAACCATGCCGCCGTTAGTTGTCAAACTATACCATTGGACTTATTAGCCGACTTCGACGAAGCGAGTAGTGCTTTTAGCGAATGTCCCACGCGTGTCAATATCGGAACCCGGAAACGTAACCAAACCGTTATTAGCCTGAGCGTGAAGAATCAAATTGCATTTTTGTTACTAACAGTATCTCGTGTACGATCGAATGACGTATTGACAATTGATAGCATTCTGTTGTCGGACTTTATAAAGTTACAATGCTCATTTTGTTAAATAATGAAAATACCTATATTTAGATAAAAATAATATCTAATTTTTATAAAACAGACTAAATGCATGAAATATTTTATTATTGCCCACAGACTTATAATCCCATATAGGTTATCCTAAAAATATAAATATATAAAACCTTAGTAATTCACGGTCACTTCCACCAACAGCCCTATATTAATCGTTAAACCAAAAAAATGTATGTAAATAAAACATTAAGTTTAATATTTCTTAATTTTAAATGTATTTAAGTCGGCTTATTTAAGTTTTTATCACATGCAAAGTACACTTAATAAATTGACATGATATTTTAATATGAAATATACGTATACCTTTATAATGGTTATTTCCATATCAGATAAAAAAACTATTACGATTTTAATTATTACTCGAATAAACAAACCACAAAATAACAGTACAAGTACATATATAAGTATCAAACAATATCACAATAGAAAGTGACCTAATAAGGGAGAAGGCGAATGTTAGCGATAACATTTACAATAGAGCTACTATCAGTTATCACTTTCTAATTAAATCAAACATTTTGCTATCTTACTAATAGTAATGTCATTATTAAACCTTGAAGAATCGTAATGAGTTTAGTTACTTTAAAGAAAATGTTTTATAGGCAGTCTTATTAATTATATTGAGGTATGCAGCAAATTATAATAATTACTTCCCAATACAAAAGTTTCATCCCCATTTTCACCCCCTTAATGGATGATTTCTGGGGTAAAAAGTATCCTATGTCCTTCCCAGGGTCTCAAACTATCTTCTTACTAAATCTCATCTAAATCGGTATATCCAGAGATTACACCTTACAACGTCATAAACTCACAAACTCGCAAACTTTACCTCTTTATAATATTAGTATAGATTAACCTTTATTTCATAAGTTACAAACCCTTCCTGTCTTATTACTTATTTAACTTAGTTACGAATCTGTACATTAAATATTTTTTTGAAAATCTAATTGAAATAGACATTATTTTCGATACAGAGTCCGAATCTATAGTTTTTAGAATTTTTGTCTGTCTGTCTGTCTGTCTGTTACCGCATCATGAGAAAACCACTGGACAGATTTTGATGAAACTTGGTGTATGATTATAGCTGGTTATCCGGGTCAACATATAGAACACTTTTTACCACGAGAAAATATCTCATTTCTGAGAAAAAATACTGCATTGTAAGAGTATACTAATATGTAAAACCTATGAATTTGGTTTTTGGTCATCTGAACGCAGGCGGAGCCGCGGGCAATGCTAGTATTAAATATATGTAGTGAAATCAAAGTTATTATTTGTAATGAAAATACAGTATTTACTAATAAATGAAATCTTTTTTGCATAATTACACGAAGAAAAATGTTCTTTGCAATAAGTTGTTCCATAATTTATTTTAACATTGGTTTGAAAGATATTGATGGTAAATTACGTACCTATCTTAAACAAAATAGACAAAAATAAAGTATCTAAGTACATGTAAGTTAGCAAAAACCTCAGTTCAATGGATCTATTAAAGGATTTCTTTGAAAGTCTGACGCACATGCTATAATAAAGGTAGTAGGATGAATAAAAAAAACCTGTCATGTCAACCTTGAAACAAACCGGTATATATTAAATTGATCGAATGAAAAAATTATAATCATCTAGAAGAACATAATTGTACCTAGACATAACTTGGCATTCGTCTCATATCTAGCTAAGCTTAGGATAAGAATATAGTTAAAAAATAATAATATTTTTACTACTTTTTTTATACTAATCATATGGGGTTTTTTTAGTTAAAATGCCCCCAATTCCCAAAAATTCTAACAAATAATTACATATTCTTGCTCAATATTGTCGCATAAACATGTGAATATCATTACCCTAAATAAATCTACGCTATGTCCCAAACACTAACTTTATGGGTGACACAATTCTCCCATGTTGATACATAACGAAAGTTATACCTGATATATACAAGTTATACCTATAAATTTATTCTAAGTCATACTCACCTATTAGAGGCCTCTCTGTTGTTTACCAGTTGCGTTCGTATTTAAAAATTTTTTTATCAATTATTTGTTCAGGAAAGTTCTTCGAAAACACCAAAACAATCTTAGATCGACAATTCGCACAGCTAGATTGCTTTAATGAATGATTAGGTACTCCCGTCCCGATATCAAATGGCTATCTCGGAGGGCATTCGTCTAATGATACAGATCTGCAGAAATAACTCTTGAGTAAAACTATTGTTCATAGTCTGACAGATGGGAGCCTGCGATATACGTTCCAATTTATAATTATTTCCAAGTCGGGAATGTTGTGTGACCTAACTTAAAATAATAAATTCAAACCTTTTTAACATATTTTGATAAAATAAGTAGTAACAATCCAACGTAGCGAACGTTGGATTGTTACTACTTATTTTATCAAAATATGTTATTAATATAGTTGTCAATATTGATATAGGTTTCTTATATTTTTTTTTAAAGACGCGAATGCTTGTAGCTATAAAACTTCTACTAATACAGCCATCCTTTTTAGTTGTTCCTTTCTTTTATTCTTTCATCTTTTTTTTAACTCACTAATATCGATTTATTCTATTTAAATTATAAAATACAATGTTCACGCGTCTCATCGCGTAACTTAATGTTAGGTTTACAATTAAGTATATTAAAAACCACTATCATTATAAAAAGTCAACCGAAATCTATCGTCTATCGATTGCAATATTGTTGTCATCATTACACATTATTTGGAAATAATAATATTTTTCAATATTATCAAAATTATTAATGATAAGGAAAAAAACATTACATTACGCCCTTCAAATTATTTCAACTATCTTAACCTACCTAGTTGTTTCAAGTAATTGGTCTCGTAGTAAAATGTAGTAGAATTGTAAACCAAACCAACGTTAGAATAATTACCGCTGATTCATTTGCCAACGAGATTTAAACCGGTAAAGTACTTGACAAGATAATTTCAGTATATATGAATAATGCTTTAATCCTTCATATGGAAGAAAATACTGGTGTGTAGAAACCGATATTGTGTCGATAATATTAAAGTTAAATTTTCATAACTTCTCTTATAAGATACAGATCTTCAAATTGTTTTCTAGCAATGGGAGGACAAGAAATAAATAACAAAAAAAACTTTTAATTAAATAAAGAGTATTATGCCCAATTTCACCAACGTCACCTAAGTTTAAGGGATCCCCTAAGCATGGTTACATACATGTTAAAATGCCACCTAAATATAGGTACTAGAAATACGGGCTCTGACGATGGTAAAACGAAATTTAATTTAGAGACTAGTTTAGGGCAACTTTTAAGCTAGGGATCCCATACGTAGGTGGTAGCTTAAGTGATGTTGGTGAAATCGGGCGTTAGGTACATATTTTAAGTCACTGTACCATAAACATTGAAATTGAAAATCTATACTTCATGAATGATACAATAGTAATATAAATTAATTATTATTTTTTATTAATTTAATACTTTATCCACTTTTAAAATATCTTATTTAAAATGTCAAATGTTCGCGTAAATCTAATAAAGTATTATACTGATTTCACTTTCTCAGGATGTAAGAGAGAGGTGATTTACATGTTTTTTTAAGTATGTACACGATACATTAACCAATAACCGTGTCACTTGACTTATAATGACTTCTATAAAACAACTACGTACATATTATGTTTATCAGTTTTTTTTTCTTTTCTAAATCTATACATACATTATTAATACATCATAACAGATCAATTAACTTTTTATCTCCTCATATATCTTTATATTGTACGCAATTAAGGATAAAGCAAATTAGTAACCTTAGGGAACGCACCCATACTACGTGATCCGTTCAAGGGGAGACGGGAATCTTCAAAATACCACGCTTGGTCACAGGGGTGGGGTACAGGTCTTACGTCTTCGTCACGTAGTCAACATCCTCTAGGGAAATTTCGGGCTTTTTGAGCTATAAAACTGACTATTGGCGTCACGCGGTAAGCGCCTTATTAATAAAGACAAATTACTTAGTATATTTTGTTAATGAGACAAATTATAGAAGCAAGAGTTTTTTGTACTGTCTGTTTGCAAAAAAATGATTTTATACCATATTTATAAATTACTACGTGATGGGATAAAAATTGTAAAAAATGGGTCACGTAGTATGGGTACATTCCCATACTGTAGATATTGTAATTTATATAAAATACATTCATTATAGTTTAAGTACACTATCGATGAGTATAGTATATATGAAAAATATTAATAAAAAGTATAAATACAAACATTAGAGAGTGTAAAATATACTTTATCATATATATTGTACATATATGTTACATATTGTATATGTAATTATTAACCTATAGCTGTATTATATGAGCTACTGAGTTTTTAATACTAAGTACCTTACACCAAATTGCTATTTAGCTTGGGATGTTTGATTGGCCTAACACTATTAAATACATCGTATCAATAATTTGCCCATCCTTTGTAGTATACATACATACATACATATGTAAAGCTTTAGATTTTTTACGTATATTTACGTACGCTAGTGCTATAAAAGATAAATGTTATTACATTTGAACAAAATATGGAAGCGTTCACTTTAAACTACAATATAATTAACTCGTTTTTAGGGCGGATATATCCTATTAGTACATGCGCCGGTCCGCCTACGCAGACCATTGATAGAGTTAGTGGGAAGAGTTGTACCATTACGTTACGAAATCACTTTCCTTGTTTTGATCAAATTATACAATAAACATTGTTTTTTGTTGATAAAACGTTAGATACGTTTTATTTTTCTATATTATTTATGTTACTTCTTTTTCTTTTTCCTTTTTCGATATATGAGTACTCTGTTGTCCATTACCTACACAAGATATCATAATAGAGTAATCTAATTTTGGCCATATTTGTTAATAACTTTGTGCTCAAACTGTATTTCAATAATTTTGTAACGCTGTAAGATTACCAATAAATAAATAAATGTATGTAGGATCCGGGGAAAGTGGAAACCAATAAAAGCGTTATTGACACCCTAATAACTATTTTTATTCCATATTTATATATTATTTATTCCATTTAAATTACAAATACAATGTTCCCGCGTATCATCATGTCATCATTATGTCAAAGCATCCTTCTTTTCTTTTAATCATCTTTCACACCATTCTTAAAATCATATCATACGTCTCGGTTACTCTTAATATATAATTTCACGCATACTCATCTTCCAAATCCCCACATATATGATTTATTTTATTGTACTAACTCATTTTACTGACATTTTTAAACATAATTTTTCTTCTACTTAGATATTTTTCCCGATTGACTTCCACATTCCAAAGCAACAGCTAATTAAAATTTTAAAGGAAATTGTTTTTACGGTAACGCAAATTCTTGGCATGAAGCATTTTTCCTAAAACAATTGCTTTATTAGTCTGCTGATGACCTGGCCACATCCTATCATAGCGGCATTTTTTTCGTAAATCTACACTGTTTTATAGAATTTAATTTTAATGATATATTATATATTTCATTATACTTTTTTAGGTCAACATGAAATTTTCTAAACAGATTCATTGCGTAGACTTCTGTTTGCTGAGTTCTGATTTTTAGCTTAAATTATAAGATACAAGTAGGTATATATATAATGTATTGTTTACGTATATTATATAACAAATTAGTTTTTTTTTTGTATGTATTCCTCGTTTCGATGATTTGCTTCTACTCTGAGTTATAATTGATACCAAAAATTTACATGGTTTTTTTGAAATGTAAGACTAACGAGAAATATTTGTATGATTGTTATATGTACAAAAATTTACCGAAAGCTTTTATGCGTATAATGTCCATGCGGTCAAAAGTGTTAGTCATCACCTTGACAAATAAAAGTCAGGTAGGTATCAGAGTGCATCGAACTCATTAACTCGTCACGATTCAATCTTGATGAAACTTTGGCCTAGTCTTGTGGTACGGGTTACAAAAAAGCTGTTAAGATAACCATAATTGACTATAAGAGCGCAATTTTTTTGAGCTTATATAACCTAGTACCTATTGTCGGGTAGATTTGTATTTTAGTAAATTTTAAATAACATATACCTACCTTCATTTTTACGGCTATTTTTAACTGAATGACTGAGAAAAGTAATGGAAAACGTTTGTCATTAGACAATTCTAATCTTAATATTACCAAATATTATGTAGATTGTAGGTGTTAGTAGTATTAGATTGTTTGCTCTTGGTGTCTTATAATACAGGTATGGCCTGTATGTCACGTATGTCATGACAATTAACTGGTTTCAGTTTTATCTACCTTCTGATTATTTTTAATTTAAACTATTTAACGGTTAGTATAGAAATTATAGACTATATATTATACATATACATAGATATGATGAGTGTTTGTGGGTTGTATTATAACGTGTTTTCCCATGGGAATGAGATAATTTCCCGCAGTAAAAAGTAACCCATGTCACTCTCCAGCCCTCTTAACTATCTCCACATTAAAATCACACCAATCCATCACTCTGTTTCGACGTCGAAAGACAGACAAACAAACAAACTTTCACCTTTATAATATTAAGTTCCATATTAAGTATGGATGATTTGTACTCTAATTTTGTCATGTTAATCCTTATTTTACCAATAAAATAATACGTTTGCGTATATTTTTTATTCCATGTAAAATTCTTAAGTTTTATAACACTCCCTACTAATAATATCACAATATACGCTTAAACGTTATAATAAAAAACACGTCTTATTTTTTCCTTCAGTATATTGTCACAACACGATCCTCTATTGGAAAAATCAACAAAAAACCTTGACCTTGGGTCAGATTAGAAACGTGATGTCGAATTGATTTCTACACTTGTTCAATTTGCTATAAAATTTTACTTTCACGTTAATATAAAACGGAACCTTTTATCAAAAATTAAATAACTAATGTACATTTAGAATACTTTCTTATTCTTGCTTTCTTTTAACCGGAAATACTTTAATTTCGAGATTTCAGCCAGATGTAAAAAACAGAATATTCTTTTATCATACTTTATCAAATTGCACGTTTTTGATTATATCTGACCTTTTACAAGCATTTATGACATAATGATTTTACTATCACCAGATGAATGTTGGTTTTTATTGTCTAAGTGTGAAGAAAATTTTATCTAAGTATATAAATATAGAAGATAACATCAGCAAAAGAAACAAAGTTGAAAATTATCAAGAAATAAAAAAATCTATTAAGATAAGGAATATTTACATTATATACAAAACAAATTATCTGCCATCATTTCACTTTAACCCTTTGCTAAAGATCTCATAAGAATTCTACTTTCTATTCCACAGGAACACTGTTTTATTTGGGATGAAAAATCCCATTATCTCAATAATATTATAAATGCGAAAGTTTGGATGGATAGATGTTTGTTACTCAATCACGCCAGAACGGCTGAACGAATCTGAATGAAATTTAGCACAGAGATAGATTATAATCTTGAATAGCACATAGGTTACTTTTTATCCCGAAAAAAAAACGGTTCCCGTGGGATACTTTTGTTTTTCACTAGAAACGAACTCGAGCTAAGCGTCGGTGAGTTGCTCGTAGCTTATATAATTTTAACCGATTCCTCTATTACCCAATAAAAGTCTTAAAACTAAAGAGCTCGATTGTATCAAACCAAACTTTCTTCGTCGCTTGTACGTTGTCCTGTACCTCAGCTTTGAGATTGTTACACAAACAAACTTTAATACATGTGGTCCGCTGCTACTTGAAATGTGCGTGGAAAGTAACTTTTTAAGTTTCGTGTGGAAATGCCCTTACACCAGTAATTGACTATCCATATCATAAATTCATATAATACGTGGGTGTCATAAACGCACGCACATACCTATTAAAACTAATTTTAGTGCTCCCACGTGTAGTCTTGACAGAAATATTTACCTTCAATATCGTAGTAAATTTCTAATTACTAAACGGCATATTTTCATATATTGAGTTCATTAAAATTAGTAAGAATTAAGATAAGAGTTGAGTGAGTTACGTAAATATTAAAATATCACATAGTGTGCATGTGAATTGTAAAAGGGGAAGAATACCATGTATTTATAATTAATTATTTATAATAAAACAAAAAAATGATACTCTACCCACTGCATTAAGAGAGATCTTTTATAATTATGGAACTTCTAAAATACTCCCACAGTTTTGTAAAACTTTGTTGTTTGAATGTGATAATTGGTGACATAACACATTCTAAAACACTTTAATTTACTTGGGAAAGTTTATAACACTCTAGTGTGTACCTTATTCATAAATAATGTTAGTATATATACTAGCTATTTCACCAAATACCACGTAGAAGATGGTAGTCTATAATGTAATGTTTATTTCACACTACAGCTTCATAAAAAATTTATTACATAATACCTTCATTTGTCAATACAAGGAGGATTAGGTCATAGACCACCGCACTGACTAATGCAGATTATTTAGTTCCAGTATAGTTAGTAAACTATTTAGGTTCGTTAAAATATACAAGTTTCGCCACGATGTTTTTTCCCCCATATTAACAAATGATAATCATGTAAATAATAATAATTCGCACGTATAAAGTCTCGGAAGACATCCCAGATCCTGTTTCACTTAGCTTTTCAAGTAAGCTAAAATATTAAAATTATGTACATAATTGGTAAAATATTAATAAGTAATTCTTTATATATGTTTGTATAATATATAATAAAATTAATTCAACTTGTAATAAGTGTAGATAAAACCTACATTAATAAAAAAACTACGTTTAAAAATAACTTACTTCAAAAATTGAAAAATTATAAAATAACTTTATAAAGATTTAATTTAATACACCTCTTATGCAAATCTAATACCTTTAATATTAATAAAATACTATTATTTGTATGTGCTACCTATTGATAGGTTTGAAGTCAGTGCCTTTAGTACCCTAATACCCACTTATCTGGCGGAACACGGGTTAATAATAATATATAATCAACCTAAATGAAAACTCCTAAATAAGCCGTACACAAACTAAAATAAAATTACATCGTCCTCGTAAATAAAAAAAATCATAAAAAAATGTTCATAAAATGAAAACTACTGGGCCAAACTATGTTAAATTTTTATGCGACCAAATGGCAACTATTCCGCATCAAACTAATAAAGAATCACGTAAATCGGATCATAAATCTCTGCGTAATCGGTGTACATACATAAAAAAAACCAATCGAATTGAGAACCTCCTTCTTTTCGAAGTCGGTCAAAACCTATTTTATTTTTCATATCCAAATTCTTTCAGGTATTCTGACAAACATGACATTTGTGTGATCTAATGGATTTTCTATGCTAATTGATGATATCATAATGTAGTAATTAGTCATGACATTTTTTGTTACATGTCTTATCTTAAAATTCTTAGAAGTTTATTTCTTCAACAAATAAAAATTAGTGGCCACCTATCACAAACAAAAAAAAACTTACTCTCAGTATTATTTTTATATTATAATTTACATATATTAAGTTCAATCTCAATACTATAATCCAATTATATAATTCGTATCTAAAAAGTAGATACATATATGTACTACCAGAATCTAAAATATCTAGGCTATTATTAGGTACCTAAGAACGCTAAAAAAATTATAATGAATATTATATAATTTACACAATAAAACGAAAATTATTAATTACTATATCTATACATATAATAAAAGTACCTGGGCGACCGAGCCTTGCTCGGAGTGTTTGGCCAAAAAAAACATAAAAAAAAACAAACTAAGAATTTGAATAACTACGAAAAAAACAAAATTAAAAACTTTGTGTCCGACCGGGATACGAACCCAGACACCTGTGGTTGTCAAATTTGCGCATTGGCCACTTGACCATGATGCTTATATCTGAGCATGCGAAATTATCAAACATAATATTTTGCATGGAATTATTAATTATTAATTTATTGAAATAATGAAAAAGGAATCATAATAATAATAAAGCTCTATTTATTTATTCATTTATTTATTATAAAGGCTTACTAACTGAATTTACATAAAAACATTTATTTAACATTATAATTTTACCTATTTGTATATAAATTTAATTTAAAAGTATGCACAGCTTTTTATAAAAGTATTCCATTAAAATTTTATTTGGTTAAGAGTATATAAGGAGCCATTTTAGTTGTACATTAAACAAAAGAAGAAATAAAAACTAATCTGAATATTTAAATACACTTTCTTTTTAAATAAATTTAAAGTATCAGAAAAAATGTCTATATCACATTGCTGAAATATAAAATTATATAATTTAGTGACTATTTATTAACTTATAATTTTTGAACTAATAATTTTGTAATCTGGAATTAAATTATTTTAAAAATCTTTAATTTTATTTGAAATTGTATTGTATATATATAAATTGTCATTAACAAATAAATAAACAATGACAGTAAATTAAATAATTCAATCTAGTAAATACTAAACATTTCACAATAATACATATAAATAAAATTTCTTTCCATACATTAATTCTGACAATAGTTATAAATTAGGTATTTAATTTCATATTTAAATGTATTTATTTAGTAAATGTCTTTTTCATGTATAGACCCCTCTCGGTTAACTCCAAAGTAGTCCTGCATAGAGCTCTCCGTTGGAGATTATGCTTGTATGAGCAAAGGGTTTCTTTTCAAATTTTGTTTCCAATATATAATTTGTTTCTGATATGCCTATCAAGTTTATAATTTTATCTTTGTGTTCTTTTGATTTGTTGTAGGAAATACTGCTTTTAATTCTAGAAGTTTTTCTGGTGAAGATATGTATACCTTTGTTCATTGTATGTCTGTTTTTCTTTGGAGGGTTATGGTCGAACTCCCCCACAGTGACCGGCCGTACTGGGGGATAAAGATGAGGAGGTTCCTACTGTGTTTAATAAACTGTATCTTGCAGTGTTGATTTTAGTTGTTCCTGGTTATCATTTGTGTGGTTGAAAGTTAATTTTGGTTTTTGTAATATGAAGTCTTTAATATTACCAGGTATGGTTTTCTTTGTATGTTGTTTATTTGTTAGTTTTTGTTTATAATTGAGGTAAGGCGTTTCTGGAGATACAGGCAGACTTCATTTATTTGAGTATTGGCGAGAAGCGTTCTTATTATTATCCACAATAATTAGTTTGTCATATTTAAAGAAAGCCGTTTTGCCTAGGTCTTTTTCTTTATCTTCAGTTGGGCTTGTAACTCCTTGCGTTTGTTTAAGACTATTTTTTCCTCTAGTTCTATGATAGGATTTTTCACCTTATTCTACTCTAAACATAACCAAGTTCTTGCGCCTAATATGTCTTTCTAAATTATTTATTGAGGTACTTTGTTCCTGGATTTTTTTCTCAAGAACTTCAATTTTTTTATTTCTAAGTGTTTAAATCATTATTGTTGATTTATTTTTAATGGCTTCTTTCATTTCTAACAGTTCTGTTTTCTGCTGTCTTATTTCTTGTTGCATGTTTATTAGCAACTTTTTTATGTCCTCCATCTTATGTGTGAAGTTGGAAGTAGAAAAGCTGATTGAAAAAGAGCACCAATTACACCTAGTTGAATTGCAATTTTATACCGAGTATTAGTTTTTGAGGTTATAAACTTATGTTTTAATATTTGACGCTTTCACTTCACAAATTATTTTGTTTTATTGTCATCACACAGAAAAGATGGTTTTGCACTGATAGTATATTTAAGTTATGTTTGTCACTTTTGTATTTGTTTGGTAGGTGAATTTTTAAAAGCTCATTTGTTCTTCAACACATCAAGACTTGGTGATGTTTACATATTGCCCATAGGTTTTATCGATTTATTTGTAAAAATGTATTCTATTTTTCTTTAGATTATTTCCACTTAAATATTTTTAAACTTGATGTAAATACGGACACGCACACGATGTTGACAGTTGCACAGTGGCGCCACCCACCCACCAGAAGTGACAATGCAAAAATTGTAAAAATGCAAAAGAAAATCGCATGAAAATTCGAAAACTCGCGTTTTCCCAGAAATAAGACTAATCTAGATCGATTTATCGCCCCCGAAACCTCCTACGTGCTAAATTTCATGAAAATCGTTGGAGCCGTTTCCGAGATTCAAATTATATATTGATATATATATATATATATATATATATATATATATATATATATATATATATACAAGAATAGCTCGTTTAAATATATAAGATTCTAGCTATGCCGAATCTGTACATTAAATATTTTTTGGAAAATCTTTTTGAAATAGTCAATATTATCGATACAGAGGCCTTTTTAGAATTTTTGTCCGTCTGTCTGTTACCGTATCACGGAAAAACCACTGGAGGGATTTTGATGAAATTTAGTATGATGGTAGCTGGTTATCCGGGTCAACATATAGGATACTTTTTACCGCGGGAAAATGTCTCATTTCTGAGAAAAAATATATGGAAAACCTAAGAATTTGGTTTTTGGTCATCTGAACGCGGGCGGAGCCGCGGGCAATGCTAGTAGTATTATATATACTTAATGTAGGAGCCTACATTAAGTATATATAATACTTATTAATTTAAAAGAGTACCTATAGAACGAATTCGTCCTTTAAAAAAATATTTTGTTCAAATTTTTGCTATAAGCTTTTATTCATAACCATCGCACCAACGTGTTTGATGTTGTTAATATTTGATTATTATGATCGATGAAGGTTTATACATGGTTCATATTAATTGGCAATTTAGATTATTCATCGTGTTTAGTAATTTATCAAATTCAATTAGGTATCCAATTAAAAAGGACAACGATTAAATTACATGGAGAGCTTGTTTTTACATCAATCTACCGATAAGTGTGAAATTAAAACAAACATAAACGTTTATATAATATAACTGCGTTGGTGAAGCCAATATTATACTTTTCTTTTAGCATTCTGTTTTATTATTTTTCTTATATGAAGTAAAGTACCAATAAATGAATGAATTTTTACTTCTAAATGTGATAACTTTCTTTTTGAAATAATAATTATTTAAAATATAGGTAGGTAACTAGCAGACACCTCAAGCACGCCCGCTCCAATCTACAGAAAATCTCTTTGGCTTTATGTGGGGGTAGGAGAGTGAAAAAATACTTTACGACCTATTCTCCTACAACCACTAACCTAACCTACCAAATACACAAATAAAAATTCATGAAAATCGGTCGAGCCATTTCGGAGGAGTGCGACCACAAACACCTTGACATGAGATATTTATATAATATTAGATTATCGTATTATAACAAAAATTTTTAATACTTGTGTAATTAGGACAAAATTATACTTATCTATAAAATAATACTTAAAACATAATTATCTTCAGTGTAATCGCGATTGATTTGGTATAATTTAGTCCATTCGAGTTACTACCAAATTGTGCAAGAAAACGCTTTAAACTATTGATTTAAAAAAATCTCCTTTAATTTTTTTCTACTCGCAAACCTTAAAATGGTGAATTTGACGATAAGATCTGATAGATAATGTCACCGTTAGGATGCAGCGTTTTTATAATGTAAAGAAACGTGTTTTTAAAGCATTTGATATTATATAAGGAATTATTTTATCGAAGTAAAAGAATATATGTACATTGTACAATAAATAGTGAAATAAAACTATAAAAACCAATTAGCTGATGATCAAAGAACTTAAAATATTTTTAAAAATTATCATTAAGTGTATTATATTATATTTTGCACATTACTAGTGACATTTAAATGCATGTAGTTAACTTTAATATTTTGACATATTATAGTAGGTGTTTTAAAAGATTGAATATCCTTGATATGATAAAAAGAGTAACTGCATACCAAGTACCGGTCTACTCTCAGTGCCTCATATTTACTTAAATAGTTTATACTAATATGATAAGGGTAACTGCATGCATACCAAGTACCGGTCCACTCTCAGTGCCGCATACTTACTTAAATAGTTTACACTATATTACTAAAATATCGAATTTACTGCTTGGCATATTCAAAAAAAAGTAAAAGTATAGTTATTACACGTTATTAGAAAGTACCTAGTAGCTTATTATAGTTAATGCAAAAAAATATATTTTTATATACTTATTACAAGGTCTGATAGAGGCATCATAGACTTCTTATTGCAAGCAAGCAATTTCTGTTTTTTTTTAAGTATAATGGGGGAAAATTAAAATAATAATTACTTAAGGCTATATATAATATAATAAGACTGTATAATATGTTAATTACGCGATGTAAATAACAGAAAGAACGTCCACAAGTACTGATTCCATAATCAATACTCGAATCTTAAGTTTCTCACAACGATAACTAGATGTGAGTGCGAGATGCTCCGTCCCTAATTGCTAGTAAGTCGTAACCTATCAATTTGTCATTATTGCATGTATCTAAATGCGACCTAAATTGTTTAATGAACATTCATTATTTTATCTTTCCCAACGTATGTACCTATTACTTTTTGATTATCTCATTTGCTCCAAAATTCCAAATTACTTATTTTGTTATAGGTAGACTAATGGTATATTTCATTATTACATTGATAGTAAATTGTTTTATAAATGTTATAATGAAACCTAAATTATAACACAATAGGTACGTTTTAACGGTTAGTATGAAATACAAATCTTTGAATTTCTCGGCTTTTCTGTACTATAATATGGCATGTATTATACTTACATATAAACCTCCCTCTTGAATCACTATCTATTGCTGAAGACTGCATTAAAATCCGTTGAGTAGTTTAAAAGATCTAAGCGAACAGACAGTGGGAGCAACTTCATTTTATACTATGTAAAGATTTTGACAAACTCAAAATCAAAGATATTATCATCGTAAGTTATAAGGTATATACTATCTAATTCAAAAGCTATCTAATACATATAAATCCATTTAAAATTTTAAATATACATATATTTTTATAAAGAAATACAAATTTCCACTCCAATACGTTCGCGTTCCGGAGATTAAATAAAAGGGTTTCTAAAAATAACAATAGGGAAACAAGATTTGTACATTATCTCACAACGAGGTACCTATTGGTGGCAAGATAAGGCTTATGAAACATTTACCGTGCACGTCTAATCGCATACGTGAGTGTAGCTAGGTGTGCCGTGTTTGTTTATAACGAGAGAAAAATATAAGGATAAAAATCATAAATATCAAAATAAATGTACCAAAACGTGAAAACCCCCAGCTAAAGTTATTTTCATAAGATTTTATAAGCACATTATAATTATTAAATGAGACTTGTAACGAAACTTTTTTTTATTTGTTTTACTCTATAAGTCTCCTACTTCTTAAGCTAGCCATATTAACCTTCATCGTCATGATTTGACCAATCGAGTTCCAAGAAAACTTAGCGCTTAGGCCACCAAATAGGTTTAATACAAACGGAAATACATATTTGTAAAGACTAAGCAAATAGGCTTTACAAATGAAAATATATTTTTATCAGGATTTAGTTTACTAATAGATAAATTACAACCCTAATTCCGGCGCCATATTAGCATTACGGCGACGCGATTGTTTCTAGAATACAGGCGATAAGTTGGCGCCACTGAACGTTGAATTCGTAATACCAGCTTCACAGAAGTCAGACCGGACGCGCCGCCGCCTCACGATTTGTCGGCAACCCTTATGGATACAATACTTCGGAATAAATAGACAATAATATATTGAATTAAAAACCATATATCTTGGTGGTATGGCTTTATGACCATCGTAAGAAGCTTTTCTTTGAATTACTGAATGCTAATCACTGAAGCGGGTAATGTATATTTAGTATATTTACCTTGCGGCATAGACAGAGGAAATGACTGAATGGGATTTTATAACAATTGATAATATATTATCTTGCATCCTGTGTATATGTAACCTTACAAATTCAATAGATATTATTAATTTATCGTAAATTCCCGCATTTCTGCCCGCATATTTTTTATATCACCTTCCACAATAAGTAAGCCATAAAATGTATATAGAAATCTCTCCATCGAACTATTACTTCAAGAGATAGGAGCGTTTAAACAAAGAAACCACAAACTCTAGCTTTTTATATTAGTTAAGACTAAGTGAACGAATTTTTTCGAAAAAAGTAAATATTTTAAAAGTTTAATATCCTTTTCCAGATGGCTTGAGTAATGGAGGGCGAGTGCGCGGAGGAGGGCTGGCTGCTCGTGCGCGTGCACGTGCCAGAGCTGAACGTGCAGAAGAGTCTGCAGTTCTCTCGCGACCAGCTCGTGTGGGACGTCAAGCAGCAGTGTCTTGCCGCCTTGCCTAAGGTCGGTATTTTCTAATTGTAAAAAGAATAAAACGTGAATCTTCTTAAACCCCTTTATATTTATTTAAGTTTTTACTTATACGATTTTGATAGCAATTACTGAGATATAAACTTTTGTAATTTACGGTTGTAATATTACACAAAACATTTTAACGATGTATCATTTATTTTGTACTTTTTGGCAGAAACGTGTAATAATACTCACACACTCTTGAAATTTTGAAGTTAAATTAAATTTGTTTACTTACTCCGAAAATTGCTTAGAAAGTCTTAAGTGAAAATACGTTCGTGGATTTGTTTCCAGAACTTGTTAAAAATTAAATTACTGGTATACAATTAACTTTGGTAAGGCCTTACCATCTGTCGCTTGTAATTTTAGCCTAGTGACATAGATTGTAAATTATCATGTAGCAATTATACCATCAAATTTATTTAGATTTATATTTATAATGAAGTAAATTAACATTTCTATATCAGAAATGTAATGTCCTTTTGACTGAATTCGGCACTGCGGCCAGTCTCACTTAGACTAACCATTTGTACAGGAGATGTTATATGTAGTACCCAAGTATATGGGTGAACACTCTCTATTTCTGTCACTGTCATACTCTGGTAGACGACAATTTTACATGACAGATGAGAGATCAGGCGCAGGTCTGACGGCTTTATTTGCTCTCCAAGGCACAGAGCTGAAAAGTTGCCAACTTCTCAACTCCGGGTTGTTACTGATAATTTCTTAACAGAAAACTCAATAGCTATGAGAATACTTGGCCCAACTCGCACTCGAACCCAGATCTTTGAATCTGCAGTAGGTACATGCTAGCCACTGAGTCTACCTAGGAAATTTAATATATTCTATTCTCAACCCACTATTTAATATGCACATACGAAATAAAGCATATAACAATAATGCAAAGATAAAACTTTCATCAACGTGTCAATGTCAAGTGATACTTAGATTTGATTTTGATATGATTGTTACCCAATAGTTGTACAAGTACTTATAAAAATAGAACATAGCCACTTTATTCGCTACTGTATACTTTACTTGATAATCACTGTTGGTAAAAAAAAAAATCTATGGTATGTACACATTCAAAAGATTACTTGTAAAATCAAGCTATGTATGTATGTGTGTGTGTGTGTGTGTATATATATATATATATTGTAAACATAAAGTAAACTCGACAAGGATTAAAGTTAAAAGATGAAATTAATGTAGACTGTTGGATCACACGCTCACTTTTTATTGACAGTTGAAATAAAGCAAGCATTTGCTTTTATTGCTTAACTCAATCACTTTCAAAACCACATACGGTACTGTGAATTACTGAAAGTATGCATTTAGAGATCGTTAAGTTGTTTCTAAATAACATATATTATAAAAAATACATATAGGCTATTACCTGGCCAAAATGGCGTTAAACTACTTGCTATTCAAGGTAAACTATCTAAATTGCAATAATATTTTTTAATGCGTAAAAAGAGAAGATGGGCATCGTTATGAATCCATCATACTTTACTTTTTCTTCATCATCGTTTTCCTTTACTGCATACATTTGTATGTATAATAATAATAATACCTAAAATCATATATAAAACACATTTAAATTAATCTCAAAATATCGGATACGAGACGCGCGACACCCATCTTGCCTTGATGATGCTATGTTAGATTTTTACTGACGTGCACTCAGTAAAGTAGCATTGTACTTTAATAAAAAAATAAGGATTTAATATTGCATATATTACCCACGAACCCACGAGGCCTGAATAACAATATATATATATATATATATATATATATATATATATATATATATATATATATATACATTATGTACATTTTTATTTATCCCTATAAGGATAAATGTTATTTTGTACTTACCTAATTGTTACTTCTGGTGTAAATATGAAATGACGGTGGTTAGTAATTTTCGAGCTTAATTAATGCGGCAATCTTTGATGTGTTTATTTATAATTTAACACTGAAACGGGACTACTGCAGTACTATATGTAAGTACTTACTACCTAGGTACTCTAATTATGTTAAGCTGCGCTGAATAAAATATGGTAAGACCTAGTTACTTTTAAAAATATATAATAAATATACTATAATCGAAATATCGAAATAAATTCTCATTAATTTATGTAAATTTTAATAATCATGTGCCTCAATAAGGGACATTCGTGTGATTTAAATAAAGGTGATTTTTTTTATAGTCTTTATTGCTTTTGAATTAAGCCTATATTAATATTTTTTGAAACGCAATGCCATTGGTCAGAACGAATATGACGTCAGAGTATATATGACACAGCGATTATCGATTTTATGGTTTAAGCAAAAGTCCTCATTTTTCTGTGTATAATAAATATACTTTAACGTCACGCCAAGCGGCGGTCAAAATGGCGGGTGTTCAAAGTATTCGTATCGGTATGATATTTAAAAAAAAATACTAAATTTTACTTTGTTGGAACTGGATATTTTTTTTAAATTATGTAATGATGTAAGCTATTTTACTTGAAAAAAAAAACACGCATATTCCCTATTCACGCAATGTGATATTATATAGAAGTCGTCACTGAGCCTACTGCTTCAAAATGTTAGCAATATTATTTGCATACATTTACATTATTTGTGTTCACAAGACGGTCATCTCTAATCAGAAAATGTTGAATATTTATTATTTGATTTGGCTATAATTTCGTACTTATGCTTTTATAAGTCAGGTTTTATTATTCAAATATAACAATGTGATGACATTAATGCTCAATTAATTAGCATTTGAATCATATCTCTTCTCCATTCTACGTGACATTGGCGAAGTAATCTATGCTAAACTTGCACGTTTTAACAAGAAAATTGAATTAAATGAAATTGACGTCAGAGGCATTCTAGATAGTTACTCGCTGTTTCCGTCAGAGGTCGAGATTTTTCCTCACACGGATCTTATGTATCTATAGTGAGTATACTAGCGTTTATAAAATCTCAAGTTTTATCAAAATTTGTTGAGTCCTTAGTTTTTGCGTGAATGAGTAACAATCATATATTCATACAAACATACATCGTGACAAACTTTCACGTTTATAATATTTGTAGAATTATAATAACAAGAGATAGAGAACAAAATTAAAGAATTTTTTAACCTCAGAATGTATTGAAACATAAAATACAATTATATAATTTATGAATTTTACATTGATTTAAATAAATCGAATGCCTTGACGATGACAGTCTTCAAATATATCTCATTCGATACTGTTCAAGAATAAGAATTGCAAATTGACCCAAATCAGAAGCTTTTTCATTGTTTGTCAAGATTCCAATAAAACTCTCACAATCACTGTTCCCTGTTAATATAATAACAAATGAAGCATGAAGTATTTCTTGATTATCTTCTTATAATTTAGACTTTTCTTTTCAAATATTTTTAAATAATTTCCTTATAATTTTTATTTCAACTTGAAGTACGCGTTATTTAAAATATCCACAACGATTTCTATTAAAAACTTAAAAAAAAATGTTTAGCACTAAATAAAATAGAAACCTCAATTATCCTAATGTACACTAATATAGGTCAAAGATAAAACAGGTTAGCGGGTGCTCTATATTTTTAATCAAAAACATTCATCCCGGTAGTAATTTTACTAGGTACGTATTTTTAATTTTTATTTGCAAGTTCAAAATATTTTGTAAGGCAACTATGCTGCTTACGACCTAATTTATTATTCACAGAGCAATGAGCAGCTTTACCAAGTAACTAATTAACAATATTTTATTTTTTTTCGACGATACGTTTGACTCAGTTTGTAGTGACCCTACTTACTGTGCCAGCGATCGCGGGTTAGAGTCCCGCTGGAGGCATTCATTTGTGTAACGAGCACGAAAGTTTGTACTCCAGTCATGGATGTTTATATTTATAATATGTATGAATGTATTTAAAGTTATATATGTATGTGTAGTGTATCAACTATCTGGTATCCATAACACAGACCCCGTAGTTTACCATAAAACTAGATGGTGCTGTGTGTTAATGTTCCAACATATTTATTTTATCGTCACATTTATTTAAAACTTAAAATTAAAAGTTACTGCTAAATATTTTTCTAGAATACCAAAAGAAAATACCGCTTAAAGACCAAAAGTACTATTGAAAATAAAATACTTAATGAATTAAAAAAAATCTGCAGTTGCGGTCATGTCAAATTTTGCGGGTCAATAAGTAGCACTGGGAAGCTGCCAGTTCAGAAACAAGGTAAGAGCGGTGTTCTTTAAATGGGTCAAACTTTTTATAGGAACGAAAACTGACAAGCAAAATACTATAAACAAATGAAAAATGGTTTTCATACCTGTCGATGTTCTGTCGTAAGTTTTAGTGCCTGAAACCTCTTAGCGGCCGCACCTTTATTATATGGTATCTTCAAAATTATGAGGTGTTTCTCGATAAGTTGTAACAGCTGTATAGAGCGGTTATGACATTATTTTAAGCTGCAATATTAATACTGCCCTGCTTTTTACTTTTATGCGAAAAAAATAATTTTAAATACAAAGTATCCGAGTTAAGTTTGTATCTATTATTTTATGAGCACGGCGTACTTTATATATATTTTAGAGTATTTTTTTATAAATGGATTCCAATAATAGCTCAAGGTTATTTATAGAAAAGCCAAGAATCTTGAGGCGAGGGCTGGTTCATTCGTCTCGCGATCAATGGCCATTGACTAAGAACTTGATGGGGCTTGAGATTTTATCTAGGCCTATTAGAAAGACGGATGACCTAATAAGCGTAATCATAGCATCTACTTCCATATTATTATAGTGAGACAACGACGATTACCTTGATGGATGATGCCTCACCGCACTATAGCTGCAACAAACGAGCTTTAACAAAAAACGAATGTTAGAGATGAGTAATTGCTGTGATGTATGTTCAAATTTTACCTAAGTCTTGCGACATATTTTTCGGACTTTAAATCTAAGCGCTATCTAAGACTAATCTTAATAGTACAGCCAGGTCATGTATGTATCTTAATTTACTTGTAAACATAAATGTCTAAACAAACATACAGTTAATCTGATAATAAAGCCAACTTTAATAAGCACACAGGAAAGGAAAATATTAAGCTCGAGTATACTTTTATCCATGGCAGTGAGGGCGCCCACGCAGAAGTGGGCGAGACGAGAACGACGACAATCGTAAATCGAAATAAATGCAACATTAAAACATCATCTATCCGGTCGTGTGGCGATAAATATATCTCTTTTGCAATGTTCATGCATATTATTTTTGCCTTGCAAATATGCTCCTGGTGCCGTGGGGTTGGCAATAAGTATAAGTAAGACGGACGCACGTTGCATTCAAATGAGTGAAGTCACTTGACAGATTTATTTTGATACTTCTCGATATGTTTCCGTTATTGGTTCGCACCTCCTGTATTGTCGTTTACATTCTTAATTTTTTATGTGATTTTTTTTTGAGAAAATGATAATACATATTATTATTTATATCACAAAGATTTTTCTATCCTATTTCTTTCAATCGAAGCACTCAGTTAAATTGAAACTGTTAAATCAATACAAAGTTGGGGTCTCCGATTGAACATTCGATCTTTCATACGGGATTTCATGTCGGAACCTCAACCTATTATTTGTTGGGGCCCTCAAGACCTCGGAAAAATCACCGGCCGTCAGCGTACGAACATACTCGACAATACAAACCAGTTCCTACATACCGTTACATGGAAGTAATTTCTTAAACGCAGTCTCCAGTCACGCCAAACGAATCGAACGATCTAAAGATACTCACTCGTCGATCGCCATTTACATACTGACGTTTGAGCGTAATGGCGGGCAATTAATAAAACGGCTTATGTTTGAATATCGAACACCTACTTAGGATTTACAATATTTGAGGGGCGATTTGTGTGTGGTGCTTCGTTTCATGGATTAAAGTTATACCTATTAAAGAGACGAAATCTAAAATGTGTTTTTAAATAATTTTAGATTTCTCACAATGGCTTTAAATTATTTTATTATGTTCAGTTGTAGTATTAGCAGTTAGCAACACTAACACTTTGTTAACTCAATTACTCAATACAATTCTTTCTAGCTACAACACCCAGCGACCTCTGACAAAGTAAGGGCCATGTGTATTGTATTCTATATGTCTGTATACTCCATTTCACCCCGACCGTCTAGTATAAAAAGTATTATATGTAATAAATTAACATTATATAATAACATATTTATAACATAATTAAACCACTTACTATAATAATAACATTTAAGTACCTATGACATCCAAAACCTTACTTATATCTCCATATAAAATAACAATTAATCAACCCTTGCCATATTATGAAAATTATTTACGTAATTATAAATATTAATATATGTATGTATATTGTTTTCGGTGGTGACTTCGGCACATCAACAGGTGGCCACTTGGTATCGGGTATGTCATTGTTTAATATCCCATAGCCTGTGTATAAACATCCCGTGTAATCTATGTAACCTGCATGAATCAATCATGATTCAACTCCAATATTTGAATCATAGGAATGTTTGAAAATATCAGCATGATTGCATGAAATCCCTGTTTAGTCCTATATTTAGTGAAAAATACAGAACCGTTTCGTTTGAGCAGTTATATTGGTCTTAGAAAAATACCACGAAACATTTGCAACAACCCGCGCAATAGCGGAAATCTACAGAGAACTAGAGGTATGTGAGTTAACACGCTTTCCTTGTACTAGATCCATATGACACATATAGTGTAGGAACGTTTCACAGCGTAAAATACTTTACTCTTTAGTTCTACATTACTGCTCGTCTAACTTAACCTTTTTATTATCCAACAAATGTGACCAGTTGGATTAAAATGTCGCATTCAACCCTAGTTGTGTCTAGAATAAAGATTACAAGAGACGTCAGAAATTTACATTTTCTTGCTGAGAATAATAATTTAGGAATATAAAATAACTTATTTTAGAAGTGACCTTAAGAAGCAACAAAAGATAACTAAAACATCGCTATATCATCTCTTGATGTAATAACTTAATGTTGAACAAATGTACCTAATTGAAATTCGTACAAAAAATATAATAAACTAATTTCAAAGCTGTCAATCCCGCTTTGGGCATTTAGTGACATTGATGGGACATGAAAAACCTCTAATGGATTTTTGCTTTTATTATACTTCTTATCATTTCTCGGAATAATCTGTATGAATGAACTAAAAATATTGGTCTTTTAAAGTTCCTTAATATTAGGTTATTGAAGCCGAAGCTTCTTTTGGGCATTTTAATCATTGTTTGAGATCGCGTGGAATCTTATATCCAAAGTTTTAAAAATATTGATTTTTCAAAACAATAAGCAAAATACTAAGCAAACAATTTCACACCGCATTGTCGCCCACAAAAACTTGTGTCGATTACTCATGTAAAACATAAAAACCTATGTACATAGCACAAATAGGCATCTACTTATACGGTCTCCATAAGTAAGTTAAATAACACACGCTGTCGATTCATTTAAAATTTTCTTTTTTCAATGTAATAATATCGCATAGATGTGTTATCTAATATATCAATCAAGATAAAAAGTAACTTTATGAATAAGAAATAATGTAGCATTCTATTAGTGAAATAGTTTTATCACCTACATCAAATAGGTATACATATTTTATCTTATTATATTTATAGATTTAAGTTTTTCCCTTTTTATTTTTTTTCCTTCTTACATAATAAGTACTTCTGAAAGTATTGTAACATATCCTACGAATAAATAATAAGTCTATTTATTCGTAGAACATATCCTATATATCAGGCTATAATGTTGGTAACAAATTACCTGACGTTCTGAATGTGCGTGCTCGTCGCTCGACATGTGTCAATTTTCATTAACTAATTCCCTGATCCCGGTTTGAGTGTAAAAATGAAAAAGAAATGTAATCTTTTAACAAGCAAATGTAGTGTACATTGCTTTATAGTCACGTACATTTTAACGGTTAGTATAGATTTCTCAAGAGATGAGATATTTTTCCGCAATAAAAATATCCTATATATTGACCAGATTATAACAACTAGGTATTATCATATCAAATTTCATCAAAATCTGTCCAGTAGTTGTCTCGTGATGCGTTCCCAGAAGAGAGAAAAAAATTCCAAAAACTATAGATTCGGCCTCTGTATCGATAATGAAATAATATCGATATGACTAATTTCAATAAGATATTCCAAAAAAAAAACATTTTATGTGTGAATTGGACTCATATAAATCAATTCTTTCCAACATTTTTTTACATCAAAACAAAATCAAAGTATTATTGTAAAACAATTTCTTAGTAATCGCATTATCTGCAATCGCTCTAATTATAAATGCATAACACATTCGTGATGTGAGGAAAATCGCATAGTTACGAGAGATGCACAAAAACTTGCCATGCGTGCAGCCTAGCGATGGCCTAGATATAAGAATAGCACTTACTCGGTAGGTGCATTAGAGTGTTCTCCTGTAGCTCCTTTTTTAGGTCAGCTTTTAGATTAGGTATTGTGTAAATGGAGCCACATATCATTGGGTTGGGCTTCAAAGAAATCTCGTGTACATTTGTGTCTTACATGCATTGAATGCTACCATTATATTACCATTAACGAACTTTAATAAAAAGGTTATAAATATTAATATAATTAACGTAATCCTTTAATATAATTATTGGCTTAGCTCCTTTGACGTAGTAAAAATAAAAGCTTGGAATAATATAAGAACTGCATAATATGTCAAAGAGAGCGAAATCTGTACATTAAATATTTTTTGGAAAATATTATTAAAATAGACATTATTATCGATACAGAGGCCGAATCTATAGTTTTTAGAATTTTTGTTTGTCTGTCTGTTACCGCATCACAGAAAAACCAGTGGGGGGATTTTGATGAAATTTGGTATGATGATAGCTGGTTATCCGGGTCAACATATAGGATACTTTTTACTGCTGGAAAATATCTCATCTCCGAGAAATCTATACTAAACGTTAAAACATAATGTGATAAATGTTTTTGCTATGCACGTTAACTTAGCTTTGTCAACTTGCGTACCATGACTTAAGTCAATTGTCATACGAATATTATTTCCCAACTCCTACATATCTAAAGCGCTCTAAATTTCACTTTGTTAATAAATTTAACGTTAATACATATACAAGAGATCACCACAAATTCTTGTAAGAAATAAGTATTATAAAAATCTTCAATTACTATATATAAAAAGCTTGGTTTTTTACTCCAATAAAACTACATAAAGCCAGCATAAATACAAGTATTATATCGGATTAAGTATGGAGTAGTACAAAGCTTTACATGGAATTGAAATAAAAAGCCTGCATATTTCTCAGACAATTTCCATGAATTATGAGCAAACCATTCCCATCACAGTCTTACATTTTAATGACAGAAAAGGTTTTCAATTTTAATTTTTTGCTATAACATTGAATGTAACTACTTTTTAAGGCCTTGACAAAGTAAAGAGTAAAAGTAGGTTGTGCAAGGATGAAATTATAGTTATCCTTTTAGTTTTAAACACAAATGAAAATTATACAACGTATATGTGTCATTTTTTTAATTGCAAAATTATTTCTCACCTTGATTTATTTTAAACAGACAGAAATCAGTCAAGTGCAAATCGAATTTGCACACAAAGGGTTCCATACCATCATACACGTACTTTTTATTAATATGACTTTTACTCTATGTATGTAGTATATTAAGTTCGATGATCGATTACGAACGTTAAAACGATGTTTCTTGTATTGTTGTTATATCAGCAGAAACACATACTCTGTGAAAATTTTAACTCTACCTATTACGGTCCATGAGATACAACCCTCTGACGGATGGACGGACGCACCTTTCAGGCACGGAAACTAAGAAGGAGGTGTTCAGCTACATCTTTTTAAAGCTTGAAGTGAAAATTTATTACTTTATGAATTATACTCACCCAAAATCTTTCTTTTCTATACTTTCTTTGCTATACTTTTATAATATAATAATTATTTTAATTAATTATATACTATTTCATTTTTACATAATCCGTCACTTATTTAAAGACCTAGAATATAGTACTAACTTAAAGATATGCAAGAATTTTATGCATCGTCTACAACTTCGTATATGTACATATAATTTACATGAGAACAATTTCTTTACCTTCACGCATTGCTCATTGAAATCCAACACTCGTTATATCTTCATAGAAGTTGAACTTTAGTGCAGAGTTTCTGTAATCAATATGTATTGATAACTAATGCGATACTTTCCGCTTCTTACCTGTTATAGGCTATTGATACTAAGTATCAGATCATATTCATTGTCCGTGGAAACAATGATATATTTATCGCTATGTGTTACATCTATTTAACTCTAACGCATAGTTTTAGGGCTTGTCTTCTTTGCTGTTTTTCAGTTGGTACTCTCCAAATGTTTCATTTACTGTTCTTCAACGTTTATTTTCTTCAAAACTAAAGTAATTTTGATCAGAAATATATTATTTCCAATACAAATTTTATAACTACCTCTTACCCAAAGAAGTGTCTAAAGTAACTGATATTATTTATAAGCGATTGAAATAAAACTGCCTTCTTTAACATTGACGCTTGCTTAATAACTTGAAAGTTAAAACTGGTATAAAATAAATATAATATTCTTTATTATATATTATAATTACGCGTATATTTGATTTGGTCCATAAATAAGAATTTTTTTTTAAATCAAAGATAAATATTTTTTTCTCTTAAGCAAGCTTATCCATTGCATAACAAGCCTGTTCTCGTATCCTCATTGCAAACCAGAAATACTTGAAGTCAACTCGACTTAATAAACTTTGCTAAATTTAAATACAGTTCAAGACTTTACCTATATTTGGTAATGTCAAATGACGACAGCAAAAAAATTACAGCAATAACTTTTTGCGAGGCTAATTTTATGTGACCTTATTGATTTATGGAAGTGACTATTTGTACGGGTACTGGACGAATAAATTATATTTATTCGTACATTTATTCAATTTTTTTTTTAAATTAAGAATGAATTGGATGATTATCTGTGAATATTTTTTTATTTATTATTCGTCATATCTTGGTTAGGTTAGGTTAGAACAGTTAAGATTATTTATTTATTATTCGTCATATCTTGGTTAGGTTAGGTTAGAACAGTTACCACAACGCACGAGCCGAGCGAGCGAAGCGAGCGTGCCGCGGTAGCGGCCGGCGAGTGCCATAAATGACTAGAAAACTAGAAAATTCGAATTTCACGCAAAGTACAAATAAAGACATAATCATCTGGAGATCATTTTGACAATTGAAAGTGACGTTTTGACATTTCCAAGTGTCTAAATGGTAGTAATGTCAAAATAATGTATGGAAATGTTGTACCTGTATTAATAATTATAAATTATTCGTACGGTAACCGTATTAATAATTAGAAATTTTTCGTACAGTACCCGTATTAATAGATTCAGCCTTGATTTATATGTTAGAGCCATTATACTCGTGAAAGCTTCGATCAACAGTAGTATTGTTGATCGAAGCGTGAAAGTTAAAATTGAAGTAAAATAATATTACTATATAGATTACTAGCGACTCACCCTCGCTTCGCTCGGGTTCATCCCTAACTTGATTCCCCATACAAACTTTCATCCCCATTTTCACCCCCTTAAGGGATGATTTCCGGGATAAAAACTATCCTATGTCCTTCTAAGGGTCTCAAACTATTTTCTTATCAAATTTCATCTAAATCGGCTCAGTAGATCCAGAAGTACCCCCTACAACGTTAGTATAGATTTTACTTAATTGAAACAGTGTAAATTTTTCGTTTTCATTAATATTTCATTGTATAATTTATTTACATCATTATTTTTATTATTGTCTTATATTAATTTAGGTAGTATATCATAATTGCAGATGTCTTGATAACTTAAATTTAAAAATATATGTACATATATTTTCTGTAACTCTTAGTTTTCGCGTTGAAATGATAATGAAATGGTACTTTTTGTGTATTTCAGAATAATTAGAGTAATAGCTTTTAGATGAAAATAACATTTCGCTATCTACATTTATATTTCTTATCTAAGTCTTTCCACGCCTATAGCCTTCTTTCCTCAAGGTTTAAACAAAATGTTTTATTTGCATGATACCAAAACGTATGAACAAATGGCTTACACTGCCTACTGTTTATTTAAAAAAATGTGACGTTACAAGAATAAAATAAAATAATAAAGGTATGTAAGTGCGAGCAGTATTTTATAACCATTTGATTATATCTTTAAATTTGTGAATCTCTATTAAAATTTACTGAGTGACATTACTACATATGTAATATGTATGTATAAGAAGTTATTATCATGTTGCATAATACTTAGTAATGTAATAATAATAGCAAGTGATAGAGTTTTACTGATATAGCACACGTGAGAAACATACATATAATAGAAACGTTATGAGCAGCCGTGTTGTATTTTTTTCACTTGATATTTATCTCGACCTAAAAGCCTGCATTTTGTATTCTACTGCAAGATTTCTATTGCATGAATAGCTATAATTTTTTTAACTTTAAAACATTTCGCCAATATCCGAACACCTGGCAACTAGTCCTGTAAATCTCTGTGTAAATGGTCAATAAAATTTACGCCGTGCGGTAATACAAGACGCGGCTTTCGCGGCAGAAGGCAGTGCCATATAAGATATACACTACGCCACTGAGATCATTTCGCTAATAAAATATTCCATTAATATAAAGATTTTCCCCAGAGAGTTTTTCAAGTAAAAAATCTTTCGAGGAAAAATTTGTACCTCGAGAATAAAGTTTCGCAATTTATATTCGTTGTCAAGCAATCAATTGGGATTATTTAGCTTTAACCAGATTATCTGTGGAAGGTTCTTAAATTTTCGTCTAAGCACAAAAAAATTTTTTTTAAGAACAAAAAAAGAATAACGCGGCCAGATTTAAATTGTTTCTTGAATGTTCCTTAGCCTCAGTTCGAAGAAGAAATATTTAAGTGGTATGATATAAAGGTACGTTACCTTTATGTGAATAAAAAAGATAAAATTGCATCATAGGTTAGTCACAACAAGTTGGTGATGAGGTCATCTCTAGTCGGACTGGTTGTGTGCACATAAGGTTTAAGATGACTTACGATATCTTATTGTAGATGCATAATTGGGACGGCTTTGATATAAATATTCAAAAAATCTAAGTTAAAAAGTTGTAATAATAAGACTAGTTACGGGTTCTGTTCCTGCATGAGACAATTGTATATTAACCATTAATTGACAGAGTTTTTAGCCATTACAATAAATTCAGTCGAAAAGTAAAAACCTAGTATGTATATACTCGTAAATTATAGTTTCATTTGTGTTGCATTTTAGATATTTGCACCTTGTATTCAGCCCTTTTTTAAAGTTCCACTGCTGGGCACGGGCCTCCCTTCAGTACGAGGGGGATCAGGCCATAGTCCACCACGCTGGCCAAGTGCGGGCTGGCGGACTTCACATGTCTTTTGAAAATTTGCTAGTTTCTCTCAGACATGCAGGTTTCCTTACGATTTTTTCCTTCACATTTAAGACAAGTGGCAATTATGTTGGAAATGATTCGCACAAGAAAATATCAGTGGTGCGAGACCCAGGATTTGAACCCGCTTCACTCGATTTCCCAAGAGAGCGTGTTACCACTGGGATACCACTGCTTTTTTGGATTTGTGGCCTATAATGAGAATTATTATTATTTATTATTATTAACAATCTATCATATAATATTAATATCAGCTCTATAATATAACATTGTTAATGTTATAATAAGCAGCTTATATTCTAAGTCGTTTAACAAATCTGTTTATGTTTCGTTATAAAATTTTATGATATTACGTTATAAGGTATAAAATTTTCCAGAAGTATCTACGCTCTTATACACAGTAGGTACCTATTGTGTTTTCTATTACGCATTTACCACACTTTGAACTTATTTACCGACTTCCGATGTGATCATTATTATCTCTTTATGGTAGCCAGTTAAGAATTTAATCTTTATGATAACAAGTATTTAATGGCGAAGTTGTTATATAGTCATAATTATTAGAGAAAATTACAATGATTTTATTTTTGAAAGTTAGTTCTGAAACAGATACATTTGTAAGTGAGCAAATCTTAAAAGCTTTCAATACGTACTATTAATATACCTATATATTCTAAATAATATGTGTATTTTTCATGTTATTATGCATGGTACTAAACAGCCTAAAACAATAAATTCATATGACTAGACATAATTTATCAATTAAAAACACTAAAAATTAATTTATATTAACTTATTTTCTTATAAACTTTATATAAGGTAAATACAGTGTATATTATGTACTATATAAATATTTATAATTTATTTTACGTATGTAAAAGCAGGTATATATAGGTAAGTGCTTTATTTAATTTCCCTACGCCAATGTACTATTAACTTGATACAAATCACGGGAATTATCATCGTGTCAGTCTGTACTGTCGCTTGTCAGACCACTTACATAGCTAATTCGCCCTTTATCTCCTGCCCCTTAATTGAAACGTCCACATCGTATGTGTGCGAAACGCTCAGTATGTAATTGAAATTTGATTTCATATAACGCCTCAGGCGTTGTATACTCACATTCTTGCAAGTGTTTAGCTGTCGTAATGTTATTCATAGGTAAAATAAATTACTACTCTACGTAGATAAAGAATATCTTCATGGCTATAGAGAATAAAGAAAAAAAATGTGTTAGTAATATTTCAAATAAAATATAAAAGCCAACTTACTACAATGAAAAAATACTTTTTTGTTTATGAAAGAAGAAACACAATTCTAGATCCATAATAATAAATAAATATGTTGGGTCATTAATAGTTAACACAGCACCATCTATTTCCATGGTAAGCTACGAGGCTTGTGATATGGATACCAGATTGTTGATACCCTACACATATACAACTTTAAATACATATATATTATAAATATAAACACCTGGACTGGAGTACAAACATTCGTGGTTATCACACAAACGAATGTCCCCAGAGACTTGAACCCGCGACCGCTGGCACAGCAAGTAGGATCATTACAAACTGAGCCTAACTAAATAATGTACTTTCAGCTATATAAGCATAAAGATTATAAATAATTTCGTATGTTTACACGAATTTAAAAAGTACACATTGTAATTGAATCTATTATTCTCGAGTGTCTTTAATAAATCCAAGAGATATGGCTCGAAGTTGTCGACACCTACTAGAATTATTCATTTTGTTTGACAAACTTTTTAAACACGGCATCGTCTCCGTTACAGCAAACATAGAGGTGTTTAACCTATAAGATTCTAAGTATGTAGTGTTTAGCTTGTTTTGTAACTTAATTCTTTTCAATATCGTATTTTTTTCCTTACTGTTTTATATTAATTTTTATTCCTCTACATATATAAATATTTATACAGCTCCAAATAAAACATTTTTTTTAACATTAAACTCATATGTACTACGTAAATATTGTAACGCATAAATCAATAGTTATTTTATTCGTTAGTACATATGTAGTCCTATCTATACATATAATGTATAATAAAATTCTAAGTCGAATCTGTACATAAAATATTTTTGTAAAATCTTTGGAAATAGTCATTATTATCGATATAGATGCCGAATTTGTAGTTTTTATAATTTTTGTCTGTCTGTCTGGGAACGCATCACGAGTAAACCAATGGACAATTTTGATAAAATTTGGTGTAATGATAAATGGTTTTCCGGGTCAACGAATAGGATACTTTTTACTGCGGGAAAATATATATCATCTCTGAGAAATCTATACCTATTAACCGTTAAAACGTACCTAGAGACGAAACTCTAGTTTATCATACATCTCAGCCAACAACAAATTATAATTACTTGTCGTTATTTGACGACACGTTTGGCTCAGTTTGTAGTGACCCTACCTGTTGTTCTAGCGGTCGCGGGTTCGAATCTCGCTGGAGGCATTCAATTGTGTGATTAGCACGAATGTTTGTACTCCAATCATGGGTATTTATATTTATAATATGAGTGTATATAAAATTATATATTATGTGTAGTGTATCAACTATCTGGTATCCATAACACAAGCCTCGCAGCTTACCATGGAACTAGATGGTGATGTGTGTTAATGTCCCAACATATTTATTAATTTTATATATATAATTATCATATTCAGATAATAAGTTCTTAACTTTTTCCTACAACATTTTATAAATTTAGGGCCAACCCTCAGAGCGGTTCATTAAAAATACAATCTGGAAAATAAGTTCCAACTAGTTAACCATTTGTGAAATGATATAACATATTTACACAAATACCATATATGTTACTAATTGCTCTTCCTTTTTCAACGGCAGTCAAAAGACTGTAATTATGTTAAAACAAAAATGATTCGCACATGAAAATATCAGAGCTGCGAGACCCGAGTTGAACTAGCATCACTTGGTTAACCATTGCCAGTTCGTTCCCAATTGACTTCCACTGCCTTTTATTCTACTTTGCCACTGCTTTCTATTAGTAGTAAAAAAAACAAAATTTATTAGAACTAAGATTGTAAAATATGTAAGTAACCCACTGAAGGTTATCTTAGTTACAATATTTGTGTAAAACAAGCCGGAACGCGGTTAAGCCGCCGTCCAAAGGATTAAAGTTTTGTTTACAGATATACGTAATCTTACCGTACATAAAGTTTTGTAGGCTATCTTATGGTTTACTTTTGTTAGTATTTCATTGCATATGCATTGCACATGTAAAGTAAGTATATATTTAAAGAATTGACCATTTAAAAGTATCACGTACAGTTAAAATCTTCTATATAAATAAAAATGAATCACCGAAATGTATGTACGCGCCTAACTTCAAATCGACTGCACCAATTTTGATAATTCTTTTTTTTTTCTTTGTTATTGTCAGGAAGTTTTGTATGAAAGAAAATTAAAGGAATTTTTTTTTACTAAAATAAGAATTTTTTTAATCTCATGATATGAAAAGTGAAGGAGTGAAATAGATTTTATCCCGGAAATCATCCCTTAAGGGAGTGAGAATGGGGATGAAAGTTTGTATGGGAAATCAAGCTAGGGACGAACCCGAGCGAAGCAGGGGTGAGTCACTAGAATTGTATAACAATGACTTCTTTGAAACGATAATTTAAAAAAATATTTGCTTACCCATGATATACAAAAATCTTTTAGAATATAAAAATGTTGCAAAATGCTTTGATAAAAAAAGTTTTACAACAAGAAATCATGCTTTTGAATAATAGAAGTACATTTATTGCAATAAGTTCAAAAAATGTTTGCCTTCCCAGAACACTCAACTTTCCTACTTCCATTAACGTTATTGTTTCATAAAAGATATTGTTCAGTCTTCATTTTGCTATTGAGTTTTTACTTGTCAGTGGAAAATTCTATTTCCCTCTTTTAGAGCTTAAGCAGACTTAAGTGAAGTTCATTTTATTAAAAGCTACTGTACATACTGGTATCGTTTACAAGTACATTTTATTTACGTTCATCATAATATATGGATAATGTAATAAAATAACTTTCATGATATTCACATTATACAAATTGAATAATACTGTAAAAACAGCCAAAACTCTCAAAAGAATTGTAGATTTATTTATTCAAATACTTGGGAGTGTAATTTAATTACCAGTAAAACTTTTAGAATCTCCAAACATAGCTTTTTAAATAATTAATTTGAATAAGTTAGAAGAATCTAACGTTATTTTAATTGGAAGATTTCTTTCCAAAAAAATCTTAATTTAAAAAAAATAATAATAGATAGGTTACAACCTCATTTATCTCTGTTCATATAAAATAAATTTAAGTATTTAGCACTGACCAAACATAGATAATGTAAGGGTAATTTCCCTAGGGAGTCACTGTGTTGCGCTTGGCCATAATTTATTAGTGACCTAACTGTGAAAACCGACAATTTATATTAAACATAATTGAATCCAACTAGAACGCGCTAAATGTGCCACGCCAATTTCTATGGACTAAAACTCATAATTAAATGTGACTTTATGTTGAATATTATGATTTTAATTGATAATAATATAATATACTAGCATTGCCCGCGGCTCCGCCCGCGTTCAGATGACCAAAAACCAAATTTTTAGGTTTTACATATCAGTATACTCTTACATCGCAGTTTTTGTATTTTTTCTCTGAAATGAGATAATTTCTCACGGTAAAAAGTATCCTATATGTTGACTCGGATAACTAGCTATCACCATACCAAATTTCATCAAAATCCCTTCAGTGGTTTTTTTGTGATGCGGTAACAGACAGACAGACAGACAAAAATTCTAAAAACTATAGATTCGGCCTCTGTATCGATAATAATGTTTATTTCAATAAGTTTTTCCAAAAAATATTTAATGTACAGATTCGGCTTAGTTACAATTTTATTATATGTTTGGATTACTAAAAGAATTGACAATAAATTTTGTAATAGAACAAGAACGATAAATCGAATCCGTTACTTTACTATACATTAGACAAAACCATCGTACTTATTCCACATTAATATTCACTCTTCTATCTATGTATAATGAATCCAAATAAAACCCAAGCATTATCCACATTGGTGTTCCTCTCAAAGAGAAACTACTTTCGTATTCGAAAGCAGAAGTTGTAAGACCCTATTCAATGCATTTACTTCCTTACGAAAGGTGCCATATCAAAGGCAAGCAACCCTCAACACATGTTCGGCCCTGAACTTGTCGAGTACCTCCATTAGTGTGAATTATTACCGGCGACAACCATTGCCATTACACAAAGAGGAAAATATCACCTTTTGTATGACATCCTATGAGTTCAAACTTCAATTTCTACTTGAATAATTAGTATATAAAGTTAAATTAAAAGCTAATTCTTAATTTAATGTTAAAAATAAATACAAAGGTTTCTATAAGTAATATAAGGTAGGTTTTAATATTTTGAAGATTCCTATCTACGGCAAAATTTGCACATGCGGATTGTGAATGTATATGTTTTTATCAAAACGTCATATTACTTTGTAGTGCTTTTCGTGGAAACATTCATACATAACTTCTATATTAAAAGTACAGGTAAGTACCTATGGAGAATGTCCTCAAATATTTCAATGAACGCAACTACGAATATGATATACTGAACAATATATTTTATGAACAAATTCCTAGTCTCATGAATAAGTTAACGTAACTAAAATTTGAAAACGTTTCGAATTCATGCAAAATACTTGTTTTTTCTTTGCTAATGTTTATTATAAAGGACTGGCAGGTTATCACCAGAAATAGAGCAGAGTAGAAGGAAAAGATAGAGGCCTTTGCCCAGCAGTGGAAAACAAACGGCTGGAAAAAAAAATTAGAATATTCTTCGCTCATTTTCTTATAAACTTGTACACACCACTACGTTTTTATTAAGTTTACATCCATTTAGTATGTAAATGCCACATTCCTAAAATAAAGATTATATCATCAAAGAAAGCCAAAACTTCTGGTTAAATAGTTCTATAAACTGCATTACCTAGTTGCTGAAGGTAGACAAAAGCAAACTTAAAGTGGCGCAAATAGTGTTTGTTATTAGTTATTATTAATCATAGGTTTTAAAAATATCATAACTTTTTACTAAAAACATCTCACGCTGATATTGTCAATCATTACAAATAAAATTATAAATAACTTAGGTAACCAGGTACCCGGAGTATACCTTCGAGCTTAAACCTTGGGTGTACCTTGGGCTTCTAAGTGACTTATTCACTCAAAATCCTGGCCATGAACCTGTCAAGAGCCCATTATCGTAAATTATGTCCAGGTCGGTTATTGACGTCATCATAAATATATAACGACATCGCGTTATGGAACGAGATATTTATGTATTTTTTTATTTATACTGATATCTACGCTGGATGAACTCACTTGAAATTACAAAAAGTATTATGTTTTGGATAAAAAATCATCTCAACAAAAGTCGTAAATAAAACAGAGTGACCCTCATTTGTTAGAACTTCTTCAAGATAAAGAGCACTTTATAAAGAGGCGCAGTTTGTTTGCTTTTTTGTTTGTTTGTTTGAACGCGCTAATCTCAGGAACTACTAATCTGATTTGAAAAATTCCTTTTGCATTGGATAGCCTATTTATTGGGGAGGCTATAGCCTATAGGCATATATCTTCAAACTACTACCCAAGGGAGCGGAGCAGTAATCATAAATGTCAATAAATCGGGCAGACTTCCATACATTATTACTAATAGCATAAAGCCAGAGACTTTTTTTTTAGTTTTAGCGCGAGCGAAGCCGCAAATTCTGCTAGTATTCGATAAAAAAAAAACGAAACATATAGCTACGCAACATAAATTGCAATGCGACCTTACAAATCCTCCGATCGTTATCAAGCAAGTCACTGTCAATTTATAAATTGTGAGAGCGACTGTTGATATGAGGTGCGAGCAGAACATGTCAATATGTACTACAGATTCTGATAAATAACATTATTTTTGTTATAGTAATAAAAGTTAATATTTAAAAATTGAAAAAATATTGCGTGTTTTGCGGTTATTAGTTCATTGTCTGTTCGCAGTTTCTTTCCATTGTTTCTATGGGAAATCGTTGCGTACGATCACTTCTCACTTAAATAGAGATAACGTGAAGTTAATAAGCTGAACTAATATTTTAACCTTAGTAATAATTGGACCAAACATTAGTACAATTTGATCATAATTTAGTGACCAGGTACAACGTATCGAGATATTATCTCGTTTAAATTAAGGCATTAGCATTAATTAATAACAAGACTTTATGATTTGTTCTCTGCAGACAGACGGTCATCAATATATTTGCCAATGCAGAACACGTCCTTTAGTATTTTTTTAAAGATATTAGTTATGCAAACTATATCCACAAAAATATTTTTCATTGTATCGAAATAAAAAGCTGTCTATCACTTCCCCACATAATATATGTTTGTATACAAAAATTCTATAACAAACAGTTTTAATTTCGTTATGACATTATATAATGCAACTAGCATTGCCCGCGGCTCCGCCCGCGTTCATATGATCAAAAACCAAATACTCTTACATTGCACCTTTTGTATTTTTTCTCAGAAATGAAAAAAAATCCTAGGGTAAAAAGTATCCTGTATATCCCGGATAACCAGCTATCACCATACCAAACATCAAAATCCCTCCAGTGATTTTTCTGTGATGCGGTAACAGACAGACAGACAAAAATTCTAAAAACTATAGATTCAGCCTCTGTATCGATAATAATGTTTATTTCAATAAGATTTTCCAAAAAATATTTAATTTACAGAATCGGTTTAGTTACAATTTTATTATATGTATAGTTATTAAATCATTTCCTTGATACGAACAATATTCACTCTATAATATGAGAGCTCATAACTACAACATTATTATTTAATTTAACCTTCAATTACTGCTCCATTTAGATGTTAAAGGCTACGATACAACACCTATAGTGTAATTAATATAATTTTAAATGCCTCAAGCCAATGTATGATAGCATTAAGTATAAGGTCAGGTTAGCTTAAAGAAAATTAAAATATAGATAGTGTACATTCGAACCATTTTAATAACGCACAATTAAGTCTCGATAATGTTCACTTTACATCCTCGAAGAAACTCGCTTTAAAAAAAGAAAGAAATCCTATAATATACATTTCTTTTCTTTGTTCTGTTAAAAAATAAGTTATGTATACTGATAATATATTATACTTAGATTCGTAGAGCACAAGAGTAATTTAATTGGTAAATTTTCATTATAATATTATAATTGGTAAAGTTATTAATTAGAAAAGTTTACTTCTATATTTTGTCGGAGAAAGGGCTACTAACAATAATATTAATTATTATTACAAGAGTATCTAACATATTTTTGAAATAAATTGAGCCCTTAAGAAACCAAATCTTATTTTCTTATTTAATATTATGTATAACTAGCGACTCACCCTCGCTTCGCTCGGGGTCGTCCCTAGTTTGATTTCCCAAACAAACTTTCATCCCCATTTTCACCCTCTTAAGGGATGATTTCCGGGATAAAAAATATCCTATGTCCTTCCCAGGGTCTCACACTATCTTCTTGCCAAATTTCATCTAAGTCCGTTCTGTAGATCCAGAGATTACCCCCTACAACGTCACGAACTCACAATCTTTACCTCTTTATAATATTAGTTTAGATAGATACTCGATATATCTATTATGTGAAGTAGACAACAGTCTAGACAGCCTAAATTACTTATTATCTAATTATATTAGTAAGCTATTCCGTTTTGATTGACACAGCCTTGAAATGGAGTTACGTTAACAAAAACAGGTGTTTCGCACTTGTTACTTGAATTATTTTCATTATAATATAATAATTTGTGAACAGTTACTTCGAACATTGTATGAGTCGTCATTCATTCCTTTTTTTACATTTACTCAAATATTTTGAGGAAATGCTTCCTGCTAGAAGATACATACATACACACATATATATGTGATATAATTACGACTATAAAGCTTTTAAGCTCTCTAATAACTATACCAAAGTTAGATTATCAGAAAAAACAACAGAAACATTACAAAATATTAAAATATGAATGAGAACTCTTTAAGTAACTTATTAACAATAATGCAAAACCTAATATTTTGACATATTTTTTATATTACAATTTAAAATAAATGTGCGTAATAGAGTGTCGTATTTTAAGCAAAGACAAATAAATAGTTATTTGTTAGAATTCGCTATACCATCAGTAACTGTACTAGAACCGATAGAAATAATACCATTAGCTCTGGCTGTTATACGCCTTTATGACAAAGCGAAGTCTTAAATATAAAAACCTAACTGTTTTATATTTGAACATTTCTTTTATTGTTTGCTTAAATTTTAAGCATTTTAAGCAAATTATATTCTATTTTGCCGAACATTTTTATTCCGTTTTTTTTTATACAGGCAGATATTTGCTATGTGAAAATAATACTTATAACTGACGGCTAAGAATAAACTATAAAGCAACTTTACTATATTAGCACTACGAAGTAATAACAACATTTACAAACGTAAATCTAGTTTGGTACATGGCATACATTTTGTCTAACCAAATAATATGTAGAACTGCCTCGGTGGTGTAGTGGTTAGCATGTATGGCTGCACACTCAGAGGTCCTGGGTTCAAGTCCCGGGTCGGGCCAAATTTAGTTATTGAGTCTTTCTGTATAGCAAGTCTCAGTAACAGACCGGAGTTGGGAAGTTGGCGGTGTTCCACCTCCGTGCTTCGGAGAGCACGTAAAGCCGTCGGTCCTGCGCCTTAACTCTCACTGGTCGTGTCGAACAGTCGTCCCACCAGGGTATGAGAGTGACAGGAATAGAGAGTGTACGTTGTGTCTGCGCGTACACTTATGCACTATAGTATCTCCTGCGCAGTTGGCTAGTCTCAATGAGATTGGCCGCCGTGGCTGGAATCGGCTAGGAGAACATCATTATGATCAATATGTAGTATACTATAAACTCTAAATTATTTTTCATTAAAATTCGTATATTTGAGACTAGTTGCAATAGAGCTTACTTATACTAATTTTTAATACGTCATTCAAAAAGAATTATGGATGATAACATATAGGATAAAGATTTACTTTGTGAAGTAACTTAAAAATTTCTGATGGCAGTGGCTTCATCGGACAGCACAAACAGTTCAAGTCTTATCGCAAAACCGCAGCCAATTTCAATTTCATTTCATTACAAACTTAAATAAAATTTTTGTTATTTAAACTTTGTTCTAAGTTAGTGAATTATAAAAAGGTACTCATGATATCTGTAACTGCGAACTTGCCTTTAAAACTTCATAAGAGATTTATTCGAAGTTTAAATGAGACTTGAACTTAAATTCGTAGTAATCTGATAGTTTTCAGCACATATTTACTGTTACGGTTAAATGGGTTGGAACGAACGTTGAGATGAGGTTTTGAAGTTTAATTTTAGTGTTTTAAATTTATTACCTTTATTAAAATGAAATTTTGAAACCTATACTTTGCTTTTAAGTCTATTGAAGATAGAGGTAAGAATCCCTGCTAATAACTGAGTACTACTGCTAAGTTTGTATTGGTTTATACTTCTATAGAGAATATGGTCTGGAGAGTAAGCTATGTTACTCATTATCCCGGTATATCCAGTGATTCCCGTAGTATAATAATATCAGAGAAATAATAATAATAGTTAAGAACAAAGCTATTAATTTGATAAGTCAAATATTTTCAACTAATCTATATAAAATAAATTGTACTTTATGTCAAACACAAATACTCCAAGCTAGTGTCGTGATGCGACTAAAACCTAGGGCTAAGTCGTGGCTAGCCGCGAATCAATCTAACCTAGATGCCGTCCATCCGATACGGAACTGAATAGACGCCTTGTACTGCGATAAGAAATATACAAAGGGTTGATTAGTGTAGCCGTAATGCATTTGATTATTTGATGTGGCCCAAGCTGATTCCTACTTACATAGCTAGGCGGTCTGATTAAATAATAACCCGAAATAAATATCCGAAAAATATCTTATTCCCAAGCTAGATTTTCTAACCTAATATAATATTTTAAGAGTTAATTGCTTTAAGTGCCTAATGCTTTAAGTGTTTTATTTTAAAATATTAAGATTTAAGGTTCCAAACCTTAGTAATTTTCCGCAGCTGGCGATTTTCTCACGAAAACTGTTTTATAAAATAAAAATAATCTATAGATCTCTCTCCTCTTGTCTTAATCAATGTCTATGCAAAAGTAACTATAAACAAACCTACAAATACACTTTTGCTAAGCAAGAATTGCTTTTGGCTGCACCTTCATTAGTATGAAGTCGCATCTATATTCACTAAATATAAGTCCTAATCATACCCGTAGTTCTATAAGGAAACATTTAGAAAAGAAAATACAAGCTCGTGCTGTCAAGCTTTACTCTAAAAAGCGTATCTATGAAATATCTTTCATTTTGATTATCTTACAGGTAGGTATATTTAAAAGATGTTCAAGTTAAAATTTAGAAAAAAAAAACAAAAATATTTTTATATTACAAAGTATACTTGATGATATCGTTTAACTACAGAATAGCAACAACCAAGCCAAGTTTTATTCCAAATTGGGTCAGTAGCGCTAAATAGAGCTTGATCTTTCTGTTGTATTGTTAACTCTTCGTTCCCGCAAGGTAAATATTGGTATCTAGTTTACAGAAATCATTTATGGTCCCAATAAAATTAAGACAAGACTGTGAGGTAATAATAAATACAGTATAGATTTTTAATAGTTTTTGGTATGTATATAAGGAATATTCCACTTCAGTTTTTATAGTATTACAGGTGGATACGTTTTCCACAGTGTTCAGAAACTCAATTTACATCCCATGCATGCTAAAGCAAGTACTATCGGAAAACTCTTTAGAAATACTTTTTTTTTTGCCAATTTATAAATCCTATGACTTCTTTTGTTCATATTTGCGAAGATTTAGGTCCAACAAATCAAATTCTTCGTAATCCTTGCCTTTAAGTATGATAAATGTGCCTGTTCGGTTGTTTTTATTACTGCAGGCGCCCCACGAGTTTGAAAATGATTTGCATTCAATGCATTCTAAAGTGATTGGTTTTGAAATGAAATTCTATAGAGGAAATTTTTCATCGAGTTGCCATATGTACAAATAACTATTGTGAAATTGCAAGACTAATTATAGTTAGTATGATATGCATCACGATATAAACACACCTTAATAAAATATAGTATTGAATACTTTTATTTGAATTAAGTATTAATGATTATTTGGTAAACTAAGTTAAAACTATGTAATTTAAGATACGTTAGTAAATAGTACTTTAAATAGAAGATTTTTCATTAACAGTAACAGTCTCATATAAGGTTTTCATTGTTACCTACTGTTAATCTATACTAATATTATAAAGAGGAAAGATTTGTTTGTTTGTTTGTACCGAATAGGTTCCGAAACTACTGAACCGATTTCGATGGAATTTTGTAAGAAGTTTGAGACCCTGGGAAGGACATAGGATAGTTTTCATCCCAAAAATAATCCGTGAGTCCGCTAGTTAATCAATAATTTATTTTAGTACTATAGTATAATTAAGATTTTGGACAATCTTCAACGACAAACCCTCTTACAAATATATTGGGAATGGATAAACGCATTATTCAATGTAGGTTTTAGAACTCCGTTAAATACATATATAAATTAATTTTGACCTTTATTTTTTATTGCATAAGGCTTTGTTTTCTTTGTACTATCTATTATACAATACAAAAGTAGCACGTGCGACGTTACACAAGAAGACCATCGTGATTGGAATCGCCACCTGGACGAGGAAACTTGTAATTTTCGCTTGGATACATTGCTTTTGTTTGAGAATCGCACAGATGTCGAAAATAATACACGAATTCATATTACAATATCCCTAGTATTTTTATTCGAATATTTATTTGTGTTATCGTTGTTGTTTTTCCCTGTAATTAATATACCTTTATTGTTTAAAGCTCATGAATTTAAAAGTTATAAAAAAATATATGAAAGTTAAGTTAATCATCTTCATTTCTTATTTAATGTATTAAAAACTTTAAGTAATGATCGCCAAGTCGAAAAACCATTTTACGTCATAAGTAACTATTACTTAGTTGTCAACTTAATAAACTGATTCTGTAATATATTTACAACACAACAAGACCACAGACACAAAACTTCACTGACCCACTTATGAAGATAGCTAAATCATACACTAGCCTATCCTCAAACCAGTCACACCACACATAACTCTCTCACAGTCTTCAAGTAAAGGGCAATTTATATTTGTAGAGAAATATCATTACAGCATGTAGGTTTTAAAGATTTTTGCTCTTAATTAAAATAAATTGAGCGACATTTATATTTGTTAACGTAGTAAAACTAATATAAAACAAATTGGTCAAATGCGAGTTTGACTCGCGTGAAGAAGTGTTCTGTACAATATGAAATGTTATGGTATTAAATAAAATTCTTAAACTATAAGTGACGTTCTATATTCAAAATTATAGACTTAGAAGTTTTAGAAAAAAGTCAGAGAGCATGCTTAATTATCGTATATTTTCTTTAATAAACCTATTTTAAGGATGCATTTTAAATTTATACCTAATGTTTATATTACAGTATTTATTGTATTTCTTAAAAGCAGTCCTTACATTTAATCACTTAACATGCAAAATGATGCATTTAAACTTCTTTAAAATTTTCATTTTTTTTTTAGAAAATCTATAATTAGATTCCATTTAGGCTATATTTCCACTACTGGGTCACGTATCTCTTATGTAAGTCCCGCAATTTATTTCGTTTTTGTTTTGAGATATGGAACCCTAAAAATGTTTGACATTTACTCTTACAACAGAATAACAATTTGAAGTAACACTTTCGTATAATGTACATCTGTTAAGTACCTACTTTTGTAAACTTAAATGAAATTTTATTTGAGTATTGCGTGCAATATAAACGGAGCTCAGCATGAACATGTTATATAACTCTATTAGAGATATTTATCAGCATAACTCAACACAGATCAATCGATTAAGACACTTCTTGATCTCGCCGATATCGAATGCTGCATGATTTATGGTTTCAACATGCATTGTCATAAATTTTTGACGCGCACCGCCCATGTTTGTCGGTAATTTCAAAGCAAAGCTGTTAGTTTATTAAGGGCAAAATTAACTTATTTTTGATTAAAAATACATATTAAAAGAAATAATTAGCTATTTCAGAAAGATACCTTAAATGAATACTAACACTAATCACGCAAATACAGCACTAGAAATATTACCGGAAAATCGAATCCTGCAAATTCTATCATAGAAATAGATACGATCACGTAATACAAATCGCATTATTTAGTGCTTAATACCAAAAACAAAATCTAATTTGTAGGTGACTTTACTGCAAAGAAATACTTAGATATGTAAGTTAGAGCCAACTATGCAATTATAATGAATATGCATGGTATATCATTCTAGTACATTAATAGATCTTTAACCGGTAGTTTCACATTATTGGCTTGGTACCGTACCAACTGTTATACAACTAATCCGAGTCAATCATTTCTCTTGGCTTCAAATAATCCATTTATTGCTTCAAAACCTTCTATCTCAAATGGCTTCTGGAATACTTAGGCAAGTATGCTATCCTAAAATATTGATCAAATTTGTTAATAGACTTATCCGCCTGAACCGGTATTGGCTTGGTTTACCCTAGTTTAAGTTGAAATCCTTAATTACTTAGTGAAATATTAATCAAACATTTAAATGAAATTGCGACAACTTTACAAATAGTACTACGAGGCTAAAATTTACCTTTGCATCTATTTTGTTCTAGTTATAGTGCTAACTGGTATATGTTAATCGATGACCCATTAGTTATATAATACATATATGCAACGTTGTAATTTTGAATGCTTCCTGTTATTTCCATGCGAAATAGACTGAATAAATGCGTTTAGAGTGCAGAACGTTTGAATTATAAATGATTAATTTTTTTTTTTTTTTTCAGGTAAGTTTTTTGTGCTACTCAACTTTACAGGAAACGTGGTAATGTATACTAATTAAAAAATATATATTATTCCGCTTCGAAGAGTAACATACTTACGTAGTTTTATAGAAGTAAATACTTCACTTCAATCTTTAGATTGTATATTAATTAATTGTAAAGTCGCAGATTGTCAAATATTAGTCATTCCTAACGTTGTAAACCTCCTTCCATGTAGGTACTCGAATCTTTTATTCCGTAATCTAACTACATACTACACACTACTACATTTTTTAAATTCGTATATATATAAAACATGAGGATTTATATAAATACATATGTGTACACTGCACAATCTACATAGAGACTTTTACTATACAAAAATTATCCTCATAAACAAGATATTGATGTATTATATTACAGTGTTTTTGTCTTTAGCTATAGAGTCTCGAAACATTGTTCTAAATCAAGCAATTCTTTCTAAAACTTCTGATTGCTCCCTCGAAACTTACCCATCAAACCTATAAAATTGGGTGCGCTAAATTGTGTGACAAATAATATTAGACATGTGATATTAATTATTATTATTATTATTATTAGTGATGTGTTAAGTGATGGCCTTCAATTTATTCCAATGTTGTATAGAAATTATTTGAGGTAAAATTCTCAAAAACTCGAAAATTTTCACCTCCAAGTAAATTTCTAAGAAATTAATTAAAATTCTAAGAAATCTTTTATTAACTAACACGCCGGCGTGTCCGCGGTCGTGGGGGGAATATACAATAAATACTAGAGTTATATAGTCAGGGGAACTATATTATGTTTCTGTTACTCGTTCTTTTAGGGACTGAAGAAAACTGTTTACATTTCTTTCAAACGTATTATAGAGTTTTGATTTGTAGTCAAAGAATATATGTATTTTTGGTTATATATGTATTTTTGGTTTACTGTAAGCCCATAACTTTTTAAATGTGCCTTATATTTTTTACCGAAATGACAAATTTCACTAATTGCTCGTAATCAGCTGTTCAACTCAATTGGAGCGTATTTTAAGTAATAACGTGTTAAATACATTTCAAAAATCATGTTCTTATCAATTCGCTTTTGGTCTTAATCGTTTTTTGTCGCTAATTTCAAGAAATTATCAATAATAATTTATTCTTTAGTTTCCACGCCATTTTACTTCACAGTATTATCTGTGGAATTAATATACTTACTTACGTAAAGTTCATTGAACTTGTGATGAAAAACATTTGATAAAATTAATTTGACTGCTATAATCATCTCTGGATTAAGTACAATATATTACATTACATCGTTATAACATTATTGTAAAAAAATATTGTAAAATTTAACTCAATCAAAACTTAATTATAAAAAAAGGCTTGTAAAAACAGGCGTTACATGTAATTCCAAAGTACATATTATATTTATTATGCGAGTGACCTTGGGGAAAACTTGAAAATTACTGCTGCTTTTATATGTATATACAAGCATATAAGAACACCTTTAAGTATTTTGTAAAAGAGTATAATATATGTAATGAAATATTTTCGTTTCATAATTACTCATTTTTAATAAAATACTAGTTGTAGTTATATATATTCAATTAATAATTATCTCAGATGTTATAATAAAGATATATATATATATATATATATATATATATATATATATATATATATATATTATAATTTTATTAAATATAAATTGTTCTTTAGGATAGCCAAAATCATTCAAGGTTAAATTCACCATAAAAAATTAAAAACATCCACAGCTTTAGATCGCTTATTAACATAAAATGAATATACATATAGGTAGATATAGTATTATTTTATGCACGGAGGATATCATTATTTGAATATATAATAGGATAATACGAAGAAAAACTATACTATTTTACCAGAAAATATACCTGCATTAAAAATCTGATGAAATAATAATTTTTAGCCACATTACAATTGTATAAAGCTTGTACAAACTAAATTTTGCAAGATCTAAGAAAAAATAACTTAAAAATTAGTAAAACTTTATGCTTTAGTGTATATGAGAGGTATTATATGGTCGTAATGAAAATTTAGATGACTGCCAACATAATTTTGCACCTGGACTAATGGAACACAGGGGAGTAAAAACGTGGACGTTCTTTATTTTCAGTACGTGACGTTCGCTGTTTGAAATGGATAACATAAACTGGCTACTAGGTACAGTGTGCACAGCATTGCATTTCTTTTCAGTCCTTGTAAATATTTAAATTAAGTATAGAAATATATATCTATAAAGCATTTTTACACTGCTTATTTTATTAGGATTAAAAGAACTGTCTGTCAAAGATGTAAACAATCTATATATGTATTTTTTCTTATTTCTTGGTGAATCTATTATTTATTACCTTTGTACGTTTGGGGCATTATCTTTGCGTATTTGTGTAGGTAATATATAATATTTATGCACTAAAATATAAATTACACAAATCCCAAACGAATAATTCGTTTTCGACAAGCATTAAGCTAAAATACGATATTACAAACAAAATGAAATATTACTGTAATTGTCCACTTATTTTATACTTTACAAGTAGGTATGCCATTTATTGTCTTTCGGCCATTATCAGCCGGTTTTGGAGACACTGCTTAAGTCCAGCCACCTGAAATGTTGAATGTTTGCGTTTATAAAATTGATAGACTGTAACTAAACCGACCTCTGTAAGCTTTCAACACTGTAATAAATATACGGATTTAGGTCTTGTTTAATCTAAATATAATATATAATACGTATGTATGTATGTATGTCTAATCTCTTAGTTTGTTTAATAATGCTTATCGGGAAATAAAAAATTCTTTTTTTTTAATTTCTTCTATTTCTGAAGTTATAACTACATATTTTGTAATTAAAAATTCTTAAAAGTATAATATTTTTTGATAAATCATATCAATTTATTCACAAATCATTTTTAATTTTATTTCACTTTAATACACATTTTTTCATTTACACACATTTGTATTTTAATATTTCTAAGCAAAACTTTAAAAGGAAGGTGAAAGTGGTCGCTGGTACGATGATACAACTAGCGTAATAGGTCATTGAATTATGTTAGACCTAGATGCGAGCTAGATTCCTCTGAAGTACAGCTTGAGCTACTAATCTATAATTAGCTTAGCTTTAAATATAGGTTAAGTTAACATTCAAATTGACAAAAATAATTATAAAGTATTAATACATTATTTAATACTGAATTCAATGGTTTTTTATATAACTTTCATTTCATGTTATTGTATATCATATTGGTATGTTTTATTTCGAAATTATTTCGAAACTATTCGGCAAATGGAAATGATTTTCATTTGAATTTAATTGGATAGAAGGTTCATGGCATAAATTATATAAAATCCATACCTTATGAAATGCGTTATATTTTTTTATAATAATTCGGCAACAATTATATCTTGTATAGCCTTGAATTTATTCTTACAGACGAAGCCATTTTTATTTAACACTACATCATACGGATATAAAAGATTATAATAATAAGAAATGAAATGTAAATACTTCGTATTTATGCTTATAATTATAAAAAAAACACGTTTCCTTATTATCTTTTTTATTTATTTACGTTTTACACACATTTGATATATCTTCTTCAGTTCGTTGCTCAATTTAATTTTCAGTTTTTGCTATAGCAAAAGAACCACAAAAAACGTCACACAAAAACACACGGAAACGTCAATGTATGAATAGATAAGTTATAATCCAGTTGAAAATGGAACGAGATTAGGTTATTTTAGGTTTTGATATTAGCTACCTACATCTGCTTGGTAATTTATATTCAACTAGCAGTGTCCGCGGCTCCGCCCGCGTTCATATGACCAAAAACTAAATTCTTAGGTTTTACATATTAGTATACTCTTACAGATTTTATATTTTTTTTTCAAAAATGAGATATTTTTCCGCGGTAAAAAGTATCCTATATGTTGACCCGGGTAACCAGGTATAACCATACCAAATTTCATCTAAATCCCTTCAGTGGTTTTTCTGTGATGCGATAACAGACAGACAGACAAAAATTCTAAAAACTATAGATTCGGCCTCTGTATTCATAATAATGTTTATTTCAATAGGATTTTCCAAAAAATATTTAATGTACAGATTCGGCTTAGTTACAATTTTATTATATGTATAGACTACTTTTTCTCGTTCGCGATTCCACTCGCGTGATACGTCAATAAAAGTAGCATTTGTAACTTAAGCCTCAGTAATATTACGATTTCCTATTCATAAAAGGCTTTTTAGAACCGATCAGTAGGTCCAAAGATTATTCTTTACCAAATAGCAAGTACATTTTATTTCTATTATTAATATTTACAGAACATGTATTTAAAATGTTAATATTCACAATATTTTATATCAATCTTTAACTACCAGTGCCTATGCTAATGATGCATTAACATACGCTATTGTTGTAAAGAGAAAGGCAATGGAAAGGTGCAGGCGTCCGGCTATCAACAAATCTGTAAAGGGTACTATCTAAAACAATAAATTACTGGAATCATTTCACAATTAGAGTAAACTAATGTGGAACGTAGATAGTCTTTAAACGCTCTGTTAATAACTCTATACATATTATGCCAACTAAAAGTATTTATAGATACTCTTAGATGCGATGGTCGTGTATAATTTATTAATAAAATTTAAATGAATAATTTTAAATATGAGATACCTTTCTTATTACAACAAATAAGTCCAAGTTTTTTTTTCAGATTTCAATGTGAATTTTAGTAGTGAAAGTGCTTCTAAAATATGGAAAAATATACATATTATTCTATCTAATTAGAAAATATAAGAGCATGAACAATTGAAATGAATTAAATATTAATTCAATTTAATTTTATTTAAAATAATTTAAACAATAAATAAGAAATATCTTGTTAACTTGGCTCTTTACGTCACATGTTGATAGACTAAGCTCAAACCGTATCATATAAATCAATTTGATTCACTGATTACATAGTCAGTTGTATCAACAATCAAGTATGTAAAATACTAGTTAGTAACTTACCCTCCGTTGCTTTACTCTATGACGTTTTGAATCATTACGAGAACTACTCCATGTATTGCGATAAAAGCATATATTACTTAAGGTGATATATTCGCAGATATGTAATATATAGTTTACTGTGCGTATTTTTTTAATACCTATTAGATTAACCGTTTCAGTATCCATGTCTTATTTACCCAATATTCCTACTTATAGTGGGTACGATAATAGAGAGTATGAATAGACGTACATTTCACAAACCGTGTATTCGAAAAATGTTATGACTTTAGCACAAATTGAAATTACATACCCATACAAAACGCTCTTTCGATCAAATTTGGACAGACTTTAATGTTGCTCTTTTATGAAATATGCATACATTATAACGGTTACCAAAAAATATATTTATGTTGCGATTTGATAGTAGGTTTAATATAAGTATTATTATAAAATTCAGGTATCCACGTAAGAATAGCTTATACAATAGCGAATAAAACCAGCTAATAACACCTGGGGTAGCGCCACTCGCAAATATTTGCAGCCGATGTTGCGACACTTTCGTTCACACGATGTAGAACTCTAAAGCAATCATGTAAAATTCATTTTGCAACAATCCTGCAAGATCGACATCTAAAATAAAACAATACCGATCAAAATCAAGTTTTAATCTATTCGTAGTTTGTAACAAATATTTATTGCCATTATATAGAATATTATCGATTAGGTAAAGCAATAATAAATTAATTTAATAGGTAAATACTCGTAGTAGATATGGGAGGATCATTAAATTTTCATTAACCTTGTTACTATTTGCTATTATACCTTTTCTTTATAATATATAAAAAGGCATATTATTAAGGCATGATTAAGGTCAAATAAACTATCCATCCAGGTCGCAACTCGCAGTACTTGCTGCAATGACATGTAGGAATATAATTTCCCATGGCTTACTTCAATCTGTGTACAAACATGCTGTATAATGGAACTTTTAATGAGAAATTAGTAATATAATAATGAATTATTATAATTTACAAACATTTCCAATCTGTTTAAAGATGCTTGCTGAATACGAAGGAAAATTAAAATATGTTTCTAAAACATTAATGATTTAACTTGGTTTAAGATGGAATGAAGAAATTACGACGTATATTTAAAATCACATTACACCATTGGAATGAACGTGGAACACGTAACACTGTACATTATATATTTCATCACAGATCTCAAACATTCTAAACATACATTTGAAAGTAGCAATGTCCGTGATTCGATCAAAATGACAAGGTGTAATTATCGAGTCGGCATGTCGAGATCGGTCAGTAGGGTAATAAACGCTCAATGACCGACTAGCGCATGAGTAGTTGTGCAAACGAGCTTTTATTCACTGCAAGCCTTTGACGGAATCTGTATCTTGTTGTTCTCCCCTTTGTGCTACGTGTAAAATAGTATTTACCTATTATTTATATCATATTATGTACACCTTATTTTTATCCTCTTGGTCAAAGCATTGTAAAACTCTATACATTCATTGCTCACAATACGTTTTTCTTGGCCAGTAATAATATACTAAACTACTTAGGTGATTAGTATGTATATACCATATTTTCCTTATTCCTTCATTTTTATTTATTTATTCGATATTTGCTTCGTTTTCGTGTTTTTTTCGTTCGCATTCGTTCACATGTTTATTTGAATTACAATAATTTGATAAGTAACTGTCGTAACTGTAAAACTAATGGTTACCGAAAACAGTAATAATATAGTTTTGTAATTTAGAATTATTATTTCAATTTACACTAGCAAATTCCAATAAACCTTGTTTAAAAGACAGTACTGTTAAAATAAATATATTAATCATTGTGTGATACTAAATTGTAAATCATAAGTTATCTGTCACGTGCAATAGAACAGTCAACGTTCAGTGGGATGAGAGAGCGGGGGATAAACTCATCACGACATCCTTCCGTAGGGTGCCGCGCGTACGCCTCACGGCTTTGACTCTCATGTCCACGCTCCTATTTATTTACCACTTGCCAAAGGTTAGGTTTGTTTGTTCTTTTAGATATTTTCGCACCAACCTAATTAAATACGCCTCTTTGTTCTCTATATTAGATCAATCAGAGCTGCTTTAGTGGGCTTAGGATGTTGGTAATTAAATGAGAGTAGAACGACGTATTAATAAATGTCTATTTCCTTTTTATGGTAACACCAATTAACAGTTAAAATATTAACATTATCATTGAAAAATATTTATAAGTTACATAATAGTGGATACACATATGTATACACATACAAATATCCATATAAGATATTAATTACACTTGAAGGTTGTTTGCATTAGAAATAACGCATTAAGTGACAATTCTATGAACATAAATATTTGCCTTCATTAAATTTTTGTATCTAATTATTAACTGTAATCGAAAACGCTGTCGTAAATAAATCCTTAATATTCTGGAACTCGTACAAACTGTGCACTTAACTAACTTTTACAATGAAAAACACTTTTTAGGTAAGTGGGTCAGGTGTGGTTGAAGTAGAGCCTTGCAAGCGTCGCTTTAATATTTCATTTTTGAATACAATGTATGCTCGCCTGTGGTGCTTCCTAATTGAAAATGTTTTGTTAGTTCGACTATTCGCACAACATAATAGTGTGGGGATAAATTCTTACTACACAATAACGGTATAGTAGCAAACACCTGTTAAAATTTAAGCAAACATGGAAAGTTAGATTGTACTATGCAGTTTGAGAAGCTAAAACTTGAGAAGCTAAAGCTAAAGCTGTATTTCTTATGTTTAGTTTTAATTGTCCAGAATACTTTAAACATCATTACGGCCTCAAATCAATTAAAATCTCTTATCTTACAAGTCTCAGGCATTATTAAAGAGAATTATTTGGGCGGAGAAAATAAATTAACTAAGGTACATTAGCAAGCACATTGAGAATAGAGTATATAGAACATATGAATTCAAAGAAACCCAATTACGTTGATTTACAGCTACTATAAGGTACTAGTGCCGAATAGAGCTCGTGTCGAGTTCTTATTTTAACGAGCCACTAAAAACATAAATCTAGATACAGACAGAGCCATTACCGGCAACTTCTGACCACAGGTTGTTAAATCTGATGACTAAGGTATAGAAACTGTGGTAAATGACAGCTGTTTGACCAAAGTTACTTATTAAGTACTAATACGATTCGTTTGTCATGTGAACTGCATTCTAACTAACCGGATTCGACAGTGGGCGAACGAGCTTCGAAATGTCTAGTCTCTCTAAATAATCTGAAAGTGACCTTTTTAAAGAATTGTAATATAATATCTAAAATTATGCAGGACAAAATTGTTATAGTAGATGGCTGCGCAGTGCTATGAGGATATATGGTTATTTTTTATATACCTACTACTAAAACATATTACTTAAACTGTCTGTTCAGCCTATTTACCACTTATTTAGTTAATAAAAAAGAAAAACAATTGGTCTAGTAAATATCTTTTATTATTTTCAAAGAAATGTCGGTATCATTTGGAACCCAACCAAACGATCTACCACATTTTGGTATCGCACATAGCAGCCGTTCCAGCGTCAATAATAAGACACAGTTTGGGAAGAAACTGTATAATACAAGCTTGTCCTATTTTCTTTATATGGGAAAAGTATTTCGAAGGTGGCTTATTAGTTTCGGAAACAATAACTGTGGCGGCAGATCGCACTACAGATATTGTATTTCTACGTGATAGCTTACAGTTAGAAGTAGATTCCCAAGTAACTGGTATAGTAAGCGTTTATATTGTATTATAACGCAAAATCTATATTAATATTACAATGTGAAAGTTTGTGAGTATGAGAGTTTGTTACTCTTTCTTGCCAGAACGACTGAACGGATCTGGATGAAATTTGGCACAGAGATAGGTTATAGTCTGGAATAACACATAGGCTACTTTTTATCCCCGAAAAATGCACAGTTCCCGTGGGATAGGTTTGATTTTGTTTTCCGCTAGTTTAATTATAATTTAACTGTACGACAACTACGTTTTAATATAATAATATACCTATAATATTAATTACATAATTTAATAAAAAAATATACTGTAATATATATATATATATATATATATATATATATATATATATATATATATATATATATATATATTTATTTATTAGTTTTGACTACAATCTTCACCACAACTGACATAAAGAACGTGTATGTTCTACTTACATATAAAAGCTATTACTGAATTAAAACAATAAAATTGAACCTTTCAAGTATTGTTCTCAATTTTTACTAGAAAATCGTAAAAATGCTTGCAGCAATAACAGCTAAATGAAATTGAATGAAATAATTGGCGGTTTACACAGGCTACACAGCTCGCTATATTGAGCATCATATAGTCATTCGCACGGACTTACTTTATTAAAAGCAAAGATAAAGTTTTTTGTGTTTACTTTTAAGTCACTTATCTATACATATAATAAAATTGTAAATAAGCCGAATCTGTACATTAAATATTTTTTGGAAAATCTTATTAAAATAGACATTATTTTCGATACAGAGGCCGAATCAATAGTTTTTAGAATTTTTGTCTGTCTGTCTGTCTGTTACCGTATCACGGAAAAACCACTTTAGAGATTTTGATGAAATTTGATATGGTGATAGCTGGTTATCCGGATCAACGTATAGGATACTTTTTACCACAGGAAAATATCTCATTTCTGAGAAAAAATACAAAACCTGCAATGTAAAAGTATACTAATATGTAAAACCTAAGAATTTGGTGTTTGGTCATCTGAACGTGGGCGGAGCCGCGGGCAATGTTAGTGTATAATGACGTCCCCTGTTAATGTTTCACTAACGAGCATGGGCCTCCCCTCCATGTTAGGAAACTTATATTAATAGTCCATCACAATAGCCCACATGCGAGTTGAGGGACTTCACGCCTCTTTCGAAAACTGTCACGCTGCATTTCCATCACATGACAATCTAAAAGGCGTTAAGCCTGGTTTGATACTACATTAGTCGGTTTTCTAAACGTGTTTTCTAAATGTATGTATAAAATAATAATATATTCTTATTAAAAATAATTGCAATCTTTACAAAGTATAAAATAAAGTCTCTTCCGCTGTTCGCTTAGATCTTTTAAACTACTTAAACTACTCAATCGATTTTAATGCAGTTTTCAACAATGTATGTATGTATGTATTCAGCTCTTTTTTAACGTCCCACTGCTGGGCACGGGCCTCCCTTCAATACGAGGGGGATCAGGCCATAGTCCACCACGCTGGCCAAGTGCGGGTTGGCGGACTTCACATGTCTTTTGAAAACTTGCTAAGTTCTCTAAGACATGCAGGTTTCCTCACGATGTTTTCCTTCACCGTTAAGACAAGTGGTAATAATGTTGGAAATGATTCGCACATGAAAATATCAGAAGTGCGAGACCCGGGATTTGAGCTCACTTCACTCGGTTTCCCAAGCGAGCGCGTTACCACTGGACTACCACTGCCTTTATAACAATAGATCAACAATAGATAGCGCGATTTAAGAGGAAGGTTTATATATACATATAATACATGCATCTTATAGTACAGAAAAGCCGAGAAATTCAAAGATTCGTATTTCATACTAACTGTTAAAAAGTATCTAGTTAATAATAAAATGCTTTCAACACATAAAAACGCAAATAATAAATTAAAGTAATTGCTCTCATAATTACTCTGGTCGCAAATTAATATGCCCATTACCTATACATGCGTTTAACGCTTAAAACGTATTGATTTTATACATTGTCCTAAAAAGTTAAGAGATTGATTTATACGGACATTATGTAAATCTGCTAGTCATTGTAAACTCTCACAAATCACACTAATCGAGGGACACATCACGACCCCTGCCGTGTCATTGTGCTTACAATTCGAACTGTTTTCGCTTTTTCACCGACCGGTTTAAGTAAAGAGTAAAGATAAAGCTTTATTGAAAGCATGGATACATTGCATTTACTATTGAAGTATTTTATTACTTGAATTAATTTGACGACACGTATGGCTCAGTTTGTAGTGACCCTACTTGCTATGAGTCGCGGGTTCGAGTCCCGCTGGGGGCATTCATTTGTGTGATGAGCACGAATTTTTTTTTACTTTTTTTTGTTTGTACTCCAGTCATAGGTGTTTATATTTATAATATGTATGTATTTAAAGTTATATATGTGTAGTATATCAACTGTCTGGTATCCATAACACAAGCCTCGCAGGCTTACCATGGAACTATGCTATGTGTTAATGTCAATTATATGTTTAATTAAATATTCAGATTAGTCAACATTCCCACGACACCTACACCACACCACAATCGCTAAACATCTTTCCTACTTTATAGGTATGCAAACGTGTAAAACGAAGAACTGAAGCTATCTATGATTTACTTGACCTATTGAAATGTTTAATTAAAATCTGTTCAGCCAATGCCCAATATTAGATTATGTTCAATTAAGCTGAGTAACACAGATGGACAAAAATTGTAATAATAGCAACTTCAATCAATCAACGGACCTCCCTTATATATCTGGAGCAATCTATGTGTATGTAAATACATACACATAGAGAGGGAAAAGATAATGAGACGACACGTTTGGCTCAGTTTGTAGTGACTCTACTTGCTGTGTCAGCGGTTGCGGGTTCGAGTCCCGCTGGGGGCATTCATTTGTGCGATGTGCACGAATGTCTGTTAAAAATAGTCATGGGTGTTTATATTTATAATATGTATGTATTTAAAGTTACATATGTGTAGTGTATCCATAACACAAGCCTCGTAGATTACCATGGAACTAGATAGTTGTGTTAATGTCCCAACATATTTATTTTATTTATTTATTTTAAATATAGCCAAATTATTTATAGTACAAAGTTTACGTTTCTAAAATATATATTTCCATATTTCTATCTAGTATAATCTAACAACCCTGAACCCTGATCTTTGTAAACATTTTAATAGTTCATTTATATTCAAGTACACGTGTCTTGCCATTATCAGAGATTACTAACAATACCACAAAAGCTTTCAATGTGAGATTATATAAGTATTTAATGGATTCATCGAAAGATAGTAAGTAGATTTAGGCGTATAGCTAATATAAAGAATGCAAAATAATATATCAATTGTGATATAACGTCAGTTTGTACGATACTAGCGACTCACTCCTTTTAGTATGGAATAGAAAACACGCGTTTTCCCAGATATAAGACTAATCTAGATCGATTCTTTGCCCCCGAAAACCCCCACATAATAAATTTCTGCGAAATCTTTAGAGCAGTTTCTGAGATCGCAGGTATATATAAATAAATGTACAAGAATTGCTCGTTTAAAGGTATTACTTATTAGATAGATAAATTATGAAATAAATTCTACACTCCACTATAGTCATGGCATCAATAGGATTCGTACAATGGAGAATAATGAAAGTAAAGATTTTTGAAAACCAAACTCCTAAATACGGGTAATAATGGGTGGATATTTACAGAAACTCAGCAGTTTTATTTTATGTAAATCACAGGAATATTATATTCGGCAATCATATAGTATTAAAGCCAAAGTAATTTTAGATTTTTAACGTCTTTTTAGCGAATTTAAATTTTTCCTAAATTCAAACTTGTTCCAAAAATCAGATACAGTATCAACTAATCTGCTTATTTACTCCCATGCTCCAATAGGAATATACGCTATTGTACGTAGATATAGAAATGTTTGTAGAGACGAAGTCATGCTGTCAAGATCTCTGATAACTTTCTATGCCGCAAATCCCCTGGTGGCGATTTTGAGATTATGGGTACCGGGTTCCCTGTTGTTCAGTATTATGCAATACGAGTTTCAAGGAAGTACTGTGAAATATAACTTCGTGTTCTGAATTCTCACAAGGCTTTCTTAACCAAAAGAAATAGTATATTATATGTTTATAATAATTTTGCTGCTCTCTATTTTTATTTTATCCTAGTTTTAGTGTTTTCTAAAGAAAATGTCCATGCAAGAATTATAGCATTGAACTGTCAATTGTATGTACTTTTTTGACGACACGTTTGGCTCAGTTTGTAGTGTCCCTACTTGCCATGCCAGCCGTCGCGGATTCGAGTCCCGCTGGGAGATTCATTTGTGTGATAAGCTTGAATGTTTGTACTCCAGTCACGGGTATTTATATTTGTAACTAGCACTGCCCGCGTTCAAATGACATGTTACATAATGTTTACATCAATTACATGTTAGTTATACTCTTACAACGAAGTTTTTGTATATTTTCTCAGAAATGAGATATTTTTCCGCGGTAAAAAGTATCCTATATGTTGACCCGGCTAATCAGCTATCACCATACCAAATTTCATCAAAATCCCTTCAGTGGTTTTTCTGTGATGCGGTAACAGACAGACAAAAATCCTAAAAACTGTAGATTCGGCCTCTGTATCGATAATAATTTCTATTTCAATAAGATTTTCCAAAAAATATTTAATGTACAGATTCGACTTAGTTAGAATTTTATTATATGTATAGATATGTATGTATTTAAAGTTATTAAAATTATGTGTAGTGTATCAACTTACTCTGGAACCCCCGTAGCTTACCATGAAACAAGATAGTGCTGTGTGTCAATATCCCAACATATTAATTATAACATTACTTATTAACAAACCTTATTTCCCACGGCAATTTCTTTTTCCACATACAGTTGTTTATTTTACTAAATAAAAATATATTTAAGATGATATTTTTTTGGTTTTAGGCACGTTTTAATTTTTTTGAGCGGAACCCTAATTCTTTTTCTAAAATAAAAGTAGCCTATGTTATTCCCTATAACATCAGCTATCTTCCAATGAAAGGCCCGTCCAGCCGTTTTATAGATTATCGGGATCAAACAGACAGACAGACACACAAAAATTAAAAAAGAATATGTTTTTCTTATAAGTACCGTATATAATTTTATATGCATTTAGTAAAACGCTGTTATTTTGACATTACAAACGGACACTTCAATTTTATTTATCTGTATAGATTAAAATATGTAGCTTCTGAATTTTTGAATTCTGAATAAGTTCTTAATATGCCAAGTTAAACATCTAATGAAAACTTTAAAAATAATGCTTCATAAACATTTTACATACATACGTATTATAGTCGGTGCGGTTACGTATCTTGATCAGTCATTTACAGGTCATTAGATATATTGGGTGAGTCTCAATTTGTAAGTCTCAAGTTGCCAGAGTTATGTCAATTTTGATCGTGAAATTGGTGACTAAACTATGTAGGTGAGGTAAATTGTCATGTTTTAAAGCAATAAAGTAGTCCCCGTAGATTAAGATATATTTGACTTTAATTTGGCTACAGTTGCTAAGCGAAAGGTTCAAATTTTTAATAGGTCCTCCATTAAATGCTTGTATAAAATGAAATTTATCTATATTCAATGAGACTTTTAAAAGAACTTGTAAATAGTCAATATTATTTAAAGCAAGATAACTTGGTAAATATTTTGATTAAAAATAGGTAGAAGTGTCTATACTAAATAAAGCTCTTCCATTTTAGTAATTAGTTTTTAATAATCAGTCTGTAGGCGCAGCGGGCGGGTAGAGCCTCCTGTCACAGGATTCTAATTTAGCCGTGTCTACGAGTAGCACATACTCGTCGTTGTTCAAAGTGTCACGCATGTCTGGCACGCGTCAGGAGGACGTACTCAAAAGGTCATTTAGTCTGTACTATCTTTCATCATGATATCATGGACAAAATTCACTTTCTTTCACACGAAATATGGTAATAATATTATAATCGCCTTAAAAGATATCTATTTGATATTTTATGAACAATAAATATATTAAAAAATTAAAGTTGAATAAAATAATTACTTTAATAGATTCATGGCTATAATTTGTACTGTTATATCGTAAATGTTTAATTGGCAATTTTTCATCAGTTAATCGGACACGTAAAAAACCCCTATTCAAAGACAATTCAAATATAATTTGTAAATTCAATATAGCGTCAATTTAAAATTTTCATGTGAATAGCGTACAAAACGTCTGACCACGTCGCACTGACTCGCAGCTCATAAGATTAACGATGCACATTACACATGCTTTGCGAAACATGAATACGAATGTTGCTCTCGATAAATTGCTTGAGAGCTAATGTGATAGTGAATGTTGTAAAATAACTATGGTTTCTGAAGTTAATCTATATACATATGTGTAAAATTCAAATCTTTTAATGTAATATAGGGTATATTATTATATTCTTAGCTTTCCCTGGGTGATATAACGTCACGCTAAGTACTCGTTAGTAAAATAATATTGTGTCTATTATATCGTACATTATAGACTTTTTTACTTTATCGATTATATATCACAGAATAGATATTAGAGAAAATGAAGATTCCATTGGAAAAACAAAAGTATCTAAAAAATATCATTTAGCAATTCATTATTGTTTATAAAGCCACATAAAAAACCATCATAAAAAAATATGGAAGCATAAAAAATTCAAAGGTCAGTTTATTGAAGCTTTCGCGCAGATAAAATGTTACGGCTTAAATTTTACGTACCGCCCATTGCGGCCACTTAGAAGCCCATTTCCAGAAGTAACAACTGTTCGCGAGCAATAATTTTGCAATTTGAGCTTTATTTGTATTATAGTAACATGGACATAGAAATACTTTCGTTTTGATCGACATCTCTTGGGGATGTTTATTCGTTTATTGCTGGATGCCGTCTGTCCAGTTCTATGTAGAAGCCCTCGGGAAACAGTTTCACATGAAATTTTGAAAAGCTTATAAAAGCCAGCGTATAAAGCATGAAAAATATCTGATGATTTAAAATATAAAAGCTAACAGATTTCAGAAATAGAGGTGCAATTATCACAATAACTTTGCTGTTTGGGTTTCCATTAGTTTTTAGATGGAGAAATCATTTATGTAGTAAAATATTATTTCAAACGTATTTTGGTATATTTAAAACAGACAGTTTTTGAAATAAATCTAGAGGCCACGATATAAAAACTGTTCTAGTTTCAAATATTATCACACAGTATTTAGTAAACTTATACAGTCCTACTAATATTATAAATGCGAAAGTTTTTAAAGGATCTGGATGTATACATGTATGGATGTTTGTTAATCTTTCACGCAAAAACTACTGAATGAATTTTAATGAAACTTTACAATAATATAGCTTATACATTAGAGTAACATATACGCTTCTTTTATCTCAAAATTTACGGTTCCCGCGGAACAGATTTTTTTTTTATTTTTTCTTAGTATATCTTCGCTAGTATATACCTAATACATTCATTCTTTAGCAATATAATATTAAGTCCAAATAACTTTTGCAAGCACTTTTGAATCGTCAACTAAATTTAAACTTGTGATAAATTAAAAATTTAAAAAACTCCAATCATCGAAGACTGATTTTTATCAAACATAGCTAAGAACTCTCCCGACTAATTTGCCTTTCAAAAAAAAACTAAATCAAAATCGGTTTATCCGTTCGGGAGCTATGCGGGTGGATGCCACAGACCGACACACACACACACACACACACGCAGACGCACACGCACACACACACGCACACACACACACACACACACACACACACACACACACGCGCGCGCGCGCGCGCGCGCGCGCGTGCGTTTAAAAAACCGCATAGTTGGCCCCTAAGGAAGCTGCCACAGACTCAGAATGCAGTTCTGCTGAGAAAACAGCGAGGAATTCACCAGTTACACCTCTAAATGTCGAGTTACATTATTTTTAACATACCATAATGGCCGCATAAGAGTCAATTTATCTTAATTCCATACATTTTCATCTACAAAAAGTAAGTGTAAAATGCGTTACTTAGTAATACATTTTTAATTTAAGCATTAAAATGGCAAAAAGGTAAATCTTGAGCAGTTGGTGGAATTTTATTATCGTATATTTTAAACAAACTATTTTATTTAACATTTACATATGTACCTATATATTACAAGCTATTTAATAGAATAAAAAAGTTGAAGTAGATCATTTCTTTTGATGTTAGCTTCAAGCTCCTGTAAAGCCTTTTTAAATGCATATGGTTTCAAACTCGTTCAGCCATTTCCATTGTCCCGACCCACATTAGTTGTGCGTTCGTACTTGAAAGGATCGTATTCACCCTTATAGTAAAGAGTAAACTCTTTAGTGGTGGTACAAACAAGATTTTAATTTTTAAATTTGTTAAATGTAAAAGGCAGACAATATGATACTGAGTAAAACGCTGGAGACTTAAAATTTGATTTTCTCGTGAGATTATGTTTATGTAGCATCCGTTATACGTTTCATTTATTATTTAATTTTCTGGGAGGTCTATGTGTAGCAGTGGATGACTTTCGATTAAGACTACCATTTAATGTCGCTTACTTGTGAACTTAATGATACCTAATGAAATAATAAAAGACTTGAAAAACAGATATTACTTATATTGCCATAACTGCGTCATATTACGAGTATCCCGATAGATTATCACAGTGATTCACACACATTGCATTGCACAAAACGTTAGAAAGTCTTAGCAGATCTTGAAAGTGCCTCCTATACAAGTTACTTATAAAATTGAAAAAACCGGTCACAGACTCGGCTTTTTGTTTATTTCCGTGTAAAATTTAATCGAAGCCCTATTATCTGTACGTTTTTAGAATTCAGGCTTAGTAACTTTTGAGAATCGGGTGGGAGGGGGAAAGCGGCGATTGAATACCAATTTTCTGTACATTTTCTTTAACAAGCTCTTTAATAGAACTTCTTTTTAATTTCAGGTTTGACTTCCAAATGTAATGGCGAAATTAGAATTCTTTTGTTTATGCTATACGTCCCTTATTAGTTTACCTGTATTTCTACATGTATATAATATATAATACCTATGTATAAAATGGTGGGTAAATTTCAACTTTTTTATATATACATTATATATGATAAGACTTCGTGAATGTACTACGATGATATATATGCACTATCTGTAAAGTGCGTAATCGAAATAGGTTCATTACTACAAACTTGATATTTGAGATTGATAAAAAATTGAACATTATGATAAAACATTTCTTAGGCATTATTAATTTTATTTTTTTAGTATTTCTATTTTGATTATATATTGATTTGATATATATTATATATTATATATTTGATTATATATTCTATTCTAGAATACTTCTACTATCTATAATTATTTGACTACTTAAACCCTTTACGAGTGGTAATAAATTTACACTATTTTATGATTACTGGCAATAATTTATCATTAATACTAAAATACTGCGTAATCGTAACTACTTATTACTCTATTATCTTTATAACTAATAATAATCAAAAGCGCCGCTATTTTAAAGGCGGACCAGTTAATATATCAGTCCCAAAAGGCATAATGAAAAACCAGTAGTTTCGCAAGACGCCCACAGCGTTGCTCAATGCAAGTCGATATCTCCATTGTAATGTGACCTAAGGCCTGCTCTTTTTGCTACTTGATTCATAGTTAAAAAAGTGGGTTAGGCTATAACGGGTCACTATTACTATAAAATAGTCTTTTTACATGTTATTTTACATATATATTTTTATTTGGTTCGCAAAGTATGGCGTGCTATTGAAAGAACTTACAAATAGATAGAAATTCTTTAGGCTTTAGTTTTAGCTTTCATTCGATCTCAAAAATATTGAAAACATAGGTATGTATTATTTCAGAAATATTTTATGTATAGCATTGACCTCAATAATAATAATCTATACATATACCTAATAAAATTCTAACTAAGCCGAATCTGTACATTAAATATATTTTGGAAAATCTTATTGAAATAGACTTTATTATCGATACAGAGGCCGAATCTATAGATTTTAGAATGTTTGTCCGTCTGTCTGTCTGTGTATCTGTCTGTCTGTCTGTCTGTTACCGCATCACGGGAAAACCACTGGATAGATTTTGATGAAATTTGATATGATGAAAGCTGGTTATCCGGGTCAACATATAGGATACTTTTTGCTGCGGGAAAATATCTCATCACCTGAGCGGAGCGAGGGTGAGTCGCTAGTAAATAATATATGGCCGGAAAACGGAACAACGTACAAATAACTATTAATTGCTTTAAATTGAACAGCTCTCATTTTTGTAATAGAACTTCGCGTACAGCAATACGTTATAAGCTTTTATAGTCTATTAGCTACGCGCTCACTGGGAAATCAAGTGATGCGGGTTCATACCAGGGTCTCGTACATCTGACAATTTCATGTAATCAAATATGATAAAATGGTTATCGACTTAGAAATGATACTAATACGGTAAAGATTTTTTTTGTGGAAACCTGTTTATCTAAGAGAGCCTAACTGGTTATTGAAGGACTCGGCAAAGTCCGCCAACCCCTATTTGTCTAGTCTGGTAGCGTATGATCTGTTCCCTTCGCATTGAATTTAAGCCTGTCCCCAGCCATAGGATGTTAAAAACTAACAGGTATTTTCGATTTATCATTCATCATCATTATAAAAGATAAGCTTCGAGCGGCTTCATCCAATAAAATTCATATTAAATAACTTCAAATTTGTTTTAGCCTATTTGGACTTAGGACGCATATTCGATTTTCATACAGGGAAAAGGTTTATATTGATATATAAATATTGATCTGATTACGAGTAGGCTTTTAGTGTAACCGCAAGTATACCTACCAGGTGCGATAAATTTTCTATGCCATAATAAACAGCACCTAGAAACACAGTAACTGTATGTACCTATATATTACTAGCGGCTTCAATAGATACATTTTAATGGTTGGTATGGAATAAATAGATTATATATTATATTACTGCTTCGCTCCAATCATTAGTAGCAATGAAATTACAATAATATTTTATATAGATTGTTCGAGCGCCTGATGATTTTTTAAAGCAACGTATGTTAAACTACTCACAGTTAACTTTAACTTTTATTATTTTTTGTTGTACCGTGTGGGTCATTCGTAAATGAATATACTTCTCATCAAGTTGTCCTGGTACGCGGTTTTATTTTTTCCTCCGTGTCCTGTTAAGTCCCGTACATGGTCCTTTATCGAGCGGATAGTGCTTATATGGATATTAATAAAAGTAATTGAAGATTATATATCCAAATCAGCGATTGTTAACGACGGAAATAATTAATTAACATGGACATAGAATTGGCCGGTACTGAGAAGTAATGGAAAGATCGAGTACACATTATTTTCAACGGTGTTAAGTTTTATTAGTATAATATCATCACCCAACACTCAAACAGGTTGTATTTAATTTTATAATAAGTTTATATAAAAGGTTAGTACATTTTTCCCTGTGTTAACTTTTATTATAACTCATGCGTAGGTACTCGTATGTGTTAGAAATAATTTGTTAGTTAGTGTTAGATATTATTACAAGTTAGTAATTATATTGTAAATTAATTTAATTAACCCGTAGTGTACTTAAAGTTATCATTTGTTAAAGTTACATACTTATATTTCTGTTTTAAAAATAATTATTAAAAAAAAATAAGGACAAAATAAAATAATAGTTTGTCATCATAGATTTGTTAATTGTATTTACATATGAACATAATAAATTGCCTATTTGTATTATTATATACAAATTAAAATAAATTGTTAACTTATTACATAGCACGTAGGTACCTCAAAGTTTTGTATAGTTAAGTATTTTATTACTTTATAAACTTGAAATTGTTATTATATACATTCCAGGTTGACATCACACGTTTCCCAGTATGTCCGAGGAAAGGGAGTTGATAAAGAAACGAGGAAGTTTTAAGGGTCGCTTAACTGCATTTATTAATTATCTTGATGCATTAAGTGACAACAAATTAAATAGTTGTGATGTTACCGAGTTACAATTGCGCATGAGCAAGATCGAATCTTTATATGAACAATACGATGAGGTACAGTTGCGTTTAGAATGTGTGGTTGATGATATAAAAATACAGTTGTCTGAGCGTTCTGAATTCGAGTCATTATATTATAAAACCTTATCTAGGTCTCAGGAATTATTAAAATTATATAATAAAGATAATGAATCGATTGCTAGTTCAAAAAGTTCTCATGCCACAATTCATAAGCCTATTAAGTTACCTACTATACAGTTAACAAAATTTAGCGGTTCATATAGTAACTGGTTGGAGTTTCGTGACACCTTTACTAGTCTCATCCATAATAACGACGAGATTGACGATATAAATAAATTTCATTATTTGCGTGCTTCCCTGGAAGGATCTGCTGCTGCTGTAATTCATTCGATTGAATTCTCTGCCAATAACTACACTGTGGCTTGGGATTTAATATGCGATCGTTTTAATAATAAAAGGTTATTAGTGCAAAATCATGTATCAGCGTTATTTAACATTGAAGTTATCACTAAAGAGTCTTCTATAGCGTTAAAAGGTTTGATAGATCAATTAAATAAAAACTTGCGATCACTGGAATCCTTAGGCGAGCCTGTCAAACAATGGGACACCTTATTAATATATTTGGTTACTCGCAAGTTAGATCATAAATCTTATCGCGAATGGGAGGAGTTTAAAGGGCACATAGACAAAGATAGTAAGATTACTTTCGATGTCTTCCTTCAATTCATTCGCACACGCGCTGATTTAATTGAAACTTTGGAATTATCACGAAATAATGTTATTGTTACTAAATCACATTCTAAGGTAAAATCTATGGTAACGACACAAAGTTCTGGTAGTTTAAGCACTGAGTCTGTCACTAAACCTTGTCCAAATTGTAAAGGTGACCACAGTTTAAGCGGCTGTTCACATTTCCTTTCATTAAGTAATGAAGCTCGTTTTAAATTACTGCCTAATTATAAAGTGTGCTACAACTGTTTTCGTACGGGCCATTTTGCAAATACTTGTAGGAAACCAGGTTGCAAATTATGCAAGCGAAAGCATAACACATTAATCCATATTTCCGATATTAAAGGTAATCGTAATGACATAATTGATAACATAGCTTTGTCTCCGTCAACGTCCGCTGCGTCTTCGATCGCCGTTAAGACTGGCAGTGGCGCTAGCAACGTAGCTTTGTCTGCGAATATTTCATCTCCCCATAACGTCATTCATAAACAGCGCGATGTGTTACTGTCAACTGCTTTAGTTAAATTATATGATAAAAATAATCATGAGCACATTGCGCGTGCGATACTCGATAGTGGTAGTACATCGAGTTTTATGACGGAGCGACTGTGTAAAAAGCTTAAATTAACCACTAGTCAGATAGATAGGTCGATTCTTGGGATAAATAACGCGACTTCTCGCGTAGGTAACACTTGTCAAGTAAAAATGACGTCACTGAATAACCATTATAAGACAAAGTTATTTTGTTTTGTGTTGCCATTAATAACAAGTAGTATGCCCTGTTATGAATTAGATTTATCTGACATTAATATTCCTTCTCATATTTGTCTAGCTGACCCCACCTTTTACAAGCCCTCAGATATTGATATTTTGATTGGTGCGGATCTCTTTTGGGACTTGTTAGGCTCAGAGAGAATAAAGCTAGGTGCCGAGAGGCCTGTGTTATGTGAAACCAGGTTAGGCTGGATTGTTTCTGGCCCGATTACCTATAAGTTTGGTAAATCATTATCAAATAAAATTAGTTGTAATTTTACTCGAACTAATTCTTGTAACGGTTCTGAATTAGATTTAATTCGTCAAGATTTAACGCGATTTTGGAATCTTGAAGAGATTCAATCACAGTCCTCTGATTATTTACCAGAAGAAAGATTTTGTGAGGATCATTTTATTAAAAATACAACACGCTTAGATGATGGTCGTTTTTGTGTTCGTATCCCGTTAAAGCAAAATGCTTCTGTTTTAGGTAACTCATTTCATAGGGCTAAAAAATGTTTACTTTCCCTTGAACGCAAATTAAAAACTCAGCCCGATTTTAGCAAATTATATCACGAATTCATGTCTGAATATGAAAAGTTAGGTCATATGTCGGAGAATAAAGAATTAAATTTGAACACAGGTAATTATTTTATACCGCATCATGGAGTAATACGCGAATGTAGTGTCACTACAAAGCTTCGTGTGGTCTTCAATGCAAGTTGCCCTACTTCATCAGGAGTTTCTTTTAATGATTTACAGATGGTAGGTCCTACGGTTCAGGATGATCTTCTCTCTATACTTCTTCGGTTTCGACAGCATAAGTATGTTTTGTCAGCTGATGTTGAAAAGATGTATAGACAGGTCGTAGTTCATCCATCTGATAGGCACTTGCAGCAGGTAGTTTGGCGTGAAAATGTACATGATCCAGTCAAAGTATTTAAATTAAACACGGTCACGTATGGTACGGCTAGCGCTCCATTTCTTGCCACGCGCTGTCTTAAACAGTTAGGTATAGAATGTAAAAATGATAAAATTGCCACCATTATACAGCATGACTTTTACGTTGATGATCTGCTGACAGGTAGTAACGATTTAAATGATGTGATGTTCATCCGTGATGAAGTTACTACTGTACTTGCCTCAGCTTGCATGCCACTTAGAAAGTGGAAATCGAACGAACCTAGATTAATATCTGGATCCTTTCAGTCGCCATTAGATTTAAGCATGGGATCGGTTGAGCCTAATAAATTATTAGGACTTGACTGGTTCGCTCATTCTGATGAACTAGGTTTTTTAATAGGTTCTAAGATACCTGAAGGCAACACTAAACGTGATTTGCTTTCAGCGATTGCTCGCATTTTTGACCCTTTAGGTCTATTATCTCCCTTTGTTGTTTCTATGAAAATGATGTTGCAAAAAATGTGGTTAGATAAACTTTCATGGGATGAACCTTTAACTCAAGAATATATTACAAGCTGGGATGCTCTTGTCAAAGCTTTGCCTCTTTTGAATCAATTTAGAATTCCCCGACTTGTTATAAAAGATTCATATAAGGCGTTAGAATTACATATATTCACGGATGCATCTGAGCGAGCGTATGGTGCGTGCGCTTACGTCCGTTCTATCGATGGTAACAGCAAGTGTATGGTTCGTTTATTAATGGCTAAAAGCCGAGTGGCGCCAATTAAACCTACCACAATTCCTCGGTTAGAATTGTGTGGCGCCGTTGTAGGAGCTCGAATTTATGAAAAGATCATAAATTCACTTCGGGTAAACTTCGACAGAGTTTATTGTTGGACTGACTCGACTATCGTATTGGGATGGTTACAGATGTTGCCTTCTAAGCTTCAACCATTTGTACGCAATCGCGTTGCTGAAGTTTTAGACAAGGCGGGAAGTTGTAACTGGCAGCACGTCCCAACTGATAAAAACCCAGCAGATCTAATATCTCGTGGCGTGGATATTAGTACCTTGCAAGGTTCAGATTTATGGTGGCATGGTCCTGATTTTTTGAATAAAGATCCGTTCAACTATCCTTCGAAACTTAATTTTTTAAATTTCGACACATTGCCCGAAACTCGAGCTCATGTTGCGTTAAGTATTAAAACTGAAAATATACATTCAAAAGACAGTACTTTCATAAATTTCAAACGTTTTTCAAATTATTTACGACTTATTCGTTGCGTAGCATATGTATTGCGTTTTATTAAAATCTGCCGAAAGATCCCTGTAACTAATAACTTTTTATCAGAAAATGAACTACAGGAAGCATTAAATGCTATTATTATAAAATGTCAGGAGGAATCATTTCCAGAGTATAAATTACTTATAAATAAACAAAGTTTACCTGCAAAAAGCCCATTACTTAAGTTTAATGTTTATTTAGACTCTAATAAAATAATGCGTGTCGGTGGACGTTTAGAAAATTCAGATTTCTCTTATAACAAAAAACACCCTATTATTATACAGTCTACTCATATATTCACTAAATTATTATTCCATTATCAACATAAAAAATTGATGCACGCGGGACCGCAATTATTATTGGCCTCGATAAGAGAATCGTATTGGCCCATAGGTGGCCGAAATTTAGCGAAGGCTTGCTATCGTAGCTGTGTGCGCTGTTGTCAGATAAAAGGTAGTGTAGTTACCCCATTAATGGGAAATTTGCCTCAGCAGCGACTTTTTCCGGGTGGTTTTCCTTTTGAAAGTGTTGGCGTAGATTACGCTGGCCCTATAATGTGCGCTAGTCGGCAAGGTCGAGGTTGTAGGCTAGTAAAGGTGTACATCGCGATATTTATTTGCTTCACTACTAAGGCCATCCACTTGGAACTAGTAGGTGGTTTAAGTACTAACAAGTATTTATTGGCTTTATATCGATTCATTTCGCGTAGGGGAAAACCCATCAATATTTTTTCCGACAACGGCACCTCATTCGTAGGCGCGTACCATGAAATTTCAAAATTTCTTAAATTTAATTGCGATTCGTTGAGTGAAAGTTTGGCAAATGATGGCATTAAAATGCATTTTATCCCCGCGTATACTCCTCATTTTGGCGGACTCTGGGAAGCGGGTGTAAAGTCGACGAAGTATCATCTCAAACGAGTGTTGGGAAATTGTAACCTTACCTTCGAAGAACTTAACACCACATTAATCCAAATTGAGGCGATATTGAACTCTCGCCCATTAACGCCAATGTCCCCTGATCCTGCAGACTATACACCTCTGACGCCAGGACATTTCCTTATTGGCCGAACGCTTACTTCACTACCACAGCGTGATTACCGGGACGATTCTGTTCATCATTTAACTCGTTTCCAAAGGATTGAGCAACTTCGCCAGCACTTTTGGGTTCGATGGAGCAAGGAGTTTGTTTCCGAACTACAACAGAGAACCAAATGGCGTTCCTGTAGAGATGAGTTGAAGTTGGGTTCCTTGGTAGTGGTTAAAGAGGATAACCTACCACCTCTTAAGTGGAAATTAGGAAGAATTGTTGCAGTGCATCCAGGACCAGATTCAATTGTTCGTGTGGCTGACATCAAGACGTCTGCTGGAGTAATAAGACGAGCTTTCAATAAAATTTGCCCGTTACCCGTAGCAGAGGCTGATTCTTGTTGAAAGATAATCTTTCAACGTCCGGGGGCATGTTCGAGCGCCTGATGATTTTTTAAAGCAACGTATGTTAAACTACTCACAGTTAACTTTAACTTTTATTATTTTTTGTTGTACCGTGTGGGTCATTCGTAAATGAATATACTTCTCATCAAGTTGTCCTGGTACGCGGTTTTATTTTTTTTCTCCGTGTCCTGTTAAGTCCCGTACATAGATGCCTATATGTTTCGGTATATATGTATACATAGTATAGGTATACATTGCACTTCTATTGGTTATTTAATTTTATTGTAGAAACAAGATGTAAATCTAAAATAGCAAATGTTCAAAACATTAAATAAAAAAAAGCTACGCCTCCAACATATTTTGCAATAATAATGATTTATGAATTAAGTGATCCTTATAAGGTGCGTACCGGTTACTTAAAGTCAAAATCTTATTTGTAATAGCCAATTCGACAGTGTGTTTTTTGTAATAAAAAATAAAATCTTGGCTAAACATAACACCTAATAAATGCCTACCACCTTTTTAAACCGTAAGTTTTTAAAGGACATTCAAATATTATATAAATATTCCAATATCTTTATAAATAAACCCTTTTATGATGAAACAATCACCTCATGCAAAATATGTCTTTGACATGAGCGAAACCAATGAAACTTCAAAGGTTTATTACCCTCAAAGATTCGTTTCCCGAAAATCGATTTTGCCGTGAAAACAGAAAATTCCAGTCATAAAGCGCGCATGGGTAAATAAATAGGTAGGTACATATACATTATACATTCTTATATCATCACAAGTTTGCTATTTGTCCTTTAGCTTTTTTGAATTTTTTGAAATAGTGTCATATATTGATAATTTTGTGCGATAACATTACCTACTTAATGTAAGTACTCGTAGTTACCAATATACCTCAAAAAGTAAAATTTTAAATTATTACTTTCATACGAGTTTATACTTAAGATCCTTGCTGATATTGGTAATATAAATGCGAAAGTGTATTTATTGGTTTGTCCTTCTTTTACTCAATAACGGATCTACATGTTTTTTTTTGTAAAATTAACGATATACATAGTTAATTATGTACCTACTTTACACGCGACATTTTTTTCCATTACGTAAATTGAATTTCGCGGGTTTTTATTACACAGATACAAAAAGTTAAGTATTTACACTATTATTATTATTACTAAACGAGAGCAAAGTCATTTAAACTGATAATATATTGGTATTATTATATTTGTCTAAAGTTCAATCTTTTTCTCGTGAAATGAGGTGTCGTTTCCGATTTCAATTAGTTAAGCTATTAAGATTTGAAAAAGGGCTTACCTTAGCTACAATAACTTGTTAATCCATTTCCATGTTGCTTAAAATGTTTGATAACGTTTCGATCATGTTTATTCACTTCCGAAGAAAACACGTGCATAATATCTATTGGATTGAAAATAAAACATTCTCCATCGACAACCTCATCCGGGATGTTACATTTGAATTCCGTCATTTTGTTGACATAACATTTCCCGAACCCTCAAAACTCGTAATGTAATGATCGATTCACATTCCCATTTCCTTGCGAGAGATTTATTTACACATCACTCAAAGCGTTCGACCGCTGTCTCTTTAAGGCTTCGTCCACAGAAAAAAAAGAAATATATTGAACTAAAATTCTACATAAAAAGCACTATTAATACAAAGATGTTAAAATTAATAATTTTTTTGCAACGCTATTTATTCCTTTAAGACTTAGACTGAAATGATTACTTAGAACTAACTTCAAAATCGAGAACCAAAACTCAAATTAAATCCACGAAAAATCCGAAAAGATAGCTTTATTTATAACGTACTATGACTTTTTAAGTGAACTGATTGCTATTCTAACAAATAAATCTGAAAAGCTAAACCTGACGATAAATATTATTATTATTAAACTTTACATTCCCTTACACATATGATGTTATACATTAGATCATAAAGCTGCACCCTCATATTGAAGCAAAGCTACAAATGCTGGTTTCCTTGACATTTTGTATATGGGCATGATGACTCGTCCAAGTCATTTATTAGCTAAATTTGGTAAATGGGACTAATTAAGTGAGAAACGTAAAATGCTTTACAACGTACTTATTTTGTGATCGACAGAGAAAGAACAAGACTCAAATATGAAGACTTTCAATTCTCGACATTCTTACTTATTATTTGTAAATTGTATAATTAACCAATTTAAAAAAAATGAGGTTATTTTAATTTTAAAAGTAATCATTCTTAAACACATATTCAATGTTCATATAAGACCAATGTGAGCTGGAGCTGTTATTGGATCTGGGGAATGTCCCGTTATTATTTGAGGAGAAATGCCTTTTGTTAAATCCAGATATGGTTTGTAATACTATAGTATCTCCATCATAACTGTAACTGAGTGCCCAAGCATTGAACAGAGATACAGATTTTTATTGATCGATCTGTATCGATCTACCTATTATTGAGCAATTCCTAATAAAATCTACAAATGCCTCAAATTTAAGTATAATAATTATTTGTTAATACGGTTTAACATTTAGTATAGATTTCTCAGAGATGCACTATTTTCTCGCAAAAAATTATTCTAAAAGGCTCTGATTATCAGCTATCATCATATCAAATTTCATCAAAATATTTCTAGTGGTTTTCTAGTAATGCGTTGCCAGGCAGACAGACACACAAAAATTCTAAAAACTATACCTACATAGATTCGGCCTCTGTTTATAGTAATGACTATTTCAATAAGATTTTCCAAAAAATATTCAATGTACTGATTCGACTCAGTTAAAATTGTATTATATTTATAGATAAATATTACTTAATTCAATCTTTGAATGGTTTGAATCATTAAATGTTCAGTAATAATGTTAGCAGTCAATGATTTCGATTCTTGGTTCTTCCTCCATTTATAAAGCTCTTACAAAAACGATATGTAAACATAAGATATGAAAAACATTAATAATAAGGTTATATTATTAAGTATTTACACTTAACAATACATGTAACGATAATTTTAATAATTATTTATATTTTTTACGTACAACTTCACTACATATTATAAAACAAAGTCGCTTCCCGCTGTCTGTCTGTCCCTATGTATGCTTAGATCTTTAAAACTGCGCAACGGATTTTGAAGCGGTTTTTTTAGTAGATGAGTGATTCAAGAGGAACGTTTATACGTATAATACATGCATATTATAGTACAGAAAACCCGAATTACGAAATTAAGATTTGTATTCCATACTAACCGTTAAAACGTACCCGAGTGAAGCGAGGGTGAGTCGTTAGTAGTATATGTAAGAGGCTCATATTTCTTATTTTTTGCAAGCTATTATAGATAGTTTGTTATTTTAGATAATATGAAAAAAAATATTCTGCACTATTAAATAAATAAAAAATAAAATAAAATAGCCTTTATTATTGAGAATATTCCATGTTATGTAGACATTTTATATAGGTATTAGGTACTAGTTCTTAAACATTAAAAAAAAAATAACCGCTACTTATATTAAAATATCTCTTATCTCAGTTTGCCTCTTGGCAAAGGCCTCCTCTAACTCTCTCCATTGGATCCTGTCCCTTGTTACTCTTCTCCATTACGGACCCACTGTCATTTTAATATCATCTTCCCATCTTCGGTGCTGTCTGCCTCTATTTCTTTTTGTGCACTTTTATATAGGTATAAATATAAGCTGTTATTCAATTAATTTACTTGGAAGTTAAATTGCCTACAGCTTCCTTTAATGGACTAGTAATAGACCTTGGGCTTGATAACAACTGGTCTTGTCAATCATTAAGTTACGTCTTATCTCATCTTCACATTTCCGCAGCAACTAGTCTTACAAGTTTAACGCGTTTCCTTTGCCATTTACAAAACATAGAAAAGTTAAAGATATCATTAATACAATACGTCATATCTATACATGTAATTAAAATCTAACTGAGTCGAATCTGTACATTAAATATTTTTTGGAAAATCTTAGGCCGAATCTATAGTTTTTAGATTTTTTGTCTGTCTGTTACCGCATCGACGCACGAGAAAACTACAGAACAGATTTTGATGCAATTTGGTATGACGATAGTTGGACATTCAGGTCAACATATAGCATACTTTTCACTGCGGCAATATATCTCATTTCTGAGAAATCTATACTAAACATCAAAACGTAAGTAGGGACAAACCCGCGGCGAGTCGCTAGTTATAATATAAATTGGAACTAGTTTAATTGAGCTCTGCACAATACCATAAATAACTTACATATCAACATAAACAATCTAAAACACATTTTTAATAAACTTAATTTGCAACTTCATTGAGCCCACAAAATTCATATTAGAAATGGTTACGTAGGGAAATAAACACGCAAAAAGTAGGACACTTTTTGGCTGACTGCCATGTAATTATTCGTCAAAAAAGAATTCTGGCAGAACGCAAGTACGAGATTTAAAAGAATGGCCTAATTAACGAGCGAGCGTATAAATCTCGAAGTATATGCGTTTTCGCGAGCTTTGCAATCAGAGTCAACTGAAATATATGCTTATTATCCCATTGAGGTACCGCGCCCTGATGTATATGTTCGCTTGTTAACAATTTGTTTAGAATATCGGTCAGAGAATGGACCGATACTAGCGAGTCGATCTTGTAACGCTAGTTACTACGTAAACAACATTTAACTGTAATACTGCACAAGTTAAATTATAACTGGAACCTAACTCTTAATAGATACCTATACATAAATTAATACCGAACAACTTTTTTATTTATATTTATAAATTTGCCAGTGACAAAGCTCTTAAGTATTTGTCCTGGCAAAGGACGAAGACTGATTATAATATAAATTATAAACACAAAATTTAAATAAAACAAACTTCTACTAAGTTGCAACAGATTGAAAGTCGTAATTTTCTGTTCAACTTACCTCCATTTTCCTTACATAATTAACGCCACAATAGCTGTCGCTAAATAGACATTAATAAGAATTAATTATATTAACTTTGTTGTTATCGTTATTGTAATCGTTAATCATGTTGTTCTGAACCACACAAAAATACTGCTGTAATATTTTAAATTTTTAATAAAAATAAAGTTTGAACATTGACATTAAAGGTTTAGTCATATTGTGATTTAATTCGAATGTAATTCCAGTGACCCCTTCATTTTATATGTATTATTCCTATAATTTTTACTTTATAGTAACACAGTGCTCTAACATCCAATTGCTCTTATGTGAAATTTTAATATCTAAAAAAATCCTTAGTTAAATAAATTGATTTGTTGCCACTTACCTTAAAGACATAAAGACATACATTTTATTAGTTATAATTTGCTTAGTGTAAAACAATAAAGTTGCGAACAGTTAACGGCTTTTATGGCCTACTCAATTCCAGTATCTACACGCGTCAAGTCGAGTCACGCATGACGCTACATTTTTAAACGATGATTTATGTTCCGCTTTCACTACAAAGATTAGGTACTTATCAATGTTATAAGCACTTGTGAATGAATTCAGAAAATATTTATGAATTCGTCAAATATCTATCAAAAACTAAGTAAATCTTATCGATCGAAATACTTTGGAATTACTACAGCTATCTTAAATATCTTGTAGAACATTTGGTTTTTGATAAAATTATACGAATGTGTTACATTAGTACAATTATTGTCAAGATGTAAGTCAAAGCTGATAAATGTTGTAATATAACCAATTTGTTACATAAACATCTTAGATTGCTCTGATTTCTTTGTCAGTTATACCTTTATACATGGAGTAATGTTAAAGTTTGTGAAATGCGCACACGCACTCTCCGTTGGCTTCGATACGACAGAACCTATCTATCAAACGATCAGTTTAACTTTGAGTACTTACTAGTTGCTCTCTCACATCACTCGACTAACCTAAATAGCTACAACTTATAGACCGTACGATAAGTAATTAATTAAATGACATTACCTATTTATCGAGATATTAGAACAGATTGACGTAATGATTTTTTTATGTTAATAATTTAACGTTTCACATAAATTTTATCTAGCTCAAGCAATCTTATCAGCTAATAGGTTTAGTGTGTTGTTATATTAAATGTAAATAATATCTATCTATACTAATATCATAAAGAGGTAAAGTTCGTGAGTTTGTGACGTTGTAGGGTGTAATCTCTGGCTCTACTGAACCGATTTAGATGAAATTTAGTAAGAAGATAGTTTGAGACCCTGGGAAGGACATAGGATACTTTTTGTCCCGGAGTCGCTAGTATATTAATAAATTCATTACAGTGTACAGTTATAGCTATATTATTTTGTTGTATATAAAAAAATGTTGACCCACCTGGCAAAGTGGTATTCTGCCTCTAAAAGAATGCTTGTATTAACAATACGATGTTTTCTGTTGACCCTATTAAAACAATAAGCTCAACGGGAATCCCAACCAACACACACACAAAAATTGTGAAAAATGAAAAGCGGAATCGCTACGAGAGAAAACTCTACTTATACATAAAGGATATAATAAATTATTTGTTTTATAATTAAATGTAGTATAAGTTGACCTGAATAACATTCTTTTTTTTTCAAGTGCTAATTAATTACTGGTATCGAAGGCCTCGCAGTTAAAGCGCATCCACGTCGTCGTGCTGTCAACTGTGCTCCGGCCGCACATTAATTACTTAACCGTACCCGCTATAAATTGATCGCTTCCCTATTTCCAACAGTCATGTTCAATTCGTTAAACTTGCACGTTTCGTTTTAAATTGAATTTGAACACTTTTATTCTAGCGTTTAACGGTAGCACTAGAAGCTAATAAGATACTAGCTAGTAGCTATAACATATACAAGAACTCCCATTTAAACGTAAGACACACAACATTAATAGTTAAAACATAATCTTAAACTGAGTTTCTATACAGTACTGAAGTATTTTAGTAAGCATCGGCCTTTTCTTATCATATTTGGTAAAATTTCGTTAGCATTCAGAAGACCTAAAGCAGCTTTTAATAATGATAAATAAATAAGCTTTTTGGAAAAGCTTTTTTTATTGTATAATCCCACAAGATCACTTAATATATTATGTTATAATGTAATAATAATCGAAGTAAACATAGTATTTTATCTGTGAAATAATAGGTACAGACTTTCTGAGGAGTTCTGAAATAGGTATACGTATGCATTATGCATAAAAACACGCACTAACTATAATTTTTTTATAATTTTAATGTAACATTCATCGTTTTATTAGGTTCCTACTGATATTATAATCTAATATGGCACGTGTACAAATTATTTCATTATTAGTAAACGAGTCCCAGTAGACGAGAAATCAGTCCACTGACCCATTGACATGAAATGAGTAAGAGTCTATTGTATGCAAACATCGTATCTAATTGTTATCTCGACGTCTTCGCAATACACTCGTAAGTTGCAATATATACTGTTATGGTGCGCCTTCTGTTACAAATATCGATCAATTGTTCAATCTAAAATCACTTCTGTTGAAATACTACGTGTTCATCCAAATACATGGTTTTAGTACTTACTTACTGTTAATATATTTCATAACTTCATGGAAGATTTTAAATGATTAAGTCACTAAATGCAAAGATACCTACTATCTTGCTTAAAGGCAGATCCTATAAAGTCTGTGTGTTAAATTTTTCATATTCCGTGATATATATATTTAATGTGAAAAGAATTTTTCAAATCGGATTAACGTAGTTCCTGAGATTAGCGCGTTTAAACAAATTAACAAACAAACTGCCTCTTTATAATATTAGTAAATTATAATATTTTTTATTTAATACAGATAATTAAAAAAAAATATGTTTAATGTTTATCAATATTTGGACTCACTTAAAACGAAAATACATGCGCTTAAATCCTTTTATTCAAATAAACTGGTTACTCTAATATCCCATACAATAAACAAAATTTAGATAAGGAACATTTAATAGAGTATAAATCAAGTGAATACATATTCGGAAGATCTAATTCACTATCTGGTCAAGCCATCATAAAACATGACGCAGAACGACAAAAACACGAGCAAATGCCAAACATGGAGCATGGTCGGCTTTACCTTAAATAGTCATCGCAAAACGAAGCACTGTTTGTTGAAAACTAATTCTTCTTATTTAAGCCCATGTTTAAATTTTATTTATAAAAACTAGCGTTGCCCGCGGCTCCGCCCGCGTTCAGATGACTCAAAACCAAATGCTTAGGTTTTACATATAAGTATACTATTTACATTGCAGTTTTTGTATTTTTTCTCAAAAATGAGATATTTCCCCGCGGTAAAAAGTATCCTATATGTTGAACCGGATACCCAGCTATCATCATACCAAATTTCATCAAAATTCCTTATTTGGTTTTTCTGTTATGCAGTAACAGACAGACAGACAAAAATTCTAAAAACTATAGATTCGGACTCTGTATCGATAATTATGTCTATTTCAATTAGATTTTCTAAAAAATATTTAATGTACAGATTCGACTTAGTTACAATTTTATTATATGTATAGATTACACGTTGCATTATCCAATAATATGTAGGTTTATTGTGTTAAAAAGTACTCGAACATCTTTTACCTATACAGTTTTAAACACTAAGCCTGTACGTTCTAATATCAAATACAAGTTACTCGTATATTATATACTAACTCTAAATATTTCAGAATCATATTCAGTAATATCAAACTAAGAACAGAAACTACACAACATTATATGTACCTATCGTAAAATTATTGCTTTAAAATATTCTCACTTATCGCCGTAAAAACGATGACGATGTTAAAATAAAACGAGAGCCATAAACATATCCAAATGAAGCGTGTTTCATAAATTTTACCATTTACAGATTTTCGATTATTCCGTATATAAATGCATATTACGTATAGAGTAAATAATATTACCAATGGATGTATGTGGGATGTAAGACTCACGGCTGCGAGTACTCGCCCACCTGAACCACTTCTAGTCAGTGTCTGTTCTACGGCGTATGGCTGCCATTCCTTAAGTTTGAGCGCCCTCTTTATCACCTCAATGCTTCCTACTGTAATAATTCTAGTGAACAGAGTTGTTAGTGCCTCTCCAGTATATCATAGCTGTTAATCTCGCTGTTCGCTCCATTATAAAATAAACATTAACTTTAGACTCGTTCTATGCACGTTATATATTTTAAGTACAGTCATCATGACAGGATTAAATAAAACATTTTTACATAATTGATGGTTCATTTATAAATACTTAAATACAAAAATAGTGGAATCCTAAAGTCCAAGGAAATATATGTATACTAGCATTGCCCGCGGCTGTACCCGTGTTCAGATGACAAAAAACCAAATTCTTAGCTCTTACATATTAGTATACTCTTACGCGGTAAAAAGTGTTGACCCGGATAACCAGCTATCATCATACCAAATTTCATCAAAATCCCTCCAGTGGTTTTTCTGTGATGCGGTAACACATAGATAGACAGACAGACACACAGACAGACAGAAAAAAATTCCAAAAACTATAGATTAAGCCTCTGTATCGATAATAATGTCTATTTCAATAAGATTTTCCAAAAAATATTTAATGTACAGATTCGGCTTAGTTACAATTTTATTATATATATTGTATAGATGTACCTAATTATCCGACGCAGTTAAACATAGATTTATGATTGTTTCAAAACAATTTTGTTTAATCCTCTAGTAACGACTTTCATAATTTGTAACGTTATAGCACTCGTATTAATATTGATTCTAATTAATGCAAAGCGGACACCACGCAATTTAGAATACAAAAACATACTAACATTTATTATTTCTTGTTTACAGCAACGTAAATTATTAACAAAAAAAGTAAATTATTAACTAGAACACCGTTGCTTTATATTATTGTCAGTGATTATCTTAAAATTATGTACGTTGAAACGGCCTAATTAATATCCGCATTATAGGTGAATAAGCTCTTCGAGAGTCATAAATCTTCGACGGCACGGTCATTTATAAGGTTTGCATCGGCTTGACCCGAAGTGCACAATTCGCTAGCAATGTTGCTGCATTGATTACACTGTGTTCTGACGCTCGTCCAGCACCCATCAATCGTTGTATCGTAAATCGATCTTGATTCTCCGTTCGTTAAAATACAGACATGTTCCTCCAATTATTCATTAGTCAAATTTATTATAGTAGTGAATTTTGATTCGTTTGTTCTGTAACTATTTGGATTTCTTTTTTATCCAATTTGCATCATTAATTTTAACTTTTAATAAATTGCATCATTCAAATAACCATAGTTTTTTTGTCTGACCGTAGGTTTAATGCAAACAATAGCCATTTCAGGTGTTACGCCCGAGAGTGTACTTTTAATTGGTAACCGATTACCTAAAAGATTAATGGTGGAAAACGCTTGCTTTGTGGTGTGTTAATACTTGTAAACTATAATCTAGATTAATCGTTCGCTGACATAACCCTTTCGAGGGAAAATATTATTTTACATTATAACACGTAACAAAACGTTTGAGTTAAGATATTTATACAGTAAAATAAAATTGAACTGTTTGTTTGTAATGACGAAATAAAAGCTATTTTATTAGTAAAAGGGCATATACGCATTTAGATGTATATGAATTTATATACGGTACTTATTAGAAAAATACAATTTTGTTCCGGCTAATCTCCGAAACGGCTGGACTGATTTTGACGGCACTTTCACTAGCAAATAGCTGATGTTATAAGGAGCAACTTTGGCTGCTTTTATTTTAGAAAAAAAATTAGAGAGTGAGTTGCTAGTAACAAATATATTGAATAAGCATTTATAGGCATATTTAAATCAAAAACTATGTATCTAGTAAATATTCGTAAACATTTTTTTTTTTTATTTTCAGGAATTGAAAGAAAGCTTCAACTATGGGTTGTTCTGTCCACCGGTCAATGGCAAGGCCGGCAAGTTTCTGGACGAAGAGCGTCGCCTCGGAGACTATCCTTTTAATGGACCCGTTGGATATCTTGAGGTAAAAATAAAAATCGATTTATAATAAGTTTTTAGTATTAACATTATAATTTAGAAAATATTTATTTGGTTCATATTTTTTGCATTGAAATATTGAGTTTACTCATCGGAGAGTGACAGCTCGAATGGATAATAGTTTAAAAATTATTTGCCTCTTCTATACTAATATTATAAAGAGGTAATGCTTGTGAGTTTGTGAGGTTGTAGGAGGTAATATCTAGATCTACTGAACCGATTTAGATGAAATATGCTAAGAATATATTTTGAGACCCTGGGAACGACATAGGATACTTTTTATCCCGGAAATCATCCCTTGGGGGTGAAAATGGTGAAAAAAATTTGTATTAGGAAGCAAGCTAGAGACGAACCCGAGCGAAGCGATGGTGAGTCGCATAATTTCCAAGGTATTTTGTTTTAGTGCCCAATACAATGCATACCTTTAAAGGAGGCACTATAATAAATTTAAACAAAGATTACTTGTCTGCTCGCGTGTAAATCATAAACTTTACGCTCATTTAAATTTCTAATGCTATTAATTATAAAAGATTAGTCAGTGTACCGAAGTAACAAAAACATTTATGATCTGCGACGACGACTAATTTTATTTTCAGAACCTTTTTTTAACCGAAATCCAAAAAGGAGGAGGTTCTCAATTCATCGAAATCTTTTTTTTATGTATGTTCACCGATTACTCAAAGACACCTGAACTGATTTGGAATTTTTTTTTGTTTCAAAGGGTATACTTCCCAGGTGGTCCCATATCGAAATCGGTCGAGCGGTTTTTAAAAATTCAACAATAAATTATTTTTTAAATAAATTGTTTAATCGAATATGTTATTAAAAAACGTTATTCTTACAAATTACCTGCTTATTATATTCCGTCTACACTAAAAATGGAAAAATAAAAACTTAAAAAACCGACTTCCAGGCACTAAAATGTAAAAATAACTAAACGGGCATTTCATTTAGAATAGATCTACGAAAGATCGGTGCCAACGAAGCAAAGCAAATATAATATATTTCGATACTAAAATACGTATTTACCCATTAGATATTCCTATCTTAAAATATTGTTGGTTGACACCGACTTTGAAAATATCTGATTAGGTATCTATTCTAAATGAAAATCCCCGTTTAGTTATTTTTTACATTTTAGTGCCTGGGAGTAGTTTTTCTGTTAAGTTTTTATTTATTGGTATACTTAAAGTACATAAGATGTCATTATATTTTTTTTCTAATAAAAAACGCAAAAACCACATCAACTTCTATTTAAATGTACACAATTGTATTAATTACTTACTCGTATTTTCACCTAGACCTAGACAGACCTTGACCCGCTCCGTGACTCCACAATACCTATGTGTCTACGACTTAGGTTGAGGTTGTCTAATTGAACTATATTACTTTTTTTCCTTATTAGTAAATTAAAGTTTTTTTATATAATATATTATATTTGAACCACTAAGGCTTATGTAATGCTACATTATAAGGTACTAAATATATTTTTAGACCATTACATATGTACTTAAATTGCAAATAACAATATTATGGGTGTAATTGAAAATATTCACTTTTTAATACTTATACTATCGGACTAATATTTTAAATGGGAAAAGTATGTATGTATTTATGTTTGTCAAGTCTTCACGCTGAAACGGTGTGACGAGTTTAGATGAAATTTAGTAGGCACACAGATAGACAATGACCTGGAATAACACATGGAGCTACTATTATGCATAATATTAGGGACGCGTCCGAGCGAAGTAAGAGTAAGTCATTAATTCTTAAAAAAATGTTAAAAGCAATAATAAAACAAATTTACTTTTTCAGTTAAAGTACAAACGGCGAGTTTATAAAATGTTGAAGCTGGACGAAAAGACTTTGAAAGCACTGCACTCGCGGGCTAATTTGCGACGATTCCTCGAGCACGTGACACACGGACAGATAGATAAAATTACCAAGGCCTGCGCTAAAGGATTGGATCCAAACTTTCATTGTCAAGACACTGGCGGTAAGATTACGTATAAGTTTACATCTTAAAAAAATATTTTAAATATTCAATTTATCTTTATTGAAACTAGGTTATCGATCAAAAAATATCTGTTTTATCATTTCATTTCACAACTAAAAATATCAAATAACCCCATGTTATCTGTATTAAGTATAGATTACAAGGAAATATCGAAATAAAGAAGACATTTATATTATTAACTAGCGACTCCTCCTCGCTTCGCACGGGTTCGTCCCTACTTACGTTTTAAGGTTTAGTATAGGTTTCTCAGAGGTGAGATATTTTCCCGCAATAAAAAGTATCCTATATGTTGACCTGGATAACCAGCTATCATTATACCAAATTTCATCAAAATCCCTGCAGTGGTTTTTTCGTGATGCGGTAACAGACAGACTAAAATTCTAAAAAGTATAGATTCAGTCTCTGTATCAATAATAAAGTCTATTTCAATAAGATTTTGCAAAAAATATTTAATGTACAGATTCGACTCAGAATTTTAATATATGTATAAATGTTATAGTAATAATTCAGTTCAAAAAACCTCATTCTCAACTCAATTAGCCATTGATGATGATAGCACGGTAATATTACATATAACATTACCGTGATGATAGTGTTAATTTCAAAGCGTACATACGAAATATGCGTTGCACCTGCAGTTCAAAACACTAGTCACGATTCGCAACTCGCCCCAAACTATAACCCATTACTCATTCATTCAGAATTAAATGACTTGTATACGTACAGGAGCTATTATGATCATTATGTAGCAGGTTTGAACCCCATGTATTATCTCCCATTGTTCTACCTCCACTTAGCACTAACTACTTGTCGCGTAATGCGAAAATTATGCATACTAATATGGACTTTATTTAAGAAATGTACAGCACTATTTGGCGTGTACATGGTTCAAATTTTTCAACTTTAATACCATTGTATTAATTTCTATTGTTATGCCATACTGTATCAATGTAGTGTGGATAATCCGAGATAAACACTCTGGCCTTGAAAACGACTGAAACTAATTGACTATTACACACAACACTTTTATGAACGTGTGTTATATTTCACGCCTCACACAGAAATATTGAATATAAAAGAGCATGTTAGAATAAAAGCATGTTTTAAATATTAAATGTATTATGAAGTCTAAAATTAAAATAATAAGATTCTGACGAAAAGTAAACTCTCAAAATTTTTTGCCATATAATATGCAGGGACTACACAAGAGCTTTTAACTTTTTAACTACGGTTTTTCTTAGATGATTCATTCTGGGTGACAGTTCCCAAGCTATGAGTCTACCAGGCCGGACGTACATAATTAAAGGCACTACAAACATTCCCGCAGTGCGGAAACGTGACGTTATATTAACGTTGTGGTATCACCAGTGATTACGAAAGAACTGGTTCTAGTATATATTTCAAAGACATTGAGAATTAATTTCTTATGTATATCTCAGAATTATCTAGGTTGCAATTACTATTCGTAATCGTATTCGTTCTTGTTACCATTATGTTGTAAATGTACTGAGAATATTTCTATCAATAATTCGTTTTTGATACCATTCTACGACATGAGAGAATTTATATATGAAATTGCTAAAATTGTTTTTCTTTAACTCTTCTCAGGAAAATAAATTTTTGGCCTGAGCTGGTTACTAAAACACATGACTTTTCTCAAACGAATGTTGCACAGTGCACATTAATAATTAATAGCATTCAACTTTATTCAACATTTTAATATAATAATTAGCAACTCACCCTCGCTCCGCTCGGCTTCGTCCCTAGTTACGATTTAGCGTTTAGTATAGATTTCTCAGAGATGAGATATTTGCCTACAATAAAAAATATTTTATATGTTGACCCGGATATCCAACTACCAAATTTCATCAAAATTTGTCCAAACAGACAAAATTTTCAAAACTATAGGTTCGGCCTCCATGTCGATTATAATGACTATTTCAATAAGATTTTCTAAAAAATATTTAACGTGCATATTCGACTCGGAATTATTATCTGCATATTATCTTCTATCTTTAGCTTTTGCTGTCTCAATTTTTTTTTTGTTTTTCATTTGTGAAATTTTGTTCTTTTAGAAACCCCACTAACAATCGCAGCCGGCCTAAAATCACCTGGTAAAATATTGATTGCCCTTGTAAACGGCGGAGCATTACTCGATTATCGGACTAAGGATGGCAGTACAGCGATGCACAGAGCGGTCGAAAAGAATTCTTTAGAATCTGTGAAAACGTTATTAGAACTCGGCGCGTCTCCAAACTATAAAGATGGCAAAGGATTAACACCCTTATATCTCTCCGTGACAAACAAAACAGACCCCTTGTTGTGTGAAACGCTGTTGCATGATCATGCGACTATCGGAGCTACCGATTTGCAGGGATGGCAGGAAGTACATCAGGTACGTAAACATAAAACACAATGTATATTTTTTTAATTAGATGTGATTTTATTTAAATATATTTTAATATCAAAAATTAAATTATACAAAAATGAAGAATTCTGTATACACGGGATAAAAAAATATTTGCTAAAAATGAATAAGGGGTTATTATTTAATAATATTCTTACTTAATTACATAAAGCCAAGAAGTAACAAAATTATCAATCTACGTGATTATTATACGAAAACAAAAAAGAATAATAATAATAATAATAATAATAAGGCATATTATTATCCTTTTTTTAATTTAAAATAATTTGATATACAAAATATACATTACATATTAATAATAATAGTGAGAGTGACAATTAGTCCTCAGAAGTGCAAATGCCTTATAACTGACAGCTATTTCTTCCAGGAGCAAGCCTTGTCGAAAGTCTACTAATTTATTGATTTGTTAAGATCCAAGTTTTGCGGTCTTGCGCAAGAATAAGACAATTGGTATCGAATTTGTTAAATTCATTCGATCATCAAAACACGGTACTGATCAAAAAACTTAATTTAATATTAACTTTCCAGGCATGTCGCAACGGGCTAGTCCAACATCTGGACCACCTACTATTCTATGGTGCGGACATGAACGGCCGCAATGCGTCAGGCAACACACCTCTGCACGTATGCGCTGTCAACGCACAGGACTCATGCGCAAGACAGCTTCTCTTTAGGGGCTGTGATAAGGAGTCATTGAACTTTGCTAATCAAACACCGTATCAGGTGAGATGGTTAAAATGAGATGTAATATATGTTAACTTATGTATTAGTAGAAATTGAAGAGTTCCTTCAGGCTTCATCTTTAAGTTACCTCGAAGTCGTCAATACGTATAGTTACAAAGTTTTAAAGAGACACAAGTATTAGAAGTAAATTAAAATTGAATTGCAAGATTATAAAAATATACATATTTCAAATATCAAGAATACTAAAAATTAATGTTTTTGCAGTTTTAATGCTCTGCCTTTTCATTTTTGTATTATTTTAAATTTTTCAGGTTGCAGTTATAGCTGGCAATTTAGAATTGGCTGAAGTGATAAAGAACTACAAATCGGAAGAAGTTGGTGAGTTTAAACCTTTTATTATGCATGGCTGTGGCTGCCGCTTTATACAATATAAAATTATCTTTTATCGGATGGACTATGCATTTATTTATATTATCTGCGCCAAATCAGGTTATAATTTTTAATGACATAAATTATCTATTTTTTTTGGCATTTTTTTGGGCCTTTATAGCTTTGGCTTACTGTCTCGGTGCTTCAAGTGAGTTCTATGTTCTGTCGTTCTAACTAATTGTAACTTTTAAATTTCTTATTTGACGCAGAATACAATAAATTTTTAAATTACAGGTTATGAGCACGTCGCTTTATATAGTATAGTGTGTAATTTTTATTTACATATCTTATATAGGATTGCATTATTGCATGAGACCATCCATCTATCTATTCAACAAATATTTCTATCATTGCTTACTATCATAATGGTGATGGTTGTATATACAATAAACCTAGAGATGTGTTACACCTGTTGAAATATAAAGTAACGAGTTATAAAATTAGCCTAAGTAGGTATAATATATGTATACAACTGTATTTTATTATGTTATCATTATATATTACTATTATTGTATTATTTATTTATTTATAATTTATTTATTTTATAGCACGTTTATTTCCGTTGTGTTATTCCACAGTATGGGAGGATTCGTTCGTATTGATTTTATCGCACGTTTTTTTTACTATTTTTGTTCGGTCGGTAACGAAACGATTGCAGTGCCGTTTCGGGGTCCGCCGCGGTACAATCCGAAGCGGAGGTCGGGGGCGTGGGGCGGCTGGTGGACGGCGGGCGACCGCTCCTCCCTGGCCTCCTCCACCCGCATCCCCGCCGACCTGGACGCCATCTTGCGGAGACCACAGCTCTCCACCAACTCTCCGTGCAGTCTGGAGAGACCTTTCTCCTCCGCCTCGTCGAGCATCAGCGACGCGAGCCACCCCAGCCACGAGGACGACGCCAGCATCCTAACAGGTATACCGCTTCGTCCACACCGACTCTACACTCGTGTGACGAACAACCATCACCATGCACCGACCATCCACCGTTGCATGTTCTGTGTTCATGTAAATAATAGATGTTTCACGGTCCGCTTGTTCGCTTCGTTCCTTTCGAATTTTTATAGGGTACCCTCTTTTTGATAGGACTCTTTGACCCTTATGTGATTTGAATTATACATAAAATACGATTTTTATATTACGTTTAAATATTAAAAATATAGAATGATAGGAAAAAAGCTAAAAAACCAAAACAAAGAAACATAAAGGCCGTGCCACACGGCGCAACTAATCCGCGAGCGCGGACTCCAACAGATAAAAGCGCGGGCGACACCAGCGATATAATCTCGGACTCGAGCGGCGTGGGCACGTCCACGTCGGACACCACGTGCTCGCTGCAGCCGGCCGCGGCCGTGTGCCTGCAGCCCTACGAGCCCGCCGCGCCCGGCCACCTGCGCCTCGCTCAGGGTGACATCATCGAAGGTAACTCGCTGGATATGACATTTTAGCTATCAGAAAAATGGTCAAATCTATCGATTTTAGTCTTACTCGCCTAAAGAGCTAGCTGGTTTGGTTTCTGCTTGGAGTTTATACGAGCCATGTTAATATTTGTATCAGTCCAGGCAGTTAGTCGACATATTTTTGAACACGCAAGTTGAAGAATAGAGGTAGTATTAATCACATGCACGCCCAGATCGAAACAAATATTATGAACAGTGCAAACTAACATTAACTCCAAACAGGATTTGAACTTACTTCCCATAGTAGTAGGCATGTACGCTAATTAGCTAGAATATTAGGAAATAATTAATTTTAAAATAATAGAGCTAAGCAATATTTAAAAAGGGTCATAAATTAAACAAGTGGTAGGAATATTTAGGGAATTAAAAAATACTTTCAATGCACTGACTAATTATGTGTATGTGAGTTTTTGAGTGACTAACAATTTTAACAACCAATGAAATTATTTACTTAATTTACTTTAAGACACATTTTCATTTAACAAATTGAAAACATTTAAATACATTTCTTACACAAGCTGGTATAATTACGATATTTTTCCTAACAAAAAAAATAATCTTTTGATTTCAACATATGACAAATTTTGTTGTCGTGCAAAAATACTTACCTATTATAAACATTAACTTAATATGAAGACAAATCATTCTAAGATTCTCTCTCCCTTTCTTCTAATAATATAAAACAACGTACACATATTTAGTTTCCCTCTCTCTCTTCCACAAATAACATACCAACAATGCACAAATAAGTAATACGAACCCACGTAGTGACGGGCGCGACGGACGACGGGCTGCTGGAGGGCTCGCTGCGCGGCGCCAGCGGGCTGTTCCCCGCGCACTGCGTGCAGGAGGTGCGGCTGCGGCAAAACGCGCATTTGCATCAGGTCAGTGTGCAGTTTATATTATACAGTGTGAAACGTAGATATAGATCTATTTATTCATAATTTTCCACTTGATATTAAGGCGTAGACTTGAGACTACTCAAAAATCATTGCCCCAATTCTTAATGCCGCTCAAAACGAATTTATTTATTTATTTATAATGAAGGACTATAATAATTGCACCAATATAAGCAGAATTCTTATATTTACAGGTACTATCATCAGGACCTATCCACCACTCGAGGGTGACCGGTCGGCGAGAAATGGCTCTTAGCAAAACTTATAGCGCCACTGCGCCTAGGATAAAGAAGACGTGAGTAAATATTGTTATTTTACATCGATTTAACTAGTGACCTGCTCTCGCTTTGAAGACATTGCTATACTGTAGTAGTACTATATTATTGCAATATAATAGAACACAAACTTCTTATTGAACCGAGATAAAGAGCAGCCTGTTTCGTTATCTAACCCATTAATTTTCCTTTTGTTGTAAATGCTAGTTGATGTATAAATGAAGTGGAAAACTAAAAAAATATATTCCTACTAGCAATGCCCGTGGCTTCACCCGCGTTCAGATGACCAAAAAACAAATTCTTAGGTTTTACATATTAGTATACTCTTACATTGCAGTTTTTGTATTTTTTCTCAGAAAATAGATATTTTCTCGCGGTAAAAAGTATTCTATATGTAGACCCGGGTAACCAGCAATCACGATACCAAATTTCAGCAAAATCCCTCCAGTGGTTTTTCTGTGATGCGGTAACAGACAGACAGACAGACAGACAAAAATTCTAAAAACTATAGATTCGGCCTCTGTATCGATAATAATGTCTATTTCAATAAGATTTTCCAAAAAATATTTAATGTACAGATTCGGCTTAGTTACAATTTTATTATATATATAGATATAGATATTATTTAAAAGTAGTATGAGTAAAGGCACCGATTTTTTTTTAAATTTAAATATGCTTTATAATAACTTCTTCAAGTATGTCTAATATCGAAGCAAGCCTTCTCCAGTGCATATTAACCCTCTCCACACAACCTATATGTTTATTTTCACGTATCAATACCTTTATCTCCCAAACAAATCTTTCATATTCTATAAGCAAACATTGTATTTGTAAACAGAAATCTGTTTGTTCCAACTACACTAATAAGGAATAAGTATCGATGTGCCTTTCAAAGCAAGTGTATAAACGCGTTTCGACTAGCATTGGCTTTTGGATTGAAATCGATATGCTACACAAGAGTTTTTCAAAAATTGCTTACAAAAAGCGGAAGGTATTTTGTTAATTTATCGACTGTACCTACTATTTTTAAAATTTTTGTTATTAGTTTTAACCATTCTTTAATTTGACTGAATTGAATTCTGTTACATTAACTTATAATAATAGCTTACTCTTGCTTCTATGGGGTACGTCCCTACTACCTAGGTACCCAAGAGTAGCCTACGTGTTACTTCATAGATATACTTAATTTCGTACAAATTTGTGCAGCCGTGAAGGTGTAACAAACATACAGACACACATACAAACTTTCGAATTTATCATAATAGTTGGACTATTAATAATTATAGCTTATTGTATTATAGTCTACCTACGAGTAAGTATGACAGTTAAAAATATAATATTTAAATTACTTAAATTATGTTTTCTGTAAACTTGTTGCTGAAGATAAACGAAAAAAAAACAGAATTAGTAAATATTCAGTAATGTTTTTTTTTGTTATGTTGATTTTTGCTGTTTTTCCTTTTTTTTTTTTTGTTTATAAAATTTCTGACTGCTCAATAACGTGATACTCGTATGTGTATCAGTAGAAAATGTTGATGTATGTATTGTCTTTACTATGATTAAAATACTGTTTGTTTTTAAAAAATATATTAAAATAGGTGGTCATGGGGACTGCCGACAGAAGTGAAAACTTATAACTTTGGGATAATTGTGTTTTTTTTTTAAATTAATTATACTATGAAATATAAATAATTAAAATTTCGTAATTTGTAAATTGAAATTATTAATAGTCAGGTTTTCACATCCATCGGCACTCTGAGCAATAATTATATATATTTAGATATAGTTTATTCATCAAAACATATGACGCCGCGCGTCGCCAGTCTGCCCAGACTGCGTCACACGTAGCATGTCGGTGACACGAACCCAACGACTACCTGAGTGGTCGTTGCACGAACCCATAACTTTTGCTCCTACCACAAATCGCTCAACGCGGCTAAAGTAGTTCACTTTAAAACAAAAATTAAAGACTGCGTATATGAATGTGTACAAGCGCAAGAAGTAAAACTTCTGTATGTAATCGATATTATTTATGAAATTCAATTTATGTTTTAAATAATTTGGATAGGTGATATACTAAAAATAACGCATATTAGGCATATTATTATAATATATATATATATATATATATATATATATATATATATATATATATATATATATATATATATCTTTTGTCAGAAAATAGCGTTCGCTTCATCCAATTTACACTTTTCGTAACGCATTCACCAGCTCGCCCCCCAAGTCAAGCGTGCGTAAGAAGTTTAACTTGAATAATGAGGCTTAAACAGTAGCACACGATTGCAGATACGGCAACATGGAGACGCGCTGCGTGGTGCTGCACCGCGCGCGGCGCGGGTTCGGGTTCGTGCTGCGCGGCGCCAAGGCGTCGTCGCCGCTGATGGAGCTGCGGCCCAGCGAGCGCTGCCCGGCGCTGCAGTACCTGGACGACGTGGACGCGGGCGGCGTGGCCGACCGCGCCGGCCTGCGCAAGGGGGACTTCTTAGTCGCTGTGAGCGGATCTTCTTCTATATTATTTATTACCAGTATAAAAATATTACTTTCTTAAGTTTACGCGAATTTTAAATAAAACTGTCTTTTTGAATTTTTTCGAGGATTTATTTAGACTTTAGGTTTCCGACGTTTCGAATGATTTAAATCAATCATGGTCTTATAAGCAATTATAGTATAATTATTGCAGACAGTATCAAAACACAAAATTCTACAATAATTGAAATAAATAGAGAAATGAAACCGAATTAGCTTTTTTTCAATTAGTAAATGTCCGTCTTCATTAATAAGTTAACCAAAAATCAAAAAGATATTTTATATAAATTTTAACGAATACTTTCAAGGGTTATTACAAAATATTAATTTCCATGGCAAACTGATTCGCAGGTAAAGTACCTACTGTAGTGTCATCTCGTGGCAAATTACAGTTACCATAAATCACCTTAAAACTGTTCCCGAACTCTCATGGAAAATTAAGTATGACAGACGGGTGCATCTTACCCGAGTCTCACCACACTCTGCACAGCGGTTGCCCTATCTAGACGACTGATAAACAACCAAAAAATAATCGGCGTTTCAAATGTTATTCGATATTTTATATTCATAGTATACATATAAAAAAATCAGGTATTTCTATCGCTTTGAATGTGCTTCACTCGAGATATAAAATGTAGATTTTCTACTGTACTCGTGTCCTGCAGTGAACTGAAAATACATTTAATAAAACAAGTCATATTTGAAATTTACAAAGGAAATACGTCGCATCGTAAACAAAATAGCATTCATAAACAAAGTAAGGAAATTGAAAAAACAAACCATTTTTGACAAACCATTTTCATTACAAATTTTCACACAAATGTACCCGTGCTGAAATTCTCTCATTTGATTAAAGATAATATGATAGAAAGATGACTATAATGCTTTCCATTTCCCTAAGAACACTTTGTGGTTATTAAAAAATATAAGTTATTAAATCGCGTTATTACACTAAAGACCGTTCCTATGACATGCAAAATTTTGCGTTTGTAACATTAATGTGACTAGAATCAGCCCTCATTTTACTCAAGACTACCAAGTACTTAAATAAAATATAGCTAAAATAATATTTTCCAAACATAAATAAGTAAACTTAATGTACCTATACAATATATCTAATTTCCCATTTCGCGCGACAGCCTTCAATAAAAAAAAAACAAAAAGCAAACCCATATTTACATAGGACTCCTATTATATATACGAACGTTTGATTATATGCGCATGTTTGCTACTTCTCACACTATAATAGACGGTTTAAAATGCTATTTAGTGCACAGGTAACAAAGAATTGAAGTAACACATAGGCTGCTGATTGGGAATTAAAACATACCGGAGCAAAGCAAGGTCAGCTAGTTTCACTTAACCAATGTACTATTTGGTGCCACAGATCAACGGCGAGGACGTGTCGGCGGCGTCGCACGAGCACGTGGTGGAGCTCATCCGCAGCTCCGGCGCGCTCGTCTCCATGACCGTCGTGTCTTTGAATAACCATGGTTAGTGTGATTGTTGTTTTTTTAATGATAAGAATCGTCTGTACGTTATCTTTTTAATTAATTTTATTCCAAATTATAATTTTTCTTTTTTGAAGTTAATCAAATATCCAAGTTATACTTTATCCATACACCAGGACAACAATTATGATTTATTTAAGTCCTTTATTATAAATGAACGTTATGCAAGCAATGACGTTGATTTTTGTTGTAAGAAGAAACTAACATATACACTATTCTATTTATAATATTAATAAAAGTATATTAATATATAATTAATCTTCTACCCCCGTTGGGTGATTCGAAGTTATCGATAGTGACGCCAAACAAAATGTTTTTAGGACTAGATGGGAGCAATATACGCTTACGTACTGTGCATACTCATATTATACTATTAATTTAAGTCCGGTCAACTATTATAAATGAATATGATTCCACATATTGTGCAATGTATGTGACAAAACAAACCCTCGCGCTTCCAGCGCTGGCGGAGAGCGCGTGCAGCGTGCCGGCCAGCAAGTCGCACTCGCAGCTGTCGAGCTCGGGCCGCCCCTACGCCGCCACGCTGCCGCGCAAGGCCGCCGGCGGTGAGTGCCTAGCCCTGCTTACATCACATTGGATAGCCATTAATGTTTACTATTGATCGGTTAAAGGGTTTTGTAGGGAATTTATAATATTTCAGCACTGAGCATGGCCTCCGTTGAGTTTGGTGACAAAGTGAAAGGAGCTCATATGAATTTCAAACCTCTGAGAACTTGACCACTATTTAATGAAACGATTAAAACATCGTGATTAAACCTAAATGCCTGAGCGAATCTAACTAGTTTTCTAAAGATAGATAGAGTTTTCGGATTCCACAAAATTATATCAACTTGAACTATGCCACATTGGCCCAAGAACTATAGTCTAGTACATCTTGTGAAAGAGAACCCAATCAATGCCTTTTTGCCTGTGTTCAAAATGACTGAATTATTATTTATAACATAAAAATGTTCATATAAATACATATTAATGTATATAATGTTCGCAGGCCGCAGCCCGGCGCCGGCGCCGCCGCGCCGCGACCCGCGCACCACGCTCAGCGTGGGCCGCGCCAGGGCCAAGTCCATGGTGGCCGGCCTGGGTGAGTGCTCGCTGATAAACTTCACTTTACATATTATACAGGAATTGATTTAGAAATTCCTTATTTCTATATAGGAATGATTTAGGATTTAATTTACCTTTATGGCAAGATAAAGAAAGTATAAGAGAAGAGGTTTAAGTTGTAAAAACTGTTTGGTCTATAACAATGAGAAGTGCATAGATTTAAAGTTTTACAAAGGAGTGTAGAGGGAAAGAGAAGTTGAACAATGAATATTTATTAAAACTTGTGCTTATATTTTTTATTCATAACAAACACTCAAGCCCTCAATAACTACTAAACTAAAAAAAAAAAACAAACAGGTTGACAAACAGAGGAGAACAAGGAATTGAACTGTTTTGTCTTTGCCTATTTATACATATATAGACTCGTTAAGTTGTTACGGCGTTCGCAAATAAGGTTCATTAATTAAGATTTAGATGTATATTAATGAAAGTATCTAACATTTTCTTTTTAGAAAATGGAGGTGAAAAAGAAGAGAGCTGTGAGCCTCTGAGCGTAGCCGGCAAGTCCTCATCCGCTGAGTCCGTACAGTTACACGGAGGCAGCAATAGTGAGTATTGTCAATAGTTTGTAAGGATCCATTTGCTTATCATTATCATATACATATATACATACATCTCATACTATGCTGAATTTCAACCAAATCTGTTTATTCGTTTCAGCGTGAAAAAGTTATAATCAAATACGCCATGTTTGATATTAATAATCGTAGTTAGATTCCACTTAAAGACAATTACGTTTGTGTTAATTATTTAATATATTAATAAAATTCGTTCATAATTCTTATTATTAAAATCTAAAGTGTATTATTATGTGCACTAAATAATATGTATATTAGGGTGGAGCGGAAAAAAACTTTTTTTTCTTAGCTAGGGGGTAGAATTGGTAGCTTGTAAAAAACAACATTTTTGAAATAATAAAAAAAAATTTACTCAACATTTTGAGGTGGCCTACTGATTTCTAAAATAATTAATTTAGATTTTTGGTTTGATGGAAAAAATTTTTTCGACTTTGAAAACATTCAAGAATTTACGAATATAGCTATTTTCTACTCAACATTCACAGTAATATTGCATTATTGAGATTAAAAAAAATATGAAAAAATAATATTATGTAAAAAATAAATTTAGTAATTATTATTATGCGATATTCTATGATCTCACTACATACAAGAATTGAAGTCATGACCTTTAGATCATTAGTAATATTTTTTATAGTTTAATTAAGTTGATAATTGAATAAATAACATGTTATTTGTTTGTACTAATTTAAAAAAAATGTAAAAATATAACAAAATATATAACATAGCGGTTATGGTTGTGCAGGCAACACGCCGGTGTCGGGCACGCCGCTGGCGCCGCGCACGGCCTCCATCCGCGCGCGCCCCGCCTCCGGCCGCATCACCGCCGCCGAGCTCGAGGAGCTGTTCCAGCGGCAGGCCGACGCCGACCACTCGTACGTATACTGCACTCGAATTATGAAAAACAGAAATCATTTTTATTTTTATCGATATGCACGTGTTGTGTATTATAATATATCTATATTATAAACATCCAAAATCTATCCAGTCATTTCTGTTTGAGAGAGTAACAAGCATATCGCAATTATAATATTAATATTATATGCATCGATAAAAAAGTAACTAGATACACAATCCCATGTAAAAGTTCTCTTAAAACTAAAATAAATATACAACAATGTAAATTGAACCTTAAATGCAATGCTTAAAGTTGTTTTCACAAAGAAAAAGATTGTGTATCTAGTATTTTTTTTGTTCAATAACTATAATATGTGTAATTCTCACCTCACAGCGGTGGCGCGATGATGACGCGCTCCGCGTTCCTGGAGGGTGGCGCGTCCCCGCCCGCGTCGCCGCGCGCGCGCGTCTACGCCTCCGTCGCCGACATGAAGCGCAACAAGACCAAGGTATAGCACTTCATTTATTTTTTTTTACAAGAAAATCTTTAAAATACTGTAAATCAAAATGATGTTTTATAATACAAGAAATTCTTGTGTACTTTTCTTAGTAATACGTTTTTAAATTTTAATATATAATCATCATTCAGTATTATCAATACTATTTTTTCCAAATATATTTTATTACTATTTGAGTAGTATTTTTTTATTAATTTTGATTATTCAATCAATTATAAATATATATATTAACAATATTTTATAAATGTATTAAACAACATGCGTCGTCCACAGCTGTTCAGCAAAGGCGGCGGCGCGCTGCGGCGCGAGTTCCACTCCACGCCGGACCTGGCGGCGGCGCTGGCGGCGCGGCCGCCGCGCACGCGCTCCAGCGAGGACGTGCACGGTGCGTGCATACGTACATATTATATCGAGATTTCATTAAAAAAAACGTGTGTGTGTGTACTTATGTACGCATGTAAAGTTATACTTTTTTGGCGTAACTGAACAAAAATAGCTAAAGATTTCATCCTGTAAAGTGAATGATAAATTAGTAAAAAAAATTAATAAGGCATATTACAATCTTAAATTTATAAAATATCATTTAAGGAAAGAATATAATATTATATATCATTTGTCAGACAATAATAACGGTTACCATGGCAACAAACACTTATGAGCTAACGCATCGTAAAAATTTTACTCTCATATTATTTTCCAAACGTGTCCCACAAGACGTTTAATAATTAGTTACAGCGAAGCTAATGAAAGCGTGTTAAAAGTTTTGAATTCCTATTATATTGTACACTAGGTACTTACCTCTGTTTGCTCGATTGCGTCCTTAACGTAAGCTAAGCGTGCCTAAACAGTAACTTAGTCTAGGTCGGAATCATATATAGTTTGTAATGATTGTATATAATTTGAATTCAAATCTATGTAATTTTTTATTTGTGTGATGAGCACGAATGTTTGTACACCAGTCATGGGTGTTTATATTTATAATATGTATGTATTTAAAGTGATATATGTGTAGTGTATCATTTATCTGGTATCCATAACACAAGCCTCTTAGCTTACCATGGAACTAGATGGCGCTGTGTGTTCATGTCCCAATATATGGTATGGTATATTCGGGCTCGTTTCCGCAACTCGATGTCTGTACGCCTATTCTGCGTGTGTGGGAAATTATTCATTTATCATGTTTCGATATATTTAATTGATTTACGTTCGGCTCCAGCAGGCGCGGGCGCGCGCGGGCCGCCGCCGGCCGAGGCGCCGCCGCCGCCGCCGGGCGCGCCCGCGTCCTCGTTCCGGCCCGCCGCCGCCGCCAAGCTGTACGCGTCGCCGCGCGACCTCGCCGCCGTCGCCTACCGCCCGCACCCGCCCCCCGACCACCCCGTACGTACTACGTACTACTGCACTAGTGTAGTGTAACTTATTACCGTTTTAAACTTTCTTTTCTTTATAAAAATATAAATTTATTATTTTTTAACAATTTAACATTTCACATAGTATATTAATTTTTAAATATGCTTACGTTATATTACGCCCATGCTTACTTGAAAAAATCCAAATATTTATTTAAAAAAATATAAAGTCTTCCCCATTGAGTCAACATGGTAAAGTATAACTACTAATCTTACCTTTTTTTCACAACTTTTTACTGAACCACACCATATGCCGTCAGATACCATCAGTTCGAAAAGAAAATACGTCAGTTCTGAAAACTAACAAAAAAAGCTAATACCCTGCAATTTTAATAACGAAAATTAATAGTATTAACTTATATAATACACTAACATATATGTAAAATACATATAAACATGTGTATAACTGCAGGCGGGCGGCGCGGGCGGCGCGCCGCGGCCGTGGGCGGGGCCGGCGCGCGCGGCGTCGGCGGACGACGCGGCGCACCAGTACGCGCAGCCCATCAACCTGCACAAGCCCTTCGTGCGGCAGGTGCGGCCATAGCCTGCATTATTTTTGGGAAAATCTTATTAAAATAGACATTATTATTGATACATAAACCGAATCTACAGTTTTTAGAATTTTTGTCTGTCTGCCTGGAAACGCATCACGAGAAAATCACTGGACAGATTTTGATGAAATTTGGTATGATGATAGCTGGTTATCCGGGTCAACATATAGAATACATTTTACCGCGGGAAAATATCTCATTTCTGAGAAAAAATACAAAAACTGCTTACAATGCAGTTTTATTTAATATGTAAAACCTAAGAATTTCACATTTTCCCGCGGTAAAAAGTATCCTATATATTGATCCGGATGACCAGCTACCATCATATCAAATTTCATCAAAATCCCTCCAGTGGTTTTTCTGTGATGCGGTAACAGACAGACAGACAAAAATTCTAAAAACTATAGATTCGGCCTCTGTATCGATAATAATGTCTATTTTAATAAGATTTTTCAAAAAATATTTAATGTACAGATTCGGATTAGTTACAATTTTATTATATGTATAGATTATTAATAAATTGATTCACATTTCTTAACACACATATTTGAATTGAGTATCCTTTTTTGAAGTCGTTAAAAAATGTTAATCGTGCCAAAAAACCAAAACGCCCAGAAAGCCCATGAGATGTATGGTATGGTGTGGCCGCAGAGCTCGACGCCGGCGCCGCCCATCCCCGAGCCCGACTACAGCATGTCGGAGTCGGACGAGGACGCGCCCAAGCGCCGGCCCGGCGCGCCCGCCGCCGACGCCGGCGCCAGCGGCAGCGCCAGGTACCGCACATACATATATACATACACACATACATACATACACACATACGGGGAATTCCACGCCGAATTGGACGGTTTGAAAAAAAAATGTTTTTGATTTTCTTAATATTTTGGTATTTTTAGTATCCCTCAAAAGAGGCTTCCTGGTAAATTTTGAGATTTTTTGATCGATTTTTAAATTTTCTTTTTTTTTGCATTTTTAACATTTGAAAAGAAATTGTACTTAATTATGGAAGGCCCACTACCGGACCGGGCTTAAAAGTTACATGATGGACAAAAGTAAAAAAAAAAATTAACAAAAATCGAAGGATGCACACATTATTAAAAGCACGATTGAAAACTTAAAATTCAAAAATCTCGAAACCCTTGACCCTTCCACGGAACCCAAGGGTTCCTCGGACCACCATTTGGGAACCGCTGATCTAGACCACGAGTATGCCTCATTTGGCTAGGCTAAGTTAACGTAATAAATGGTAATAAAAATTTTATCAATCTTTTTACTTCTATAATAAAACAAAAGTACAATATACAACAGTACGAGTATTTTTCACTTATTCTTTCGGTATTTTCACGTATAGGAATTTCAAATAATCAAACAGTAGGCAATACTGTATTTAGACCAATAAATAGATTTGCCTTATATGTTAATTACAGTTTCAGGATACCTATTTACACGACCATTTATGAACATAAAGGAGAAGTCCATTAGTTGTTTGTAGAGATTGCATGTTTACGAAAGGTACTGTTGATTTATATACATCACCGGGATCGCTTTTGTCTTTGTCCAGGGGAAATGTTTCTGTTGATTGAATTATAATACAGTGCAGTGTTACTGTTGTTTAATAATAGGATAAATCTAATGAGTGTACAATATTCATTATTATTGTAATAATTTTTAAATTTAAATTTTTTATTCTCTTATGTGGTATCAATGTGTTTGTGTTGTTATTATCTGAATTTCAAATAACTTATTAATTTCGGAATAATATAAAAATTCAGCAACTGTACATATTTAAAATGGTTATTATTTTAGTATTTTTATTGTTTCTTTGTACTGTTCATTTGTTTGTACTTATTTGTTTCATGTCGAGCATTTCAGTTAATATAATTTTGAATTATGATAAATGGTGACTCGAAGCGTCCGTCTGTTCCAGCGGCAGCAGCTCGGGGTCGGGGTCGGGGTCGATGCAGCACTCGTTCTCCGTGGACGAGATACAGAAGATCCGCACGCGGCTGAAGTCGTCCAAGTCGTGCGGCGACGAGCTGTCGGGCGAGCGCGACGACGGCGACAACTCGTCCTCGGGCGTGTCCTCCGACCAGGAGGCGCAGGCGCGGCCGCGGCGCGACAAGGTGTCCTTCTGCGCCTCCGTCACCGTCAAGTCCGGCAACGACGTCATCAGCACCGAGCCCGTGCACAGCTCCTCCGAGAGCCTGGCGCCGCCGCCCATGGCGCGCCACAACTCGCTGACGCGCAAGCGCGCGGCCGCGGCGCTGGCGCGCGGCCGCGGGCGCGGGCGCGGGCGCGGGCGCGGGCGCGGGGCGCAGCGCGGCCGAGCGCCTGGGCGTGGACGTGGCCAAGGCGCCGGGGCGGCGCGCGGCCGTGTCGCTGGCGCAGCTGCCGCCGCCGCCCGAGGAGCCGGCGGCCGAGCCCGCGCCCGCGCCGGTGCTGGCGCCGCCGCCGCAGTTCAGCGACCGCGTGCGCGTGGTGGCCGCGCTGCCCAAGCGCGCGCACCTCCACTGAGCGACCCCTACACTTTTGTAATCAAATCACTGAATCGAACCAAAGATTTATAGTATTTATTGTTGAGGAGTTAACGTTTGATATAGTTGAAGCTAATTTTTATACATTCCCTTGATATAGTATATGTATCGTATGTATGCATGGACTGTACACGCGCGCCGCGTCGCAGGCGCCCTGTCGCTCCTGTCGGTCTCCCTCTACAACGCAACCAAGTGCCATCGTGTCTATTGTTTTGTAATATTTTTATATGCATTTGTAAATATTCTACGAGAGCTATTTATTGTCGAGAGAGTGGACCTAGCTATTTGTATATACAAAAGTGTATCCGGCCAACGATAACGAGATGAGATACGATATGATCGCAATATTTATACATATACTTTGTTATTATTGAATTCTATTCGTGTTTAAAAAGAAAAAGTTGATTTATTTGATTCGTCCAATCTATCGAGGTGTCCACTCTTTCGACGGGAACTTCCCCGCTGCAAGCCCCGGCCGCCGCCGAGGCTAATGCTCATTATTGATTCAATGCTTTAGTGCGTCATCCGTTCCATTATAATGTAAATTTTATATTAGCTCTGTCTGTGCCGTGATTTCAATACGAAATTGTGCAGAAACAAATATAACATGATCATTATAATCACATCATAAGTAAAATTTATCTAGTACTATTATCTATGCGACTTATTATTCGTATACTTTAAAGTCGTCCATTATTGAAATCATGTCACGTGATGGACAAAAATTTTACGAATATATATAACACCAATATTTAAAATTTTGTACTCCAATTATTTGCATCTTATAGGTTAGAAAGCGCTGCGGATTTTTCACAAACTCGTGAAAAATCTATCATGACGTGTTGAGTTAATTTTCGCTCTGAAAATTTATAAAACTGTCCTAACTTTCTTAGAGACCTCCTCTAGAAGTAAAATAGGCTTTCTTCTCTTTGGAAAATATATTTAAAAATAACTCTCTATATTCTGAATATGCATTCAAAGATTTCAAATATAGCATATCGGAGGTAATCGGTCTAAAATAATGCACCCGCAAACGCTTTTTAGTTTAGGCTGGTTTGTACACTGTCTGCGGCGTGTCGCAATATGTCGCGACAAGCTGTAACGCGACGTGTCGCAACATGTCGCGACACGTCGCAACAAATTTGAAGGCCTGGATAATTTGCAATGATGAATCGACTCAGTGCGATAAAACTAGGAATTGCTTCGACGGAATTATCGTACTCCGACGCGCGGGCGCGGCTCGCACTCCGCTACATTCACTTTTGATAAGTATATACAATAAAAATTTATAGCGAATTGTTAGTGGTCATTACGTTTTTGTAAACTATAGACTGGAGTAAAGGAGAATTGATATAGAGCGTTAAGCATTTATTTATATTACGATATTAGTTTTTCGCATGGTTCAATTAATTTCACGAAACTAGCTTTCAACTGTTTTTATTTAGTGATGTGGACTCCACAGAAACCAAACGGACAGCAAATATTCATGTCATTTACACGATGAAAATATTTACGTGAGTTGTTTTGTAAAAAAAAAATTACAATTAATTATTTCAAGCAAGAAATTTATTTAATTTCGTTAAATTAATACATGCATTGTGAGATTTAGGAACTTTCAAACGGAACTAATATGGTGAACCTCTCACGTCACTAATGTAGTAATGTAAGTAGAGCGCGCGTAGAGCCCCCCCTCTACCCCGCACCCCGCGCGCGTACGATTAGCACAATCCATTGATTTCTATCATTGATTTATTATTTGAGTTATTCTTCTTGTCATTAATTTAAGTTGTATAAATGTACTGTCTACTTAAGCCATAGATAGGTAGTAGTAATTATATTAGGGCAATATTGATGATTCTAGACTAAAGAAAGGGAAGTCGGCGGGACGGATGCGGCTGCGGTTTTACTTGAAAATATTTACTCTGATCACATTCAGCCTACTCTTGACTTGAAAACTAGAATGTTTAAACTATTCAGTGCCTACATCTCATTCTTGAGTCAATTCGAAATTTTTAAAAGGGAATCATGAATTTTTAACATTAGCAGTATTTTGAAGTAAACATTGCCGAGCCGCCCGCGCTGACCCGCCGCGTTTTTGTATAATATATACCAACAATTGTGTTTTACATTTCATTTGAATCTCAGTATCGGACGTGTAACTACAACTTGGTATACTTTCAAATGAAAATTAAATGTTTCATCACTCTTTACGTGTTTTATTTACTATGAGTTCCCATATCTATACTAATATTATAAAGAGTCTAGAGTTTGTTTGTTTGAACCCGCTAATCTCAGAAACTACAAAAAATACTAAATCAGATTTGAAAAATTTTTTTGCATTACATAGCTCGTTCGTTTATGGAGGAAGGCTATAATATATCATCAGGCTACTACCCAAGGGAGCGGAGCAGTAATCATCAATGTCAACAAATCGGGCAGACTTCCATACATTATTGTAAAACTGATGATTATAATGAAACAAATTTAACGCGGGTGAGACCGCGGGGCACAGCTAGTCTTTAATATTTTAATAATATGAAGCATTCATCCAGAATTACAATAATTATGTATTGATCCCTGAACTTCCTTCGGGAGCTAAAATAAACTTCAATTTTTATTATTGTTTTTTATATTTGTGTGATTTTATTTTTTAATGTTAAAATAAAACTATATTATCTTACACGGAAATACAACTTATTTTTAAACATGAATGTTATCTAAAATTGATAATAATCGTCGATCTTATCATTACGAGGACGGATAGCAATCACAATTTGTCAATACATTAAAGCACTACTAAGTAATACTAGTACGGCAATATAGACTTTATTCCCCGCTCTTAAAGTCCAAATATAAAGCTACATCGTCTATTTTAACGAGTCTGCGATAATCCACGTTTTCACCGCACATCGGACACTTGCCTTCGTCCCGTAGAATTCTGAAAGATAATTATTCAAAAATTATTTTTATTTTTAACTGGGTTTAATATTATATGGAAATAATTCAATATTAGTCCGATTATACTATTTGCATTAATAATAAAAAACACAAAAGTTTGGGTGTATTTGTTGCTTTTTCACGCAGTAACGGCTCGACGGATTTGATTGTTTAAAAGAATATATAATTCGGAATGGATATATCTTATTCTGGATTAATATAAATAGACCACCATTCATCAAAGTCATTACGCTATCGACTCTGAGAGCAAAAATTATTTATTGCTATATAGTTTCAAATGAAAATCTAGTATTTTTTTCACTTACTCTTTAAATTCAGAATAAATAGCGGGAAAGTCGCATTCGGGACATGCTGTGAGATCATCTTTAACAATGTGCATACCCTGGAAAAAATTTACTTATGTTAGTTTTAAAATTAAATTTATTCAAGAAAAAGAACACAAATTTGTTACGTTTTCGTGGGTGTTGTAATCTTATTTTGTTAATATCTTATACTTGTATTTGATCTTTATTATACCTTGTAACATATACTTACAAAAATATTCTGTCTATTTAATACAAAAGCTCATACATTACACAAATAACAAATATATACAGATAAATAAAATTGAAGTGTCTGTTTGTAATGTCAAAATAACAGTTTTTTTACTAAATGCATATGAAATTATATGCAGTACTTATAAAAACACACAATTTTTAATTTTTTTTGTCTGTCTGTTTGTTCCGGCGAATCGCGAAGTCGCTACTCGCTAGTATATAATAAGTAGCATTGAAACATCTACACAGATCTTTAATCATACATCACATATTGTGTCGTTTTCACTCTGCCAGCGTCGCCAACACCCACGTACAGTCTGTACATGGCAAATGCTTTATCTAACCTATGCTTCTCATCATTAATAATGTGCCCGAATTATTGTAAGATTAACATAAATAGATTCTTATAACAAAAAAGTCAACTATATTTGACCCGACCCGGGACTCGGACTTAAGACCTCCGGATCTGCACCCATGTATACTAGGCACTGAAACAACGAGCTAGGTTTACACGCACAGCGCATTTCTAAATGACAATCATAGTCGTTGTATTTACTTCAAAGTGTCTATGACTCAGAGCGGCAGACGGTGAGGATCGAAAAGTTATCAATTGCTTATTTAATTATGATTATTTTTTAAGGATATTGTAAACTTTGTACAAATTGTGATAAATATTAAGAATTTCTTATAAATAGTTATTTTATAATTCGCCATTACGTATAAGGAATGTATAACATAAAGGACGGTTAAACTTAAAGACTCAAGACTAGAACTAAACTCAAATAAATGACAGCCATGCCAAGGGTGATTGCACGTAAATCTTAAAAATACCATTTTTCCTAGAAAATATGGTAGCGCCATTTCGTGACATTTACTGTTATAACCGTCGACCTTACACGTATAAAAGTATGACAGACGGGAACGTTTCTCCCCATAAGATTGTCCTGTCTAGAAGATTTCGTTGGACAATTGCATGGTTTATTCACTGATGGCCCACTTAGGTAGGTGGTGTACCATGCGGGTCGCTCTTGGTACTTCTCTTATAGTAGAGTGGACCGTTGGAGCAACCCCATGGTTGTTGTGGTCTGCTTCAACAGACCTGCCGTCGGGATGTCGTGGTTGAGTGCGTAAGCGATCCTGCGACGCCCAATTAAGACAGGGGAGGTTCTGTTCGGTTTTAGTGGGTAGCACTGGCTTTGCCGGTGAGTCCCACATCTCGTGCCTAAAAAAAGTGGGAGTCAAGAGGAAGAGGTAAGGGTTAGCGAAGACGTGGTCTGACCGTGGCGAGGCAGAAGGGCAGGTCGGCCTCGCAGCGCGCGCAGTGCAGCAGCGCGCGCGGCACGGCGGCGCCGCAGCGCGGGCAGGGCGCGGCGGGCGCGGGCGGCGGCGGCCCGCGCGCGCCGTGCCGCACCACCGACTCGATCTTCTTGGCGTACTTGGGGTCTATCTGAGGGCGGTGGGCGCTTTCGTTAATACGAGGACTTTGATTCTTAACAATTACATATTCTAAATGAAGGGGTGTTTTAAGTAACGGGAGCGGAACGGAATCGGCTGCTTCAAAAGTTTTTAAGGTGTTTTAACTTTTTCATTATAAATTAACTATTATCTCACAGAAGGATGTACCTAAGAATGAGATGAGTACATGTATGAATAACAATAATATATCCCAGTTCCATTTCCATACAACGAACTATTGTAACTCTTACATGACTAAAATATTTTTGAATTTAATACATATTATTATTATATTTTTTAAATATGGTATATGCAGATGTCACCATCAGATATATCAAGAACTTTCGATCATAGTTAGACTTGTTCGAGATAATTCGAGTACAATAACTATTCGGTAATGCAGCATCCTTCACGATGTACTTGTAGATCAATTGACATTCAAGTAGAATGTCCAAGTAAATTTCTAACAAATTAATAATTTTCTAAGAAATCTATTGTTAACTCTAACCCCAACGTGTCCGCGGTCGTTGAGGGAGTAATACTATCAATCCGTTATAATTTATCCAGCTGTACATATGAATTTCATACCACCTATAATGCTAAGTGCTAACTTGATTTGTCTATCTCGACTTTAACTCGTGTTGCCATCATTTTAACTCGTATTAACACGGTTTAGTGAAAACCCGAGTTGACCTATCCATAGCACCTACGACCTAGCTATTCCCACACTTAACCTCTTTTACTTCTTACTTGTGACTATGTAATAATACTACACTCGATTTTAAATACATATTGATAAAACAAAAACAACGGTACCTTAGAATTTTGAATATAACGAAACGAAAGCGTGATGTAGAACACACATAACGCCATCTATGTTTTGTACATGCAACTAAAACAATACTTTTTTAGATTTACGCGAATATTTGACATTTTAAATAAAACTATCTTTTCGGATTATAATTATTACAATAATAATCGTTAAAATTAAATAAATAATATTCCATATTCAATTATAAAACTTATTGAAATTATAAAAGTGTTTAAAAGAAACGTCGGAAACCAAAAATCAAAATAAATCTGCGAAAAAATCCGAAAAGATAGTTTTATTTAAAACAATAAAATCAACCCACTACCTGGTCGCGGTACTCGGGGCGCATGAGCGTGCGCGCGCAGCGCAGCGCGGCGTGCTTGAGGCCGGCGCGCCCGCACTCGATCACGGCCGACGTCAGGATCGACACTTGGTCTGTTCACATATAATTATTTCTAATTAATTATTTATTATTACAATTAACCCTCTCATTAGATCGTGTAGTATGTACGTCGATAAAGTGTTTATCCTATCAACGTATATACTGGAGCTATTACTTTTTGTAATTTCAGTATTATCCATTAAATTGTTACAAGGTAGAGTAACAATGTGTATTTAACAAACAAATTAAACATATCCAGTAATTTTGTCGCCCGAATTTTCCAATATTATTTCATACATAGTAGACAGAAAATATATTACTATACGTACTTAAGATTCAAAACAACAAAAATGTAACATGCTCTGGCGACTCAAATTAAGTATAATATTATCAAAAAGGCGGTAATCAACAAAGGACAGTATAAATAATAGTGTAAATCAAATGGTGTCTCACGTTGCAGCGTGGGGAAGAAGTCGATCTCGTCGACGGTGCGCAGCAGCAGGCGCGCCGCCAGCTCGTGCCGGCCGCGCGCTACGTGTGTGCGCACCTTTAAACAGAACATTGATAATATTAAAATTGTCTTAAATTAAAATGCATGAAACTTGTGATACTCGTAGGTACGTTGATAAAAAGCTTAATCAGAAATTAGTTTAAATTTCAATCCTTCCGATATTTTTTAGTAATCTATCACGTAACACGAAACACCCAAGCATACAACACATGAAACAGCCAAACATCCACAGTCCCTCTCATTTAATACCTTTTCACATTTGCTTATTAACTTAAGACGTTAATCTTATAAAGTTAAATGTTATTGAACACAATAATCAAGTTACGTAAAATAACTTTATCATGTCCCAAACTAGTTTTATGTTATAAAATTCAGCATTGTAGTACAGTGTTTGAGTGCGTGCGTACGTTCACGCACAAAGGTGTGCGCGCGTGTGTGCGTGTGTGTGTGCGTGCGGGTGTGCATGCGTGTGTGTGCGTGCGGGTCACCAGCATGTATGTGTGCGCGGCGGCGAGCGCGCGCGCCAGGTCGCGCGGCGGCGCGGTGGCGCGCGCGCGCAGCGCGGCGCAGGACACGCGCGCCGCGTCGCGCGCCTCGCGGTAGCGCCCCGCCGCGCACTCCGCACCCGCTATTATCACCTGCGGGACCACACGAGTTCACTATAGTCAATAATATAATGCTCAATGGGACCCATTCAATGACAAGTGGTCAGCTTCTTGAGTTACTAAGGTGCTGATACTATTGAATAACCCATTAATATTCTCAGATCCCAAGTAGTATTTATTTTTTTCTCTTTCCTGTTATGTTTGTAATAATTTATAATGTATAATCTAGTTAGTGTAAATGGCACCGCCGCTCTAATTAAATGTATATTAATAAATAATATTTCCACAACTTTTAATTTTCAAACCCTATTTAAGAACATGATTCTCCCGTGACCATGATAGCTGTAAAGCATTCGAAACATCGGGAACAAAAAATTAAAATAAATCCGCGGAAAAATCCGAAAAAATAGTGTTATACAAAATATTTAAAAACAGCTTTAAAATGTTACAATACATTAACATTACATCATATTACATATTATAGACTAATAAAGTTATCTATACTAATATTATAAAGAGGTAGAGTTTGTGAGATTGTGAGTTTGTAGGAGGTAATCTTTGGATCCACTGAACCGATTTAGATGAAATTTGAAATAAAGATAGTTATAGACCTTGGAAAGGACATAGGATACTTTTATCCCGGAAATCATCCCTTAAGGGGACGAAAATGGGGATGAAAGTTTGTATGGGGAATCAAGCTAGGGACGATCCCGAGCGAAGCGAGGGTGAGTCGCTAGTATGATATAATTTCATAGCAAAGTCAGTATTTGATTAATTTATATAACAAAACTTACTGCAGTTTTGGCGGCTTCGTTAAACTGCTTTTTAGCCATATAAAGACGGAACAAATGTCTTGGATCCTTCGGGTTCCCATCTGTTTCGCCAAGTAAAAATTCTATCAACCTGCAACAAATTCCAACAATCGACATTGCATCTGCATTCCACTGCACAGACACATATCTTTTAGCAAACTATAAAAAATAAAACAGCTATTTGTAACAGTCATATTTTTTTTAATATGGCTATTTCAAATTAAATTCTCCGATTAGAAACCACGACAATCAATTGTATGTATATATATATATATATATATATATATATATATTATATATATATATATATATAATATATATATATATATATATATATATATATATATATATCGTCATTGTACAAAAATAATACATTACCTTCTAGCCAGCCTCTCATCATCGCTCGCAGCGGCAGCATCAATCGCGATCGTAATTGCTTCATTTTCCTCAGTATCCGACGCCCCCGCCTTCAACAAATGTGTCATAGCTTTTCCATACTCGCCGGCGTGAAAATAGAACTTTCCCGCTAACAAATTGTTTTTTTCTCCTTCAAAATGCAACGCGAGACTCTTGAAATCCTCCGACCGCGCTTGTGACGTCTGTATCAATATCTCCCCGTACAAGTGCAATTTGCCATTCTTCCTCGCCAACTGAAACGCCTCGTCATAGCACAGGGACATCACTAAAAATTTTATCGCTGATGTCGGATCGTCGGTGTTTTGGAAATAATTCGCCACCATTTTAGCACCTTGCACGGACTTTGTCTCTTGCACTAAATGAACTGCTTCGTCAATGTCATCCAATTTGTCTAAATTTAACCGTATTGCCGACTCGAAGTCTTGCGCTTTCAAATATGATTTTAGAGCATCACTATATCTGCCTTCTGCCTCTTTAGCTTTCGCATATTGTAGATGAATACTTGGCGATTTGATCTTTGGTATAAGAGATTCGACTTTGAGCCAAGACTTCAGCTTGATGTATAAGGACGCCGCCTTTTCTGTGTTCCCGGCGTGATCGTACAGAGCTGCTGCATGGGAGTATTGTTTTTCTTCTTCAAGTAACTGGGCACAGTCTTTTAGTAAACTTGTGTCGTGGGAATATTTCATCGCGGTTGTAACTCCTCTCATGACGTCTCCGCATCGTATGGACATGCGCGCGATGCCGGCTTCACATTTTGCGTTGTGTTCCTTTACTTTGATATCGTTTGTTTTTTCCGTAATCATACTCTTCTCATAAGTCGCTAAAGCTTCGTGATAGTCAGCTCTGAAACAATTACCTATATTAATACACTACAAATATCAACTACTAGTTACTTATCCTCGCTTCACATTCTCTCATTATAGTCAGAAAAATTGAGTACACAGATAGTGTACAAAATTTTATACAAATCCGTTTAGCCGTTTAAGCATGAAGAAGTAACAACAACACACACATATATGCGCACGCACGCATAAACAAATTTTCGTATATATACATATAATAGTAGTCCGATAATAATGTAACCGATTGAAAGTTATGAATATTCCTGTTGCGTCTACTATGTAGGGAGAGAGAGGGTATATAAATGCCTGTATAGTAAATGAAAGAAAACTTAGTTTAAAAAAGTAAAATCTTAACATAAATTTCAACGCGGCCGTATAATATATTCCTCGCCTACAAATATATATGAACACTAAGACCGACGTGAGTTCCAGATGCGTGGCCTGGTGCAGCAGCACGGCGGGCGCGCGCGCCGGCCACGCCGCCGCCGCCGCGGCCGCGCGCGCCCAGTCGCCGCGCGCCGCGTGCAGCTCCAGCGCCAGCGCCGCCGCCCCGCGCGCGCCCTCCAGCCAGCGCGCCGCCGCCTCGCCGCGGCCGAGGCACGCGCACAGCATGCCGCTGCGGATCGAGTTATGCTAAAGCTATGGATGTATTAAATGCTCCCCTAGCTGCTACTCCCTTCGTCCCTAGGTGGCTTCCCCGTACAAACTTTCATCCCCATCTTCAATCCCCTTAAAGGATGATTTCGGGAATAAAAAACTATACTATGTCCTTTTCAGGGTTTTCTTCTCAGGCCAAATTTTATATAAATCGGTTCAGTAGTTTCGGAGCTTATTCGGTACAAATAAACAAACAAAAAAATATTTCCTCTTTATAACATAAGCATAAATTTCAAATAGTATTATAGTTAATATATTTTTATTAAATCATAAACCTTTCATAATTCCCAAGGAGGGTTGACGTCAGGCCAGCGGCCGGTCGTAAAACTTTTGCCAAATCCTATCAGCAGTACACTGAAGATGTACTGCGCCGACCCCAAGTGATTTGGGAAATGGGCAGGGAGAAGAAGAAGAAGAAGAAACCTTACCATAATATAGGTATTTCTTCTATATGCAGAGCATCTTCCAGAGCCCACACCATGGCAACGTCGCTGAGCCTTGTATACACTCGGATTGCTAAAAAATAATTTTCTTGTTTTCTTTATCAAAAATCACTAATAATTGTCAATAATAAAAGTGAATAAAAATATATGAAACAAATTACCAAACTCCACATTGAGATCCTCGATGGCGGCCTCCCCCAACTTCCTCCACATGGGCTCCTCGTCCACGGCGTCGCAGAACAGCCAGGCGTCGTGGAAGCGGCGCAGCGCCACCAGCTTGTCGATGTGCGCGCGCTGGTTGGCGAGCCGCCGCTCCGTGTCCGCGTCCGCCAGCCCCGCCGTGTTGTGCGACTCTAGGGCCACCTTCACTACACTGGAAGTTCAATTTGTATGAATTAAATTGATGCAATTACAAGGAACTATTTATATTTTTGCCTTTATTGTAGATCATTTTTACATAGAGTCGTATTTTACAACCGATTTGGACAAAACTTGATATACAGGTTTTACGACTTTATAAAATTTATTTTGTCGTCGGGGATTTTTAATTGCGGGGGTACATCCTCCAAAAAGGTACAAAAAGAGTGCTATCTGATATCTCCGCCTTATATCCGAGATCCTATTAGATTCTTTATTTATATGAAAGGTCACTAAGGTTAATAACTTTAAGTCGGTTTCATAAAGAATTGGTGAAAATCTGATGACTATTCTACTCCTTTCTTTTAAATTCATACGAGACTTATGATATGCGAAGTGCCCCCCACCTGCCGCCGGGCGCGTGGCAGTACACGTCGCCGGCGAACATGAGCAGCGGCGCGAGCGCGGGCGCCAGGCGCGTGGCCGCCACGTGCGCCGCGCGCGCGCCGCGCGTGCCCGCCGCCACGCAGTACGTGTGCAGCGCGCCGCCCGCCGCCAGCGCGAACACGTTGCGCTCCGACAGGCACATGTCCCAGATCACTGACTCACAGCTAGGACACGACATATTTGTTATATAATGTATATGTTCAGCCCTTTTTAATGTCCCATTGCTGGGCACAAGCCTCCCTTCAGTATGAGGGGAATCAGGCCATAGTCCACCACGCTGGCCGAGTGCGGGTTGGCGGACTTCACATGTCTTTTGAAAACTTGCTAGGTTCTCTCCAGACATGCAGGTTTCCTCACGATGTTTTCCTTCACCGTTAAGACAAGTGGTAATTATATTGGAAATGATTCGCACATGACAATATCAGAGATGCGAGACCCGGGATTTAAACTCGCTTCACTCGGTTATCGCCGAAGGGTCACATGGGAGGTATATATGTACCTGCCGAGGTCGGTGTCGGGGTCGGGCAGCGCGAGCACGAGCGCGGCGGGCGCCAGCAGCAGGCGCGCGCGGCCGGCGCCCAGCAGCACGGCGCGCGCGGCGCCCGCGTCGCAGCGCAGCGCGCGCAGCCCCGCCGCGCCCGCGTGCCGCCAGCACGCGCGCCACGCCTCCACGCTGAAGTACTCTATGTGACCTTGCTGAGAGGTTTCAACATAACTTGAATTGAATTTTACAGATGTAGAAGATTTAGTTTCACATGAAAGTTTCGATCATTATTGTAATTATTTTTGTATTTACATACAAAAATTATTACAATATCATTTAATATCAATAATAATCAATTTGGCTACTTCTTATAAACGCAAAAGTTTATATCTTTGGATGTACGTTTGTTACTCCTTCATGTTTGAAACGTCTGAACAGATTTGAATGAAATTTAATAAACAGATAGACTGCCCTGGGTGAACACCTAAAGGAATCTAAGTGAAGCGAAAGTAAGTCATTAATTTAACCATTTAACTCTATCTATATCTTTGGATTTCACATGTCTATTACAATGTATGCGACATTAGAGTCAAAAATTCATAAATATTCTCATTATTATAAAGCTTTTTTTACTCAATTCATAGCCGAGTTTCAGTATTAATATAATATGAATGACTCACATCCGTTGCAAATATAAAGAAATCTGTAGTAAGATGTATATCGACGATGGTGGCGCCCTGCATGTGCGGCTCCGGGAACATCATGGCGTCGCGCTCCGGCTGCGAGGAGTCCGGCCCTTCGATCTGAGAATGGATTGTAAAGAAAATTATAAGTAATTTTCTTCTATCCCTATCTTTTCCTTCTATCCCTATTCTTATCCCACAATATGTGGAGTTGCTTCTATTTTCCTCTAACAGCCATTATATTAGCACTCACATCTTTCCCACGCAATTTTTTCCACACAGTCTATCCATAACTTGGTCTAGCTCTACTTCTATATCAAGTAACAGCCATACCTAATATTCTCTTTGTTATTCTCAATCATCATATGGCCATGTAACGCTATATAAAGATAATAAGATAGATTTTTTTAATTTTCCAAATTTATATCTGAATGTTTTTTAATAATATTTTATAAAATATCCACTTATAGGTTACAACAACTTGAAAATCATTATTTTGTTTCATTTCAAAGTAATTGATATATTAGTGTAAATGTATATTGATAAGCTTAACACCATACCTTAAGGCTTAAACCATCACACCCGCATATGTTTACATTTATCTGGCTTTGACATTTATCGACACTTTCGAGTGTTAGTGATCACGTGACCATGTCGATGACGACTTACATAAATTTACTCCCCATCCAAACCTGCCTATAGAAGTTTTAACTTCAAAAAAAATGTGTGCGTGTAATCTTTACGCGCGGTTGAAGTAAAACTTCTTTGGCATAACAGAACAAAAATAGCTAAAAATTTATGTCACAACTCTCTGTTTGAAAAAGAAATGATAAATTTTAATAAAAATAATTAAATAACGCATATTAGGCATATTACAATCATATATTTATAGAATATCATTTAAGGAAAGAATATAATATTATATATCATTTGTCAGACAATAGCAACGGTTACCATGGCAACAAACGTTCGCCTCGCCCGATCACACTTCTCGTAACGCTCTCGTCACGCATTCACCAGCTTACTCCCCAAGCCAAGCGTGCGTAAAGAAGTTTTACTTCAAAAACCACGACTCACAGAATGCAACATGGCCCTCCCCTGGAACATGACGGCGGCGAGGTCGCCCGCGACGCGCACGGCGTCCACGCGCGCGGGGTAGGCGCGCCGCCACACGCCGCCGCGCAGCGCGTGGAACCACGCCGCCTGCGCGCGCGCCGCGCACACGTGCGACTGCGACAGCGCCAGCAGCGACGGCTCTGTCGCTAGCGATATGCGCGCGACTGCGACCGGCTCCGCTGGGAATAACTTAACTTATACAATATTTTTATAGCAATATATAACCTAGTCTAATTAGGATTTGACATTGCAAATATTTTTACGGGCAATTTTCCTTCGAAATTCTTTGGGCTCTTGGGTCACTGGCCGTCTAAATTTAAGTGCCCGGGGTGCCAGGCCCGTTACGTCATCCGCCATCTTGAATTTAATGGTTGATTTTTGTTTATTGAATAACTCTTTTATTTTCAATTTTAGGAGAAAAATTGTTATTACAAAAGTTGTTTGAAATTAAATTTCCTCAGAGGCGCTGTTATCGGTAAAAGATAAAAATTTGCCAAGCAACCATGTTTTATGTGTTAATTTTGTGAATTATTTATAAATCTTAACAAAATTAAAATTATGATTAACTGCATTTTATTTCAATAACCATAACAAAACTAGACTAACTTCAGTTGATTCCGACAAAAGTAGAATTTGTGATAATTTAATAAATACAAAATACAAAACTACGTCATGCACATAATCTATTTGATATTTACTCTCTTTCCATAAAAAAAAACCAAATCCACTCACATTTATTAACAGACTCTGATTCATCCCCTACTCCGATGCACTGGTACACTGTTACTTCAGTGAGGTTAGTTAACGTAACTACTCTGGTGCCGTACGCCGCGTACAAGGGCGGCAGGGCGGTGACGTACACGCTCAGGTAGCCCCTGCCGGAGGTGGCCAGCAGCCGCCCGTCGGAGCTCCACCCGCACCGCTCGGACCCGCCCACGGGCACCACCGACCCGGAGACTTCACCGTTGTTCCATACTGATATTAACTTCAATCTGAATGTTAAAACGAATATTACATTCAATAAAATTATATTTTATTTAACTCATATATATACGTAAATAATAAATATTTAAACGTAAAATACACTATAAGTGTACTTACTCGTATTTGGTAAATATTTATTAATATATTTTAACAGTAAAAATCGAAACTAAATAAATTCTGACAAGTGCGAGTGTGCGAGTCTGACTCGAACACCGAGGATTCTGTGGCGTTCAACATTAAAAATAAGTTTCGTGCAAAAAATTTCGTTTTAAAGGACATTGCTACTTGCCAAGTTTCTTTATTCTAGGTCAACGGTGTTGTTTCCCTTGCGAATGTCAAAATATACGGCATAAACGGCCGTACATTTTGTTTGTGTTGACTTAGAAGTTTAATTTTTTTTATAGCTCCAAGAGATTATAGATCTGAGTATTTGATATTAATTTCAACATGATACCTCACGCGTTTCTGAGAAAATGTGTAGTGACAGAAGTGATCCTATAAGGGTTTATTTTTCCTTTTGAGATACGGAACCCTAAATACGCAGCACAGTAAAGCAGCTTTGCTGAGAATTATTGGCAAAAATCTTGACTAATTTGTTTTAATATTTATAATGCAGTATTACGGCAGCTACTGCACTTAAGAATTTCATGCATTTTGTGATTTAGATATTCTTGGATAGAATTGAAAATTTAATTTTACCGTAAATTGATTGTAAACGTTAAATTAGTAAGAAATTTATTACTGCGCTAGAAACGCCATGCAACAATCAGATTCTCAATTCTAAAATATTAATGTAGGTATAACCAATAGAAATTAAGTTATCTGTTATCTTAATTAATAAATTATTAATTATTGTCAAATCTGTTTTTGATTATAAATATATTTAATTAAATTTGATAAATGATATATTAAAAATTATCCTATATTATCAGTAAATATCATTTACATATTTATTAATAATAATAATAATAATAATAATAATAAGCCCCCCAAAATCCTACCTTACGTCCTAGCTGAACATCTTGCTACGTGGGGGGCGGTAACGTGTACAAAAAAAACTTACACGGCTAACAAGGTTCAGGTAACCCATTAATATGGAGACGCGTAATAAGAAATATCGTATAGGGTCGCTACCCGGGGGTGATCGCCGGGGCACGTCTGTAGCTGGCCACGGGCGTGACAGTATGCTAGCCAGTGACTCTCGCAACAACGGCTGGGCGGGAGTTGAGGGCAGGGGGGATGGGGAAAGGCCCTCAGAAGTTACAGCCAGTAGGGGGAGTAGGAGAGGAGGAGTAGGAACGCCAGCTGAAGATGTTTCACAGGAGGCAGTCGCCGTACAACCTGTGACCACTAAAGCTGGTAAACCAAGGTTGCGCATGAAATGGAATGATGAGATTAATATATTTATAATGCGCACTTACTACTACGTAACCAAATTAGAAACAGACAAAACAATGTACCCAACTAAACTTTTTAATATATTTATACAAAAATACCCCCATTTAAAAGTAAATTCTCAAAGAATAGCAGATCAAAGAAGAGTTATTATACGAAATAAGCTTCTAACAGCAACAGTTCTTGAAAATATAAAACGTGAAGTCACGATACAGCTGGATCAAGAAAAGAATGAAGAGAATAGTTTAGAGTCAGAAAGTAATTTGCCAGTAACTACAGAAGACAATTTAGAGATAAGAACACATAATATAGTTGATCTTCCGGTAACACCATCTATTCCGTCAAACATTCTTAAATTTCAAACAACACTAACACAAAATATTGATATGCCCATAAACGTTGCAACACAAACAACATATTCTTCCCAAGTTATTAATACTCAAACAGACATTACACATAACGAAACTGATCCTTCTCCACAATGTACTCAAAAACTCATAGAAGAATTAGAAATAGTACTGACCGAATATAGAGGAACAGATCCCACTTCAAGACCAAAACTACCTCGGCTAAAAGAAAATAAAAGACTTTATAAATTAATTAATATATTTAACAAAGACATTTTAGGACATTTTTATTCTATTGACTCTGATATAAATCAAATACATACACTTATATATTGCAGTGCGTTAGTGATGTGTCGTCAATTGGGTTATAAAATAAAAAAACAAAATGAAGAAAATATAAATAGACACAACATAAAGAAACATGAAAAACCGGAATGGCAGATTAGAATTGAAAATGATATTAAAAAGCTTAGAGCTGATATAGGGAGATTACAACGATACATAAATAATAATAGATCAAGAAAACTAGATAAAAAAGTAGAGTTAATATTTAAAAATACTAAAATCCATTCAGTACATGAGAAAGATAATATTAGACCGGAAGAGTTTTTGGATACTCTTAAGCAAAAATTGGCACTAAAATCTCAACGATTAGCGCGATATATTAAAGCACTGAAACGCAAAAATGACTTTATTCTTAAAGAATGAAAAAGATTTTTATAGGACCTTAACCGACAGTAATGCAAGCAATGAACATACAGAATTGCCCACTTGTGAAATACTTAAAAACTACTGGACTGATACCTGGAAGAAACGAGAGGATCATGACAATGATGCTGTCTGGATAAAAGAAGAAGAAAAAAAATGGGAACACCTAAATCAAATGGATTTTGCAGAAGTAACAATCACTGATTTAGAACAAGTTATGAGAAAGATGAAAAACTGGAAAGCGAGTGGAATTGATGGCATACATATTTTCTGGTATAAAAAACTTTATGCATTACATAATATACTTTCGACTATTCTTACGGACGTCATAAAGTCTACTGCAGTTTTACCAGACTTTGTTACAAAAGGAGTGACGTATATGATTCCAAAAAGCAATGCTACCGCAGATCCGTCACAGTACAGGCCAATAACATGCTTGCCTACCATCTACAAACTGATAACTGCATGCATAGCAATGAAAATTAATAATCATATATTAAAAAACAATATACTGTCCGAGGAACAAAAGGGATGCAGACAGAATCATAGGGGATGCAAGGAACAACTGATAATAGATAGCACAATTTTGAAGCAGGCAACTTCACGTAATAGAAATTTATATTTAGCTTATATTGATTACAAAAAAGCTTTTGACAGCGTACCTCATTCTTGGCTTATTCGAATATTACATATCTATAAAATTGATCCTGTTGTTATAAAATTTCTGGAAAATACCATGACTAATTGGAAAACAACTTTGCATTTAAGAAATAATAAAATAAAATTAAATACAGACGAAATAAATATTGAAAATGGCATTTTCCAGGGCGACTCATTGAGTCCTTTATGGTTCTGTCTAGCCCTTAATCCACTATCTAGTCTGCTCAATAGTTCTAATGCTGGTTATAAACTTACGACGAATACTATAGTTACACATTTGATGTACGTTGATGATATTAAAATTTTCTCTAAATCGGAAAAAGAATTGAATAAATTAATCGATATAACGGCTTCATTTAGTAAAGACATTTGTATGAATTTTGGTTTGGATAAGTGTAAGGAATTATATTTAAAAAGAGGAAAATTATCAAGCAGTCGCAATATTTCGGGAGGAGGTATTCAGTTTGATGTGATGGAAGAAGGTGACACTTACAAATACCTAGGGATTCAACAAGCTAAAGGAATTACACATACGGAAATAAAAACAAATTTACGACATATATATTTTCAACGCCTAACCCGAATTTGCAAAAAACAATTAAACTCCAGAAATCTCTTCAAAGCTATCAACACTTATGCTATACCAATATTAACTTACTCATTAGGGATAATTAAGTGGTCAAAAACAGACATTAATAGAATAGAAATGAAAACTAGAACCATACTGACAAAACATAATTACGGACACCCCAAATCAGCAATAGAACGAATGAGCATCCAAAGAGATAAAGGAGGTAGAGGTCTTATAGATTTAAATAGTTTATGGCAAGGACAAATCAATAATTTGCGAGCATTCTTTTTTGAAAAAGCTAAAACAAGTAGAATACACTCAGCAGTAACAGAAATTGATGACAATTTTACTCCACTGAACTTAAAAGATAGATTAATAGAAGTTACCACTAAAACAGACTTGCAAAAAAGTAAAATAGAAGCTTGGAGGAAAAAGGAACTACATGGAAGACATATACACGACCTTCAGCAACCATACGTAGATTTAGAGGCTTCAAATAAATGGCTTAAACTGGGATCACTTTTCCCCGAAACTGAAGGATTTACAATAGCTATTCAGGACCAAGTTGTTAATACTAGAAATTACAAAAAATACATACTCAAAGACCCTAATCTACAAACCGATAAATGCAGAAAATGCCTTCGCCAACCAGAGACTATACAGCATATAACCAGTGCCTGCACATCATTGACTCAAACCGATTACACGCACCGCCATAATCAAGTTTGCAATATAATTCACCAAAAATTAGCCCTTAAGCATAAATTGACAGCAAAGAAACCACTCCCATATTATCAGTACACGCCTGCACCTGTGATGGAGAATACTAGCTACAAGATGTATTACGATAGAGCTATATTAACTGACAAAACAATTCATAATAATAGACCAGATATCACATTAATTGATAAAGTAAATAAAATAACCCATATTATAGATGTCTCTATCCCAAATACCCATAACTTACAGAAAACAATTACAGAAAAGTTACAAAAATATACTGAACTTAAGGAAGAAATAATTAGAATCTGGAAAATGAAAACAGTATATATCGTACCGCTAGTGCTCTCCAGCACGGGTGTAATTCCTAAACATTTACTTCATTCACTGAGAACAATAGACTTACCTGACACCACGTACTACACTATGCAAAAAGCAACTATCTTAAATACATGCCGTATCGTGAGAAAGTTTCTACAAGAGGAAGATGTTAATATAATAGCCTAATAATTCCAATGAAGTACTCTTGGCTCAGGCCCGCGGACTTCATTATATACCAAAATCCTTAGGATTTTGAGAAAGTTCAAACTTAAAAATAATAATAATAATCTTTATTTCAGGCAAAAACCCATAATTACACAAAAAAAAACATAAACAAAAACACATATACAATTTATCTGTTTTAAGAGTTAGAAGTAAAAGAGTTAGTAAGTTATTGCACACGACTACAGCTGCAGTTATACAACGTATGTACACTTGGTTTACTGTTATTTTTTTGTTTATTTAATGATGTAACGAGTGGCAAACAACTTGAACAAAAAGAAAAGTTAGCGCACTAGAGGCGGCGGTTAGGCTTCAGCTCACAAAAGAGACCAATATAGTTATTATTATACAAAAATAAAAGCAAATTGTCAAGTTACTTGCCGGTCTTTATAACTTTGAACTTTCAATACCCTATAGTTTTTTCTTGTAATATACATACCTTAAAGTTATACATATAATTTACGCCAATACATAAATACTCACTGTCCGTCGCCACACGACGCTGCCTGCCCATCGAATATAGCGATATCAGTCAAACCATCCTTATGATTCTTCACCTGAAACAATTCTTCGCCAACTTCCTTTATGTGGGTAGATATAGCTATTATATATCCGGCACTAAACCCTATAAGAATGTACCCATCTCCATACCATTTGTATGACACAATAGAACCATATCTCTGTTGAAAAGCAAGTTCTATTGGGTTCTCTGGATTTAGCAGATTGTATAAGTACAGTGTTCTTTTCCCGACAACGAGGCTTATCTACAAAATATTACAAGACGTGTAATATATCTTCTTAAAAAATATATTTATACACAAAAATAAAATTTTCTTATAAACTAATTATTAAAACCTTTTTCTATCTTCTCACGGTTGGCATTTCCAACATGTACATTTTTATAGTTGGCAACAATTTTGTAATTATTTGTAATTATTATTTTTTGTAGCTGGCAACTTCCTTCTTTTATTCTTTATACAAAACCTTTCCTATATGGTGGCGGACAGTAAAATAAAGTGTGTGAAATTAAGTGCTCCGAGATTTCATTAACTAGCCCCTATAGACAAAATACTACAGCCGTATACCCCCCGACACTCTCATGTTAACAATGTCATAGAGCGCCATCTCGTACGGGGTACTTGCCAATATGTCGCCAGTAATCGATCAAAAAAGTACTAGATACACAATCCCATGCAAAAGTTCTCTAAAAATGATCACCAATTGTGTTTAGGTAATTACTAATTATTCTAGTTGAAATAAATATACAAAAATGTAAATTGAACCTTAAATACAATGCTTAAAGTTGTTTTCACAAAAAAAGCGCGCTCAAATGTTCAAATGAGCGCTCATTCGGTGAGGACATTTTTTTTCGCTGATTGTGTATCTAGTACTTTTTTCATCGATGCCAATGGATGATAAACCTACTGAACGAGCGCCTAGGCGAGACAAGCCAAGTGCGGTAGCCCGGTATTCTTATTTATTAGATTACAAATAAAATATATTATACTTTTTCATAATGTGTGAGCTGAATATAAAGTCTGACATATTTTTTAATATGGGTATTTTTAATATTTTAGAAACATTTGACACTCACAGTATTTTCACCAGCAACTCTTTCATCAGTCTTCATTTCAGAGAACTGTAAGTCGTTAGGAATATCTCTCAGCGATATCATTCTAAGAGTGTCTCCATCAGAATTATTTATAGATAGGTTTTTATCATCAGAAGCTAGAACTAATATGCTATCTCTGTTCCAAGCTGCCGAGGTTATTTTCTTCGTATGCTTGCCAATTATGGGTATGCGTCTAAAATAAAAAGTTTGTATGTACTTATGTACGCACGTAAGAAGTTATACTTCTTTGGCGTAACAGAATAAAAGTAGCTAAAGATTTCATCCCGTATGTGACAATTCTCTGTTTGTAAAAACAATGCAGCTAACTCACTGGCTGACGGTATGCGCGCGCACGCATCTAAAAAAAATTATTCTCATATTTTTTTCCAAACATGCCAAATGAAACCAAAAGAAGAACTTCAAAAAATACATCAAGGCTTATGTCTACGATGCACCTGAGCGGGGAGAGTGGACCGAGAGGGGCAACGAGATTCAACATGTCGACTGGCCGTGACCAGCACATTACTAGCGTTTCAGCAGCTACGCCATACTGAATGTTATAAGTAACAAGTAAAAAATGAAATATAACTTATGCTTAAAATTAAAATAAATACTTCTTTTGTTGTCCACTCCAGTCATACTAAATTAAAACCCACTTTGGACATGAAATACAACAGACAACATCATGAGAACTTGCAGATATATTTGTAAAGTACTCATTGATCAAATTGTACTAGATACAAGTTTAGGTAATTATTCTAGTTGAAATAAATATACAATAATGTAAATTGAAACTTAAATGCAATGCTTAAAGTTGTTTTCATAAAAAAAATTTAAAAGCACGTTCAAATGAGAAATTTTCGGTGAGGACATTTTTTGTTGACACTGATTGTGTATCTTATATTTTTTTCTTGCGATGAATATACCAAACTTAATTGCATTCAAGTAAAATAAACGGCATGAAAACTGAAATATGACTATATTTATTTTCCCAATCCTCCTCTTCGAAAGGAGGGTTGGGATTTGAAGAAAAAAATACTTCTTAAAAAAAGTAAATATGTTCAATATAATATATTCCCCAAATTAGTTTGTTTATTTTGTTCCTAATGGCACAGAATGAGGAAATAGCAATGAGTATAGTATTGTAAATGGATAATTATTAAACCATTTCATACTTTAATTATTATTTCAGATATCTACATTTATCTTGTGTTTTAAGTCTGAGATGTAAATTACGTCAATAAAAGTAACAAACTTTGGGACAATCCCATCTATCAAAATATCTCTCTCTCTCTCTCTCTCTCTTTCTGTCTCTCTCTCTAGCTATCTCTCCCTCTTAATCTTAATAAAATAACTCACTTGGTAGTATGATGGTTATATAAAGCAAGATTTCCTTTAGATGTTCCTATTGCTAATAGAGGCTCCCCATAGGACCATGCCAGACATGAAGGGGATTCCCTTAGACCTGTCTCGATATTGACGCGTTTGTTGGCATGGCACTCCCACAGCAGCACAGTGTTACTGTTTGGTGTTATTATTGCTAAATAATCGCCATCATTATCCCATTCCATACCAGCACAGAGCCTGAAAATTTTTACAACGATAATAAGAAAAATGTAAAAATTGAATCTTTTTAATATTTTGGTTTGTTTTATTTGTTGTGTTAAAAAAATTAATTTACCGACCAATCTCCTATGTATCTTCTCCATTCTACATGACATTGGCAAAGTAATCTGTGCTTAACTGGCACACTTTGAAACCATTAACAATAAAATTAATTGATTGAAAATTTTTACATATTTATATAAGTATAAAATATGTTAATTCTTTTTCGCAATGTTCACATACTCATACCTATTATAAATTGCATACACAATTAGCTGTTTTGAATGTGAGACATGTAAGGTCTCAATTTATACATAAAAATAATTATTATTTCTATATAAATTAGCCTCTTTGATTCATATATATTAAGAAACTATGCTTGTGATATTAGCAATATTTATCAAAATTTTTTTATTTGACCCATCACCACCAGACACCATCTTGTCCAAAAGTCCTGATTTCGAACCACATTTTCCACATTATCTAACTGATATTTTTCACTTACTTCAACTTTTTCAAAACATTGAATATTTAAACTTAATTTTTAAATTATCAGCATGGAAGGTAGAACTACTTAGCATATATTTTTCATATAAAATATTTAAGAATATATTTACTTTGTCATTCTATACTTTTGGGTAAAAGAAGTAAACATTTTTATGCAGACTGGTCATGAATTGGTTAGTATGAGAAATTGTAGACGTATATAGAGGTAAATAGCATAAATAAATAAATAAAAGGAATGTCTTGACATTTTTATTTTCTAATATAAAAAAAGATATTTTCAATTTTTTATTAAGAGCTTGGATAAAAATTGATATTGCTGTTAGCCAGCATGTCATTTCGATAATACTAATAATTAAAGGGTTGTGCGGGAAAACAGAAGTTAATTCATCACCCAGGTAACTTTATCCTTTCCATTAATTGACCTGAACGATCATGTATCGCAACTGTTGCATCTGTCCCAGTAGTTGCCAACAATGAATGTGACTCGCCTTTTTGCCATAAAAAATAAAGTTCACCTAGACCATGAGGCTGTTCTATAGTGTAAAGTAACTGCAAAGATAATATGACAATAAATATACCTTGGAGTTATATCAGATATAACTTAAAATATAATTATATATGTAAATACGATCATCTTATATTTATTGTGTAAAAGTTTTCATTTAATAATAAAGTATTTAAATCCTTACTTTTGGGGTACACATTTTTAAATACTTTTTTACAAAATTCAAAGTAACGAAATGTTTCGATAATAAACTATGATTCCATACTATAAATCCAATTTATTCCATATTATAAAACTTTGTAAACAAACACACAATTTAACTTTTGTCTTTAATATTTATCAGCAGAAATAATTTTAAAAATGTTGATGCCATTCAAATCCACATTGACATTGTTGCTAAGCAACCGGCTGTAGTTTATTTCTGCAATGAAGTGTGACGATAGGCATTATTTAAAGTATAAATAAAATCTCAATAAAAACTAATTACAAATATTACACTAATTTTAATGAAAGAAAATTTATAATTCGGCTATGTGACTATTATTAATAGAAAATGTTTTTTCGTTTAAATTTAATTATTTATTCCTTAATGCTACCTTTACACGTCAGTTAGATATTACTTCAATCGTTTTTTTTTTTTTTAAGTTTTGTTTTAATGTATCGATTTTAACTTGCAAGTAATGCTGAAATAACGAGACTTTTTTATTTTAAACAGCGTGGACTGTATCGTTAACGCAGTTGTATAGGGAAAAACTCAAGAGTAAACACACCAATGAAAAAGTTTTTGCGACTCAAATACATATTGGCGTATACCGTTTATTAATTTCACAAGAATGTTGATGTAAAAAGACGAGGTGTATTAATATGTGTATGTATGTTTGTTGGTCCTTAAAGCTGAAACGGATAGGCAGATTTAGATAAAATTTAGTACACGGATGCCTGTGTGTTACTCCAAGTTCATAGTCCATATGACCTGATGTACTTCTGTACTACATAGGCTGCTGCTTAGTACTCAGGGATGCACCCGAGCGAAGCCAGGGTAAGTCGCGAGTTATATAATAATTATGTTAAAATAGTATAATTAATAATGACGATAATAATGTCCAGTGTAGCACCAAACTAATATTCTAACAGTTAATAAATAATATATTATATCTAAATCTTAATGTGATCTATTATCTTTATTGTCTATGGCCTGATAAGTTTATAATTTATATATTATTTATCTATGCTAATAACCTAAAATCTAGAAAAAAAGGATTTAGTAAACATATTTATTATTTATTAACTTTTTAAAATTTAGGTAGATTTAAAGTAATAAAATCATTTATATTATGTAAAAAAAAATCACATGTTGTCTAGGCTAAAAATGAAATTAGTATTTTAGTTACGTTTCAAAATGGTAACAAAACTAAGAAGGATTTTACTTGAAAAGGTATTAAAATATTATTATTATTTTTAAATATATAATTTTAACCTTGTTATATCAACAATCTCAAATTCTCAGGTGTTAGATGACTCTATTGACAAAAATGGACTTATTAAAAACCTTAAGAATATGCATATAACATATAAGCATAAACAAAACATGTATACAGTAAACTTGTCGTGCCGTGGTATTTATAATTTAGAGGAACATAACACCAATGAAATCCAAAGTGGTGATTTTGAAGAACTCATAATAGATATAAACAGAGATTTATTTATAAAAAGCGTCTTGGAAAACAGAGTACAAGAAGAATCCAAAATTAAACCTAAGAAAATAGTTATTGACTTTAGTTCTCCAAATATTGCAAAACCATTTCATGTTGGACATTTAAGATCTACTATAATAGGAAATTTTATTGCAAATATAAATGAGTATTTTGGTAATGATGTAGTAAAATTAAACTATTTAGGTGACTGGGGGACACAGTTTGGTCTACTACAATATGGCTTGCAATCTAATAATATTTCAATTGATCAACTAAGCAAGAATCCTATAAAATACCTGTACAATGTTTATGTTGATGCAAATAAGCTTTCATTAGTTGATGAAAATGTTCAAATTGAAGCTAAAAAATATTTTTCAAATATTGAGCAAGGCAGAACTAATCTGGAAAACTGGAATAAAATTCGAAAAATAACTGTAGAAGAACTAGAAAAAATATACCAAAGATTAGGAATTAAATTTGACGAATATCACTGGGAATCAAATTATAATGGTGAAGCTATAAAGAGTATAATAGAAAAACTGGAACAGCAAAATATCATTACTACTGATAATTTTGGAAAGAAAGTAGCTACAGTAAATAACAGAGAGGTTACTGTTTTAAAAAGTGATAATTCTACGTTATATCTGTCTAGGGATATTGCAGCTTTATTAGATAGATATGAAAGGTACAAGTTTGACAGTATGTTATATGTTGTGGATAATGCACAAACAGATCATTTTGCAGCTGTGTTTGATATAGTTAGAAGAGTTAACATTGAATGCACAAAAGGATGTAAACACATCAAATTTGGTAGAATTAAGGGAATGAGTACGAGAAGTGGGAATGTTGTATTTCTTAATGACATATTAGATGAAGCTAAACAGAAGATGTATGATAAGCAGCTGGAATCCAAAAGTAATTGTGCCATCTATTGACATTTATATATTGTTTTATAAATTAAATATTAAATTGTATTTTCTTTCAGTTTCATAGTATGACTTTCTAATTTTCTTACTTCATAATACTACTATTACTACTACTACATTATATTCTGGCTAGTACAATTTCTGACATATTGTTAGTTATCAGTACTGTAAGCACATATGCATGAGTGTAGGAATATTTTTATTAATAAATTTATACATTTTTAGATACTCGAAATGCAGCAATCAATGATGAAACATGTGACATCCTAGGGACAACGGCTGTTGTGATAAATGACTTAAAGCAAAGAAGACAAAAAGATTATGTTTTTGATTGGGATAAAGCATTGCAAAGTGAAGGTGACAGTGGAATTAAACTCCAATACCTTCACTGTAGACTTTGGAGTTTAGAAAAAAATTCTGGAGTTGCAATACCACAGTTGTGTGAACCAGAATGTCTTACTGAAGAAATTGTGGGTGAAGTTATTAAAGAAGTTGCAAGATTTGAAGATATTTTGAATAAATCATTAACAGAAAATGAAGCATGTATAATAGTTAATTATTTATTTCGATTAGCCAAACTGGTGAATAGAATGTTTAATGAACTTAAAGTAAAAAATGTTAATCAAGATCTTGGATCTCAAAGGCTGCTTGTCTTTCACACAGCAAGACTTGTAATTAAAAAAGCCTTAGAAATTTTAGGAGTTAAGCCTGTATTTGAAATGTAGTTAATTACTTTTCCAATATATTATAATAAAATTGTTGTATTTATTAAACTAAACCTATTTAGTTTCATACACCTAAATTATATGTTTTATCATTTATGTATTAAAATAAAGCGTCAAGAGTCTCAGAGATGTTCATGCCACAGATGACATAAAGTTATTATACCAGTACAATTGCCACAGCCCATCCCAAGAAAAAATTGGGCAGTGCTAATTTGGATAATTTTTGTTTACTTGTAGAGACGATAGATGGTGTTTATCAATAAAATATTCTATAGATATAGACGACACGTTTGGCTCAGTTTGTAGTTACCCTACTTGCTGTGCCAGCGGTCGCGGGTTCGATTCCCGCTAAGGGTATTCATTTGTGTGATGAGCACGAATGTTTGTACTCCGGTCATGGATGCTTATAATTATAATATATATGTATATAAAGTTATATATGTGTAGTATATCAACTATCTGGTATCCATAACACAAGCCTCGTAGCTTATATATAAACCTTTGCCCACATTGTTCTCTGTATTATCTGTGTTACTCTGTTAATATGCAATAAAGAATATATATATATATATATATATATAAATCAAACCGCGATCTGTGATCTCCACTTCCATTATCTAATGGCTGATTTTTCAATAACGATTAAAATTTCACTAATTTGTTTTACAAGAGCATTATTTCAGTTTTCTAAGACTAATAGTAGTCAGTTCTTATAACGATATTATACCTTTTTAGAATTCATAAATCGATTCATATAATGCCATCTATTGACGTATTTGTGTAACTATTTTTTCTGTGTTTCAGATAGCACTGGTTTTATTTGTATAAACCATTATTCTAATAAAAACAATGCAGTCAAGTTAAAACAAGATTCTTAATTCTTATATTCTATCATGGGAGGGGGGCGCACTTTGTTAAAGAAATAAAATTATATGCTTCGATCAAATCCGTGTTTAAATTTAGATATCTTCAAATAAAAGACGATAAATAAGATATGAATAAGAATTATAAAGTTAATTATTTAAAGACTAATTAGTAGTTTAATGTGAAGAAGCAAATGAACCTCCTGAAAATAATTCTATAATATTTTGCAAATAAATAAAATAGTAAATGCAGTAGTCAATGCGCCTAATTCTCCCACGTAGCTGTTTTTTGGGCTTGAAGTATGCTCGCGTCCATTAAGTAGTACATTAGTATACATATTATTATATCTTATTCTATAAAGTATATTAAGGTTCATTATTATTGATTAATATACTACGTTCGTCAGATCTTGTTCTGCCCTTAACAATAGATGGCGCAATGATTATTATTAACAAATGGTGTCATCACGACCAAAGAAAAATAGTTAAAATAAACGTCAATAGGTGACGCTGCACATATCGATTTGTTATTAAAGTTTCTGTTAAATTATAAAAAAATAGATTCCATAAAAGTATACTTTGGTGTTAAAAATACTCTAAATGAAAGAAAACGAAATAATGTGGCCGTATATCAAATTTGCGTGATTTTACTAATTAAATTATTATTGAAATATCTGCAATCAGATGATGAGTTTGTAGTGGATATTCACAGATGCTGCTCTTAGTTTTACTGATGCTGATGATGCTGCTCTTACTGATTTGTGTATCACGGTTAAAAATAATTAAAACCACTGAAATTTGTTTAATAGAATGTCAGTAGAATGAATTTTACAATATTTACTATACGTTTGTATGCACATATTTATAAAATAAAACAGTTCAACTATTTTCTAATCAATGGCATCTATATTCAAGCAAACAAAAATAGCCCGAAATAATGCTGACCAATTTCTTTGTATGGGATGTAGCATGTGTAAAGTATTATGTGATCTGTATTTATTAATGACTTATCAATAACCCCATCTATCAAAACCATTTTTGTGTATGATCTTAAAAGCTATGCATTTGTAAAAATATAAAACATAAGTTATAAGAAAACTAGTAGAATTAAAAAGTCAAATTTATGTTTTCACATTTTTTTAACATTCTGGGATAGTCGGATAAAAAAAAATTGATCAAGCAGTTTTAGGTATATTTTGAAAAGATAACATTTCGCTGGTATTCAACAGCTTTTTCTTACTATATTAAGATCGTTGAGAGTATAAAAATATTACAGGTCATAATTTGTTTTATTAGATACAGCTTAGATAATTTAATAGATAATATTTGTGTAAGGGTACTAGAAAAATCCATTCCTATTTTACCTTTACACTAATCTTGTACAAGTATCTTACACTTTTTACTACATAATAAGACTTGTAAGTACTGTAATATTCCTTGATTTTTTTAGTTGTGCTTATATAATATAAAGGTATTTAAATAAAACTTGAGTTAATTATTTTTTTTTTTAATTTTATTAATTCTAATATTTGTTATTTTAATAGAGAAGGTTTTACTAAACTATCCTGTACTCTATGAGTTTAAATATTATAAATACTTTCTCTATGGTGACCTAAAGGCCATAGACAAAGACACGTTGTATTGATGGTGACCCCTCCCGAATTTGGAGGGAAAATTTAAATCACAATTTGAAACAGTATAATTACGTATAATTTTTGTAATAAATTGAACATTAAATGAATTAAGTTCATATTTTTAGTAATTATAAGTTCTTTTAAAGGCAAAGATATATTTTACAAATTTTGTTTAGCTTTTTAATATGAATAATATACTCATCGGTAAACTTCGGAGCTCCTCGGTTTTGAACGCGTTGACGTCAGAATAATTGGACCGATCCTGCGTCAAATCAGCACTTCCGGTGGTCACGTGGTGTCTGTGAGCCAATCACAGCGCTTTGTCTCTTTATAGGCCGACATTTTCTGACAAGCGTAGAAAAAGTTTTCATCAACAGCCGCCATTTTGCGCTGGAGAGACTGAGAAGTATTTCGGAATTTGTCGTGTAAATTTTCTGTTTTTTCTTACATCATTTTATCCTAAACTGTACCATTCCGTATATTTTAAAGTGTTAAGTGAAATCGTGTAGTTCGATCGGTAAAATAAGTTCCATAAAGTAGCAAAATCTGGTGATATTGTTTTCATTTATTGTGCTAGTTCCGTCGGAAGATGGTGAGAGGGTCTGTGTAGCTCTTCGATTCGGAGCTTTGTAATGGCGAATACTTGAGTGAGAAATTTTAATATGTGCCTTCAACGGTGCGAAGGACAACGAACGATCGTGATGTGGGTGAATTACGTTATAATGGATGACAAATCGCTCTAAAATGTTATTTCTTGAAGATATAAGACATAAAAGTGTTATTTGAATCGGCGGGCCGAAATATTCACGACGGCTTACGTTTAGTAAACAGAGCCATGGCCGATCATCATGTGGATGAGCCGCCTAACAAGCGGGCTAAAATGGTCCGGGATCCTTTCCAGGGTCCCTCGGACACAGGAGGTGAGTACTTTTTCATATTTTAAGAGTTTCTTTAAGTTCGAACACCTTTCTGTCATTATAATATTACTGAGATTTTTGACATTTTGCCGTCGCTCTTGTTAGCGCCCCGTAAGTTTTGCGTCGTATTATTGTTTCTTGCACTAAATAAATTAAAAATTAAATATTTATTCAAATTTTATTATAAGTATATATTTTTTTTGGGTGTAATTACAAAATATTGCGATACTTTAGTACATATCAAACTGTTATGTTAAAACTGTATTTCGATTCTATCACTCGAAGTTTTCTTGTAATTAAAATTTGTTTTAAAAAGTATTGTATTGAAACAATCAAATATAATTGATTGCCGACATTTTTTCATTTAATTAATCCCTAAATTCTTTGTTTTGAATGTGTTCATGACTGAACTATCTCTAATTGGTATTTTTTATATTAAATGCTTCGTTAAATAAATAAATTAAATGTTATAGTTATATTTCAGAAACATATTGTAAAGATTTTTATAATAAATACTAAATAGAAACACCTGATTTTTTTGAAGTAGTAGATGACCTACATTTATCTTTTGTTTTTATAATTTTAACACATTCTTTAATAAGATTAAGGCATTAAATGAAAAAGAATATAATTTTAAGCTATTAAAATATTAGCTTATAAACATTAGTTCTTATATCTACTAAATATAGAATATTATATATATCATATATTTGTAAATAATTAAGCAATGCTTTATGTTACACTCTTTATAATTTTATTGTAGATTACTGGAAAAAATATAATCTAGATGAAAAATTGTTTACATATCCAAAGGGATTAAAGTTTTTCATGCTTATTTCATACTACTGAATATTAAATGATTTAATGAATGAATAATTTTGTTTATTTTATAATTTATTTGGGAGTTCAAATACCCTTTTCAAACTTCGACATTACATTAATCAAAAATATGTATCAAAAAGCAAAATTTATTGTGTTGGTTATAACTTATAATATTTAAGTTATATTTATATGAGTTATATTTATTCAGTTATATTTATATAAAATTTGAGTTATATTTACTAGTGTGTATTTTATTTTTGTAATATGAAAATCTTTCAAAAATGAAAATGTTAATGTTTTAGTTTAATGATGTTACTTCAAATTATTATTATTTTATAAAAGTTTTATGTATGTTTAAATAATAATTATAGTGTATGTTATTATTCTTTTATGCAATTTGTCATTGAATAAAATCTAACATTTAATGTTTCACATTATGTTGTTTAGTTTCAGTTCTGTTACAATATTTTATCTCCTACACATTTTGTACAATATTCACTGGAATAGTATTGTGAAATTATATTGCAGTACTAAATTTGTTTGCGTAATTAAATATTTTAAAATCATTAATATTTATAATGAGCCAATATCTGTGGCCCACGTGTGTACAATGTGGCTTCGAATGTCCTGACAGGTTATTCTTTAAAATTATATTTATTGTTGAATACTATATATTTCGATATTTAACCAATAATTTTATACAAATTATATTTTAGATGATACAAACACATAAATTGGTTTCAGTAGAAGGGTTTTCTAACCTGGACATGTTCGACCTTGAAAAGGACCTCCCTGATGAGTTGATGGCAGGTTCTTGGGGTGAACAACCAGGTGTCACGGGACCTAAACCCCCGGCGCAGGGACCTGGCCCCGGGGGACAAATGCAGCAGCAGCTAAATGGAGATGACCCAACAGCTGCTATGCAAAGGCAAATAAATAATCACCTTATACAACAAGTGAGTATCTGGGACTGATGATGTTTACTTTTAAGGATGATATATTTCTATTTACAATTTTAGATATTTTTATTTATTAATAAAATCCATTTTGGTATTGTAAAATAAATGATTCATTTTGTTATTGAGAGAATAATCCTATTAAAAACTTAACAAATAGATTTTTTTGTAATATTACATAGTACATGTACAGAATTTTTTGTATTAATTTTTATGCCAACATATTGGTAACACATAAAAAGTAATAATTTTATTTACTAATTTTTTTATTCTTTCTTTTGAAATGATATCTGTGATTTTTTTTAATCTAAAGAATTAAAACTTACAATATTATTATCATTAACTGTTTTTAATGACAACAATGGTGCTTATGTTTTTTTTACTATGTTGCAATTTTTTTGGTGATGTAGCTAACACTTCATTTTTTTTAACTAAAATTTTGTTGTTTCAATTCAAATTTTTAATTAATAATTAACAGAAATGAATTAATTTCAAAAGCTAATTTGCTATAAAAAAGACCTTAGTTAATATTATCATTAATTAGCTAAGTGTGCATATGTATAAGTATGTATAATCTAATAGAATATTTTATAAGTTGAACTGGAGCAAGTAAAACTAATGATGTGTTATGTCGTTTGCTGGTCTTTTCACAGGGCAACAAGGGTGGCTTAGTTGGCCACAACAACCCTTTAGGATTGAGTAGTTTAGGAAGTAAGAGCCCTAATTTACAGTCGCCACCAAATGTGTCGGTCTCAAAGGACCTTATGGGTGGCATGCTTCAGCAACTTATACCAAATACAAGTCATCCAAATCAACTGCATTCATCTATGCCAATGAGCTCTATTCAAGGTATGACTTAGTAAATACTTTTTTTTATTTCTAATTTTAATTAAAATGATATTATAGAGTGTCACTTTAAAATTAATGAAAATGACTATTTATAAGTAATAATCACTGAGAAATTTAATATTATAACACAAAAGTACATTAACTGCTGATAGATTGGTTTTTACAAATTATTCATTATTCTGACCAATAAAGCTGTTAATAATAAAAAAAAGAGTAGTATTGCCTTTACCTTGTCTGTGAAGCGATGCGTGTATGACAGATTTAGATTATTAAAATTTTAAGATTTTTTTTGTACTTTCTCTAGTGCAAGGCACATATTAGCAAAATTATTAAACAAATATGCTGAAAGTAATTAAGTTGAGTTAATAATGTAAATGGTGTCTAATAGTAATATTTAAATAAATAAAATAATAGTCTAAGATCCCAGTATAAAACGACCTTCACCGAAGTGGTTAATGGATGAAAAGTATTTTATATCCAATTAAATTTTAAATATATTGCAAAAGGATTGACTAAAAAATTTCAGTCCAGAATATGATTAATTAACAATAAATTTTTTCAAACACTTCACTGGTTTGGTTAATAGACAAATTTCATACTAATTGAAAAAATGAAGCCTATAGAATATGCAAACATTAGATTGATTATTTTTAAAATATATATTTAAAAGGCATTCTTTTATTTTAATACTATATTTTCTATTTTAATATTAAGTTACTCCAAAATGATGCACAGCATTTACGTGTCTATCACTATCCTTTTCATTTTCACGAACAAATAGCATGTGCACTCTCTTTCATTCAATGGACAAACTACACACAACTGCAATGCTGTGCCCTCTTCTATCGTATGGGATGGTTCGCTGGGACCTCTGTCGCACGTATTCACTTGCAGCAATGTTTCACTTTTTAAAACACGAAAACCGGAATTCAGGACTGATTTTTTGCAGACAACCATATACCACCGTGTTTGTAAAGAAATAATCTTTATTTTAACATAACTTTAATTAATTAACAAGACCAGTGCAAATTACTAGTATAGAAATATCTGTTTATGCCTACCCAAGATTTGTGACAGGAAAAAAAAAACAACCTAACGTTTGCGTATTCCTATAGGCTTCATACTTTCGATTGGTATGGAATTTGTTTATTAACCAAACCAGTGAAATGTTTTAAAAAAATAATTTTTAAATTGTCAATTAATCATAATCTGGATAGAAATTTTTTAGTCAACCCATTTGCAATATATTTATTGACATATTTAATATTTAATTTGATATAAAATACTTTTCATCCATTAACCAGCATGGTGAAGATCGTTTTATACTGGGATCCTATACTATAAGCCTTTATAGCTGTTTACAGAATTAAAATAAAATATTGTTTACATCCATTTACAGCAAATATAAAACTATACTATTATTAAGTATTGACTATACTATTAATAAAACTTTAACCAAAAACTTTATTTTTAATTATACTATATAACTAGCGAGTCATCCTCGCTTAGCTCGGGTTCGTCTTTAGGTTGATTTCCCATACAAACTTTCATCCCCATTTTCACCCCCTTAAGAGATGATTTCCGGGATAAAAAGTATCCTATGTCCTTCCCAAGCTCTCAAACTATCTTTTTATCAAATTTCATCTAAATCGGTTCAGTAGATCCAGAGATTACCCCCTACAATGTCACAACCTCACAAACTTCACCTCTTTATAATATTAGTATCTTATATATATCTTATATAGTATTAGATATATCTTCTATCGGTATTGTCCTTTGCTAAGCGAGTTTATAGTGGACCAGCTACTTTCTTAATATCGTCTTCCCATCTTCTGATTGGTGTACCCTTGTTTCTTCTTTTTTCGTGCGGGTACCATTCTGTTATTGGCATAGTCCATTTATCTTTTTCCTCTTTAAAGATATGTTCTGAACGACGCTATTGTAGTTGTTCATAAACTGAGTGCATTTTTAAATTCTGTTCTTTTTATTTCATGTAATTTTAATTTAAGTAATATTACTTTATATAAAATCAAAGCTAATTTTTCAAGATTTACACCTTTATTTTTGAAAAGTGTAAATTGCATGACAATATATTTTTTTTACTTGTAATTTTGTGCTTACATGTTAATAATTATGGATTTTCAATTAAAGTTAGGATTCTACCTATAATATTAAAAAAAGAATTAATTTATTTGAATTATACTAATTTCTAAACATACATAGTTTTTTATATACTTGTCATACCAATAAGGCTTCTATTTAAGCCGTTCTCAACTCTTTGTCAAATAGGTAACTTTAAACACTTATTATAATATACTAGAGACTCACCCTCGCTTCGCTTAGGTTCATCCCTAGTGAAAAACAAAATCTATCCCACGGGAACCGTCCATTTTTCCGGAATAAAAAGTAATATGTGTTATTCTAGAATATAATCTTATCCCCATGCCAAATTTCATCCAGATCCGTTCAGCCATACTGGCGTGATTGAGTAGTTAAAACGTCTATCCAAACATGTAAACTTTTACATTTATAATATTAGTAATATTAGTCTTCCTAATATCTTTTAGTAATAAAAACTACGATCCCACGGGAGCCACTCGATTTATTGGGATAAAAAAGTTTATATCACCCATAAAATATCTCTTCCACAAAATCAATAGGATAATGTTAATTATCAAACATACAAACATAGTTGAGTGAGCTAAAAATGTGTATCCCACAGGTGGGATGAACGTAGCGAACGTGGGCGGCAACATGGTAGTGACGAATAGTAACATGACCGGGCCGAACATGCTCGGCGGCGGCATCATCAACAACGTCAACAAGCAGCTGCCCACGCTCATCGGCAACAACCACCACGCGACGCCTCCCCACCATCCCCACGCGCAGGTAAGTGA